>WKFP01014361.1:590366-742522 GCA_011057875.1 Pterocles orientalis
ATGGTGTGACAGACTGTACTATTAAAAACAAATCTCATCCCCATATATAAAATGTGCACAAGCTGTATGTTTCCCCAGAAAGCCTCACTGTTCCTTAGCTTCCAACTTACAAAATGGAAACTGCAAATTTTAGTAAATGTTTCAATTACTACTATTAAGATGGAACAATTCACAAAACAATATCAAGTACCACATGTCTGACAAATTTCACTAATGCAAGCCATTAGTAAATGGTGCCCTAGGTTCTTTACTCATCTCTGATACCTCTCACAAAAGCATCATAAATAAACGGAGAAGAATATGCCATGAGCGGGAGTTAAGAGCTGCTGAACTGATGAAAAACCACCATCTACTTGGAAGACATGTCCATGGAGAGTACAGATTGGCATGCTGAAAAACAACCCTGACTATACTACAAAATGGCAATTTTTTAGTAAACTTTTTTGTGTATAGCTCTAAAATAATATTAGGATCAAACACTTAGGTCACAGCAGTAACTTAACTAACAGCTTACAAGCTTCTTTAGTCAACTCAGACATACTTCACTAGGTTTCAAGGGCTGTTCTTCGGCACGCTGTGATTCTCATCCGTACAGTGATTCCTTGCAGATACCACCTAAAACCAGAAAGTAATACAGGATCTGCCTTTTCTTTTTTTTAAAGTATGAAAAAAAAAGTATACAGATAAGTTCAATAACCTACAGAAATCAATAAAAACAAACTGGTGGAAAAAGCTACTATATTCCTTCTGCAATGAAATATTTATCTTGACTTCTGCCCTTTCAACTCAAGAGTTTGTATGCAAATGCACTGTAGGTATCTGAAGTGTATTTTCTCTACAGACATCCAAAGCCAGCAGTTACCCCTCATATGTTATCTTTCCTCCACTTGGCTATGAAGATTTCCAGAAGAAATCCAGAGCACTCTTCCTATAGAATGACAAAGAAACATCCTGGAGGTGACTCATCCTCCTTAATCAAAAGCACCAAGTGAGCTGGTCAGCCAGCTATTTCCTCTGTATCTATTGCAATTGGGGCAGTTCATATACAAGGCACACTAGAACCAGATTGGGAAAAAAAAAAAAAAAGGCTATAAAATTTGTGAAGAAAAACTGTGTAAAAATAATATGAAAGGTTTGGAGAAAAATCACTGGCTTTATATTCTTAACTATGTAGAGAATGAAATATAGCACAACAGGCTGTAATAAATGATAATTTCAGCTGGAAAGAATATGGATTTACTTATTTCTCACCTACACTAGTGAAACATAAAAAAACCCTACTGGCAACGGGAATATGAATTATTATCTATATAGATGATTTAGCTAAGGTGAGATAAATAGGGTGTCAGAACAAAATAGGGAAGAATGAGGCTGCTGAGAAGAAACCTCTCAAACCATGTCACATCCCTTGAAAATGAGGATTTTCATAAAGCTATTGTTTTACACAGTAAAAAATGAGGATATCAGCATACCCCATCACGTAGTGCCTTTCAATAGGAAGAAAATTAGTGCGCTGTGGGAGGTGTGAGGGAAACTAGAGGGAATTCAAGGCAGGAGTTGGCACAGAGAGGCTAGAGGGAGCAATGCACAGGGATGGAGCATTTCCCAACCGCTTCCAGGCTGACAGAAGCACTTCAGGATTACTACACTGTGTTCAGACAGAACGAATTAGATTTTGATTTTTCATCAAAATTTCAGGGCTAAACGTGAAGAGAAAAAACAAAACACTGATTTATTGCCTCTAAGTCTACTGCCTGACTGTAACACCATTTATTCACGATTTTTTTTGTTCATTTTCCCTCAGATACCGAGAGCTGCCATTTCTGCAGAAATACCATACCTCCGCTGTGTAAACTAAGAGGCAAGGTACCAAGAGCTTTTGCAAACACTAGGTAGCCAGTGGACACAACAGAGCGCAATTCCTTGAAGACAGCCTTGAGCACCTTGTTCAGGCTGGCCAAGGGAACAAATTAGCAAAAAAACAGTGCAAGTATATATATATATATATACATATATATATTTATATATGTGTATATATATATATATACATACACACACATACATACACACACACACACACTTCATCTCTGAAGTCTGCAACAAGGAAGCGGAGCTCAACATAGCCAAAGCATTTCTGTACTAGAGTTCTGCTGTGTGAAAGAAAAATAATCATCTCTTTCTATCTATCTTATTAAAGTTTAGCACCACTACTTGATTTGCTCATTGGCCCTAAAGGTATATGGAGTTGTAAACCACACTTTATTAAAGGAAAAAAACAGTGAATTTAGCATTTAGTAGGTATTTTTTCTCAAATGGGGAATAATCCCATAGACATCCTACTGAACTAAGAAGAGTTTGCACTATATTTTCTAAGAGAAACCATTCTATTTCACCTAGTGATAATGAATCTGGCCTGAGATCTGACCAATTAATTTTTATTTTACAGCTGCAGCGCACCTGAGGAACTCATTGCCAGCAGATCATGCTCAACGACTGGACCTTAAAAAGGCTGGAGAACTCTTGATCATAACTAACATATCCTTACAAACCAAAAACGTTTAAAAAGATCTGATATCATGCTAAAGCTTATTTTAAGATTTCTCTTTAGGATATTTTTTTTCTGTTAGACAGACCTTGGTTGTGGAGGTATGGATGCATTGTTATGGTGCCTGTTTACACAACAGGTTAAGCAGAAATTATAACACTTGCAATGCTCTTGCCTGGAAACAGAAATTGGAGTCTCACTACAAATTACTGCTTCTGCTTCTACCAAGTATTCTGAAATAACAGCAGTACTACAAGGAACATTGACATAATGCAGAAAAGAAGGTGCCTGCCTTTTCAAAAATCTGCATTTGTTTCAGAGAAACACCACAATAGAAAACAAATACTGTCAAGATTCAAGTAACTGACCTATGGGTTGACAGACAATGAAGTAGGGATCCTTCACACTGGAGTAGTGCATCCCTTCTTAAAAGGTCTTTAAAAAAACTGTTTAAAAGGTGTGCTTAAGCCCAGTCGATTCAGTATTCTTTGCTTTTGTCATGCTTCTTTATAAGCTGCATTATATAATGGAGTAGTTATCTGTGGAGGTGACAATGTAAAAAGATGTTTTTTTAGACTATGGAATAGCTGAAATATAGCTTTCAGAAAAAAAATAACATTACATAGATCAGGCATGATCAGCTGAAACAGAAGATCTGCACAGACTGACACCACTGAACAACGCAATATGCTTAGACTGTGTTCTTCCTCCCTTTTCCCCCCAGCTCCTTAATCCTCCATTATACCGTTTTTTTTATGCTTCAGGCAATGCTAAGCAGTACTTTATCCTGTGCATGTAATTTTAATTACCATGATATAATTTTAATCATTAGTGTGACTACAAATATAGACGTTTGGGAACTGATGTTTGTACGTACCACAGAAAGGTCTAACCGACTGGTGAGAAGACGTGCTCATGTCCAACAGCGTATACAGGCACGCTCCTCAGCTAAGGCAGGCTATGGTGACAGTGAATATGAATACAGAATATCTGAAGGTCTTTATCGTCTCCACTTTCTATTTTTATACAATTGTTTATCAGATATGTTAAGTATCTGGAGCTGATTTGCATTCCTATTTTCATTTGCCATGCAAAGGCTTTTTCCCCCCCCCC
Organism: Pterocles orientalis; assembly: GCA_011057875.1. Classification (NCBI taxonomy): domain Eukaryota; kingdom Metazoa; phylum Chordata; class Aves; order Pterocliformes; family Pteroclidae; genus Pterocles; species Pterocles orientalis. Next base: position 594,025 of record WKFP01014361.1, read on the forward strand.
CCTCTCCGAAATCAACAGCTCTTAATACTCCTTCGTTCTCTCTCACAATACGAGTTGTTTGCCTTTCCTCAGCCACTTGTCACATTCTGGAAAGACAGGCAAGCTACTAGCACTGCTAGCAAGCTGAAGTTGTGCTTTGCTTTGTTGTGTCAAATTATTTGGCTTTTTTTCTCATCAGGCAGAATTCCAAGTGCTACAAAGACCACATGTTCTCTGAAGGGGACCAGAGAAAACACTTTTTTCCAGTCTAGCAAGTCACACTTTCCTGTTCTTCCACTGCCATTGGGCTCTCATGGAAATCAAACACAATGCAAGATATGGATGCCCCACACATTATCCCAACAAAATAAAACAAGCAACCTAACCTGCCAGCTTCATACCTCTCACGAAATACCCTGCAGTTAGCAATAGGCAAGCCACTAGTTATATAGTAAAATACCTGCAGGAATTCATTTTAAACAGAGAAGGCAAAGGGAAGCATTTTCTCTGTCTAAACTCTTCATGCTCCTTTATAATTGTATGCATTGTTTTAAATCCTCTTTGCTGTTCTCTTTTGTCTGTTTGCATGTCTCCTTGGAGCTGTTTGCTAGGAAAGCGAGAACAGGTAAAAATAATCAAATAAAATACAAACCAAACAAAAGTCTTAAGGTTCTAGAGTTTCCATAAAACAGCTAGTTCTTTCCTTCTTTCAGCCAGGTAGGTAGCAGACATACTCAGATTCAAAGTGTTCTTCTCTTGCTGTTTCTAAAATCAGCTGTAAATGAACTGTAGCCTGGGGGAATTCTCTCGGGAGTCTGTGCATTCTACTGCCGGGAGAAGAACAAGAGAAAAAGAAAAATGGAAAAAAACTGGGAAAAAAGAAAGGCTAAGACATAACACCTTATAGGTAGCTTCTAACTGTTAGGAAGTGTGTTTTCTCCTGTGTAAAGTATACCGAAGCAGTGTTGGGAAGGAAGCCAGACATACTGAAAAGCTGGCGGTGCGCAGACCCAAAACCCAGCAGGAAGTCACTTAGCAGTACTATTACGCCAAAATAGCACTCCTGCTGTTCAGACAGAATATTTGGGCATACTGTTAAAATTACTGAGCCATCTATTTTTAAAATTGTGCCTGAATTTAGAGTTCATAAAGCTGACATTTAGACTGATGTCCCTTACATGGTCCAACTCCTGAACTCACTCGAGATAATTCCTGTTAATCTGAACCATGCCTGCTAACATAGAGGAAAATATTTTACTATGAATACTTTACACTGGCCACTGGCTGCACATTAAATGGTAATGTTAAACTGTAATAAATTTCCAGATGGTTCTCATATTTTCCCCATGAATGGAAGCCTTTAATCCTGATCATCTTCAGGCAGAGTGGTGACCCAGAAGGCACAGCCCCCAGCTCTGCACAAGGATCTTTCTTGCTCCTCAGTAGCTGTTAGGGCATAGTGCTAAGCCTGACTTCTTCCTCTGTCCTGTAGAAGCCACGGATGAGATGTATGCAGCATGAATGTGGGTTATTTCCTCTTATTTTCCAAACAGTTAGTTTTGAACATCAAAAAAAGTACAGGATATAAGGGGTAATTTCCTTTGATTGACAGGTCAGCTGATGCACACATCTCATCACATGATTCAACATGTTAATCAGGACCAGAAAGATTCTGCTCTGGCAAGTCTCAAAATTTCAAAACCTAAAATAGTCAGGAGCACCCTCATTTCCATAAAACTGGTAGTGTTTGGAAGATCACTTATGGCTTTAGTGCCTCTGATCTCAAGCTAACAGCTTCCTACGCTATCCAGCAACTTCGCTGTCAGCGCTGTTTGCCAGCCAGACACCTAATCCCATGTTTATTTGATTTTATTTCATTCTTTTACCATCATCTCCTTGTGGAACAACAAGAGAAAGCTAAACAAAGCAAATCAAACAGGTTTCCTCAAGATTCATCCCCTAAAAAATTAGGTAAACTAGATAGACTTTTTAACTTCAGCAGCTTCTAGCCAAAAAAACAGTTCTCAGAAATCCTCAACTTTATAGTGAGTGCTGTCCAGTCAGGAGTACAGTTAAGTCAACACCAAGCACTTTGAAATTTCACCCTAAATATGATGGCTTCTTCTCTGTGAAGTTCCCAAAATGCAAACAAAGGCTTTGGTTCAGAGGATGCCTGCAAACCATCTCAGGGACGCTTTCGCATTCCTCATATCCCCATCCCAGTAAAAGATCTCTCTCTTTCCCCACTACCAGTCCTTGAGCTGGAAGAAGAATTGTAGGATTCTGAAATACGCTGACTTAGGTCACGTCTCATCATCAATTTGACACTTTTATAGCTACACTATGGGAAAAAAGGGGGGGGGGGTGGGGGGCTTTGAGAATATCATCAACATGTAATAGAATTGCATTTCAGTGGGACTTGTAAAAAGAGTACAAATCTCAGTTTTGCCAAAAACTGTATTTCCTTCTGTGACAGCTGCCCTTCACTCAGTCTTCCACTTTGAAGATTAGCTGAAGGACCTGAAGGACAGAAAGAGCTGTACTTTTCCAACCACACCACACATCACATCAGAAATGTAGGCTAGCTTATACAATTTGGCCAAATGTGTTAATTCCAGGCAAAAAATGCTCCCAAATAAAATTAAATATTTCACTTGTGACTTTGGGGAAAGATTTAACCTGTGATTTTATGAGAAACGGCAGTGACATGTTTTGACATTTCTTGTACACACCCTTAACACCAGAATCCAATTAACAATGTCCAGAAGAGAAAAGGGTGAATATTTGGGAAGGTGGTGCTTCATCTTGGGTTAGAAACCTTGCCCAAACAAGTTTGCAGTTACCTCAGGCCACACTAGAGTAAACCTCTTTCTTATGTTACTACACAACCATCAAAAAAAGTGACACTAGAGTGTGATTGTCCTTGGCATAACCCAGAGATATTGTCAGAGGTTACTCACAAAATGGGGTTCACTACTGGAGATGAACCTCAGCACGTCATTGCTTATGACCTGGTTATTTTTGCATTGATTTCCTCCTTTCCAGTAACTGTGTGAAACTTACTGAGTCACCCCAAATGATGTGTGTCCTCTGCCCAAGTAAAATTAAGCATCAGTTGCATCCTTTAGAAAAGTATAAGCTAATTAAAAGATTCTTTCAGCAAAAGTTACTTCAGGAAAGAAAAGAAAAAACTCTAAGAAAAAAACCATGAGAAGTGTTGGCTGACAGAAGCAATGAGGTTATTAGCAACAGAATCAGAAACGCTCATGGTAAAAAAGAAAGAAGGTGAATTAAAGATTCATATTTTATCTCAATTTCTGAAATATATGTTCTTAAGCCTACTTTGAAGTATGTGATTAAATTCGCCAAAACCTTTTTATCTTTCCTTGATTGCTAAAGTTGCTATCAGTGCAGAGCGTGTAGCTGATATTGTATATCATCAAACTTGTTTCTTTATCTTCAAAAGTAACATCTAAACTTGTTATGAATAAACATAAACAGGGTGCCTGTTCCTCGTTTATTAAATATAAGCTGTAATAGAGAGAGAGTGCGCACTCTGTAGCCTAGCAGCAATGGAAAATGTTGTGTTCTCAGCTCAAGAAGAAACACAGGCTACTGAATTTCGGGCATTCAGAGGAATGCGTGACCTGAGATGAAGAATGAACAGGGTTTTGAAAAGGGAGGATATACTCAGGACTCTGGTGAAGTCTTACAATAACCAAATGACACCTAATTTTTGCCTGGATGTTTGGTGGCCTTTCCTTCAGGACATAAAGAAGAGTGAATGGTGATGCTGCTGATGAGAGTTGACTCCCTCTGGCTTAGTGACTGCAGGAAGTGCCGACACTGAGGCTGGGGGTAAGTACACAATGCAAGAGAAATGCAGCCACTAAAATAAGCAAAGAAAGAAGCCTCCTAAGACCCATACCAAAATATTCCAATATAATGCGACATAAACGTATCAATAAAGTATAATGAACAATTCTGCATTGCTGGCATAGCTATGTAATTTACAGAGTTGCCATAAGATAATAGTTTTGAAGAGCCTGCCAAAAGCCTGGTAATTTGCATATAATTGTCAATAATGCTTTCCCATTTACTAGATGGAGGTTTTGTTTTTCACAAGATAGAGTTATTGGAATTCAATTTGCACTCTGTTTTTATGACTTTTCTATACAGTACTGTATTACTTAGAAATAAATGGGGAATTTTACATGCACTTTCCTATCTCCTGCCCCAAGGCAAAAAATACAGATTACCTTTCCACTAGAAATTAAAAATTAAAAAAAAATAATTAAAAAGGAAAAGTACAACAATTCTTTGGATTTGTTAATTTGTAAATTTGTAAATTTGTTAATTTATCAAATTATTTATCTACAGCTTCAATCAAATAAACATCCTGATTTATTCAAAGCAAAATCAGGGTTCAACTTTTGATTCACTAAATTGAATTTATCATGAGCCTGAGTTATCCAAGAGTGGTTACTTTAACAACAGCAGATTTTGAGGCGATTTGCATGGTATTAAACACATATTTAACATCATATTTGATACCGGATAGTGATTTACAGTATCATAAACAATATTCTTTCTTCACAGGAGGATTACATCCCCATCCTGCCGAAGCCATGTCAATCCTCCCAGTGACTACAGCAAAGCCAGGACTTCACTATAGAAGGTTTGTGTGTATTTACTGTGGGGACATTGTATAGTTAACACAGTAATATTTGTATGGTTATAATACATACAAAGTATTCAACTGCCACTTGAAGGTAGCAAAAAATATCTTTAACTAATGATCTGTAAAATAAGAATTTTTTTATCCTTTTTCATGTAATGACAAAATGAATAATCACAATAAATCAAAATAAGTATCTATCAATTCTATACATATACACACAGTTACTCCCCATGCTTTTTTCGTTTTGCAATAAAAAAATCTTGATTTTGTAAGTATGTAAATCTGAAAACTTCATCTATAAATGACTGAATAGGTATTTCCATAACACACTGCATACATATACCTTTCTGACAGCTTGCTACTAAATGAAACATGCATGCAAATAAAGCTCCCATCTTTGTGTTTAAACTCAGACTTCCAAAGCATCCAAAGCCTGGGCAAAACATGCCATCACCTAGGAGAGCAGTTCAGTTTGGAGTCTTCCAGGCATCTGATACTCCCAGTTTACTGGCTTCCTCTTAACCAGATAATCTGCTTTAGTTTGAAAATACGTTTTCCAGTGCACCCTTCAAAAGGAAGAGAGGAAAATTAGCCAGTGACCAGGTCAGTTCCCATGACCAAGGCTTTATTTTAGTATGTATATTGTAATAAATTTAAGGCATAATTAATTTGACATTCATGGACAGCAATGTCACTGAGATTATATTTCTGACTCCACAGATGAAACTCTGCAAACAATGAAGTTGTGATCAAATACAGTGCTGAGCATAGAGAGGCATTAGTAACTTATTTTGGGTACTCATCTCAACATGGTATGATCACGCAATACCTTTGCGGTTACCAGCAAATTGCAGCGGCAACACACAGCCTCTCAAATACACCTTACAGCACAGTATAGGATGATCCCCTACTAACTTGTGGATTCGAGCTGCAAAACAGGCCAAGTCTCACGCTGTCGTTTTAAGACAAGCTGAACACCAGCTTTGACTAGAAAGATTTAATAACAATGTGAGCATCTAAAAACATAAAACTACAGGGAGAATACAACTGAAAATACAACCCTTAGTGCATTCGTCCAGATTTTACCTTATTTACTGTTCTTCTGTCTCAAAAAAGAGAAGGAAACCAGGCCCTGTTGAAAACTTATGATGACATAATATTTCTTTCATAAATAATAACTCTATGCACAGCAGTGCTTTAATATGTCAACTGTAACTCGAATGGTGTCCTTTAATCTATCATGTACTGCACACGTGCCATAAAAGAAACAAATAATTCATGAGGAGAGATCTATGCGATATGTATGATATACGAACCCTCCTCTGAAGTGGAATATACATACATCATGGCACTGAGATATGATTTTTTTATTGCATAAATAATCTATTTAAATTTTATTTAACATTTTATTTATCTTTCATGACACATCGGGTACCCATAGGGCATCAAGTAATGAAAGCATTAATAACATATAGACTTTTCTTCCCCGGAATAGTCAATTATCTGTAGCAACACTCAATTTTGTGAAAATATTTGTGAACATTGGGCAAATTCAGTAATCACTCCAGCAGTAAGAATGGGACTTCTTTCCAGAAAACTCAAAATACTCAATTTTGAGATTGCTAAAAAAAATACTTAAGAATTTCAATTTAAAAATAGATTGAGCTACTATTAAAAAGAGGTGAGACAAGGTAGTGAATAGTAAAGGACCACGTGGCTTAAAAAAAAGATATCAGGGTGCCATCCTTCTTGCTCTCCTCTGACAACTTTCTTCTTTAACATGGCCACTGAATAAAAGAGTTATTGCTCAAAAAGCTACTGCCTTCATCTGGCCCGCCTGGATATCAAATCCCTTGCTGCTATTTTCACTATTCTTAGTCTCTCCCCTTCACACAGACTTGACATTTGCTCTGCCTTAACAGGACCTTGTATGTAGCCCACATTCCCATCCCTCAATACTCCTGCTCACCCCTGTGTTCTCTGCAGTTAAAATGTTTGTTTTTATTTTCTCATCCATTCCTGTATTCCTGACAGGGACTCTGCAACATTTCCCTTCTTTCTCCCCTCCCTCATGTGAGAATGCTCATCATTTTTTAATGTGTTCTTTTCTGAATACATGTAGTACAGGAGAAGTCCATGACAGTAGACAAGAACCAGGGCTCGCAGGAAGAAGCAAGGCTAGACAAAGAGGTTTTCTGGAGTGAGATAAAACAGCAGCAAAAAATAATAGTAGAAAATCCTAAAGCCAGCTAGACCCAAGAGAAATATAAAATGTGCACTCTTGGTAAACTGTACAAGCTTTACACCTTCTGCCTCACTCCCACAGTGTCTCAAGAACAGACTTGATCATGTGTTGTTTGCGTATCAGACAACTGTAACTCCATAAAGATGCCCTAGAGATCCGTTAAGCGGCAAGAAGAATGTCTTTGTGGGTGTACGGGGTGAGAGGGCTCACAGACTTCAAGGCAGAAAACACAGTAAGAAACGGGCCGTGTAGTGACTACAGGGAGCATCCACTTGAGTGTTTGTTTCTTATCCAGCTTGTAGATAGCGAAAATCTTTCCACACATCTGCTAGTTTTTAAGAACTGTAGATTCTTAATAAAAGCATTTTGTTTCATGTCTTATCTGCATGTTTTTATTATTAATTTCTATTATATACTGACACCTGAGAACGAGCCAGTGTCATCGTTACAAGTTTCATGCAACATATTACCTTTCCAGCTGCACTTTTGTTAATCAATTTTCTTGACAATAAGGTGTGGTTGACCTAACACAGAGTGGTGTTTGCTTCGGCCTTTTATACAGCCCATCTGAGACCACATCTTTTTAGCTGCCATAAGCAGTCCCTTTGCTGCAAACAGTAACCCTAAGGCTGGGCACCTACTGTCCTACCTGCAGTCAGCAATGCCCCCACCAATTATCCCTCCACCCAAGAAGTCATCTACAACACTCAAGTGCACGAGGGCTCCTTTTTCTCTTCCAAAGAAAGCAGGGACATGCACCTGCCTGCCAATGCTGTACACTCAAGATTTCATCGTAATATGTACTGAAGATACCACCAATGTGAGCACCAAGACTTAAGAGCTGGGAAAGACTCCTGGTCCCCTCAATTATGATATAATCTTCCTGGTGAGGTCAACAGCACTTAACTCTCAAAAAAATTAAGCAAGCAACAAGATGAATTGCAGTGACAAAAAAGTTGCTTCTGAATAAGGCAATATACATTAGTTGCTGCAGTTGAAACTTCTGAGATTAGAAGAGAAGAGCAAAGCCTACACGTGTGACCTTGCTTCAGCACAAGGAACTGGCACCCAACAGCTTATTCTAAATTAATTTCATGAGCTTTGCTCACCACGTTTGTCCACCATATCTGCTCACAGGTCTGAGATGGTGGCTTAATTTGATTACTCGCAGCTTTTGCCTTACACTAAGGTAGATGCATCTGGGTGGAAAATACTGTCTTCATTTCCTGTTCCAATATAGAAACTAGTGATTCATGCTACAGAGATGAGAAGCTAAAAGCTACTAGGATTCCCTTTTAACAATGTAAACATTCACTGATGAGAAAATGACTAGTGTTATCATACTCCTCACAGACAGCAGTGCATGTTTCTAATAATTAAAAAAAAAAAAAGTTTGGGTGGACTGGGTTCCTTCAACATTTGAATTGCTCTGCAAAATGTCACGGCTCAGAAAGATGCAATGTATGTGTGTGTTAGATAAATCACAAAAACACCCAAGAAAAGTGGTGCAGTTGAGAAATATCATTAAAGCAATTAATTTTTTATTCCTTTCTTTACAGAATTCTCTAAAATTGCTGATTGAGAAATTATCCTCTTATTCCATTGATAATACTCTTGTCATAAACTGAAAGGACTGTTCTGTTCTGAATTTTTTTCCATCCTTCAGTATAGAAGGATAATGTATTCTAAAAATGTCATACTAAGGAAAAAAAGACACTATTTCTACTGTACAAGGTGTTACAGTGCCAATGCTTGTCAATTTTACAACAGATAATGCCTTTTTAAAATAGAGACAGAAAGCAGAAGCTCATGGCACTTGTTAATAGCGATTACTCCGTCACACTACTTGTCCCTTTACGTCTTCTAACATGTGCAATATCAAATTTTACCATAATATATTACCTGGTTCTCCAAGATTTCACTGATTATAAAATTTCTGGTTAGAATTTTAAACATTGTAACGGACATTGAGGATGATGAACTTTACCTGCCTACTCCTTCAGATATATCTGTTCATTCCCATAATATCAACTTAATAAAGCCATCTCAAGTCTTTTTCCCTACTGCAAACTTATGAGATTAAGTTTTTGCACAGTTATTCTTTTTTTCCCAGAGATAATTTTTTTTGTTTAAGATATCAACACATATAAATTCTTAGGGATGACTGTTAGAAATCCAAAGTTCCAAATCCAAAGATTCAGATTTTAATATGGTAGATATCTCTGCAAGAGCATAAGATAGAGAAATGCTGGAAATAGACACTTCCAGGTGACCTCACCTTTGCCAATAAAGACTATAGGGTCAAAGCTATTCATAACAGCTACTAAAAAGGAAACTGCTATCAGGAGAGTTGACAACGACAAAGATGTCACAAATGCAGGAGAAGGCTTTGCTTTAATTTCACTTTAGCATATTTTCAGTGCTATATAATAAAACAAGAAAAAATTTTACCTAACGGAGTTATATGATAAAACTCTAATAATGGAGCAAGTTGACTGTGGGATGATTTGGTTAAGTAATACAGGGCTAAGGGATTTTTTTTAACTTTCAAAAGGACAAACATGGCTAACTAGTTAGAAAAGTATAATGAGATTAAAGAGTTCAAGCCCTCAACTACGGCACAAGGCAAAAGTTTTTCAAGGCAAAGAAGAAAAAACTTACTAGCAATTTCCAGCTTAAGCAATTGGACAAAATATGAAGGGAAAGGTGTCAACTGCAGGATATTAAACTATTTCCAAAAGCAGAATCAAAACAAGCATAAATTTTGGAAATCTCAAAGTGTAAAGACCAACAGAGAGTTATCAGAATTGAAGCTGAGCTGTAACACTGGAGAGAGACTCAACAAACAGCAGAAGTTTCTTAAGCCATAGAAAGGAAAGATGGAGAATGAAGAAAGAAATCAGATTTTCAGTGACGTACAGCCAAAGTCAGTTTAGTTACAGTTCCCAAATTAAATGTACTGTTTCTGTGTTCATTAAAGACCTCAGTGGTTAACAACAAAGCAAACTAAGAAAAAAATAATATACGAGTAAGAATATTATTCACAACGATATTAGAATTAAGAAGCATAATGGGAAATTGCAACATCTAAAACAAAGCAAAAAATGAAGCACCTAGAGGCCTTGGGTTAAGAAGTTCAAACAATTGCCATTACCAATACAAAATAAAGAACAAAAGGCACACGGGAACAGGACTTTAATAAATCTAACAAAGTGAGATGGTATTTACAAATACAGAATAAACAATGCCTTATCTGTATTTGAGAAAGGGGAAAATAAAATGAGAGAACATCAAAGCCTGTTACTCTGAATGCAGCAGTATTATAAAGCTTGAGGAGACTGTCAGAAGAAGAATTGTTTGGGTGAGACTCAAGATAAGAGAATAAAGATGAGCCTTGAGACCACTGTGAATTTTGGGTAAAAAAAATAAAAAATTGTATGTCTTGGAGAGATGTGGGTAGTGAAGTTCTCTGAATGTCTGTTTTGATAATATTTTTGCATGTTCATGTTTATAAGTTTTTGTTAAGGACACGAAGCTTAAAATTACCATCAATAGAGAAAAGGACACAAATATACACAATATTGCTGGGCAATCAATATAAAAGGAAATTTAATTTATAAAAGATTGACCTGCGACTACTACCAGGAATTTCTACTAGAGAGTAGGTATGCACTATGGGACAAAAACTTAACTTGGGGTGTACTGGCTGACAGAACAGCTGACTACAAGCTACAGCTTTGTGAAAAAAGGCCAGTTGGTTGTTCTCCATGTAACCACTCACGTGTTGCAATAGGCAGCGGTATGCCACACGCCAGCCTCCGGCACACACCTCCTGAACCATAAGCTGAAGCTTGCTGGTGTCTCTAGAAAACTCTACGTGATTCCAGCGTGCTCAGAACCATGTTCTTTGAGCCCAAGTTTCCTCCTGCTGTCTCTTGCTACTCTTTTCAGCCTCCTGCTCCAAATGGGCCCACCTAACCATGTTCATCACTCCAGACCCTCCTGTGTAGGGTTCCTCGGCCACCAGCCCCAATAATGAGGGAATCTCATCTTTCGTAATCCCCAAGGACAGTTAAAAGCACTTGTTGTGCTGTTAGTATGCAATGTTTCAATGACTTTACATCACTTTACTAGCAGTATTGGTAGTGATGTGTTCGAAATGAACATACAGTGGTATTACTATTCTTTCAGAAGCCCAAGAAGAAAGCAATCACATCTTTTTATCTTTAGCACACCTGCCAAAACAACCATAGGGCACCGTGCCACAACTCCCTCATGTGTTGCTCCAGTCACTTAAAACCAACGTGCCTCTCTCCCTGAAATTTCTGTTGACTACAGAAATCTTGCATCCACCACTACGTTTCCTGCCACTGGGTGTGTGTCATTACACACAACCTCAAGAAGCCAAGTGCTTCAATTCAAAGGAATGGAACAGTTCCCATGCCAGAGCAGCTGTATTGCCCAGCTGAGGGGAGAGGGAATGGTGTGATGACCACACACAATGGGTACCTAAGGAATCAGAACAACGTCTCCACGGCTCCTCAACATGAGTGGTTTGCTCCGTTATCTTACGCAGCTTACATGGAACAAAACTAAACAGATCCTTATCTAACACCTCCTTTGCCAGCTGGTGCTTCCACATTGCTCCTACCAAAGCCTCCTGACGGCACCTCCCACCCCCCAGCCCTGCAGCTGTATGACCCCCAGCTAGGCATAGAGAAGAACAGGGATCAAGCCAATGAGTTCTAACAAGTTTACAGATCTTCGCTGTTAGTAACCCACGATTTTTTTGCTGACAGTGTGCAAATAAGGTTACCCTCATGTACCTTCAGTCCATTCACTCATCAGCTGAACTGTTTACTTTTCCAGCTGTGACAAAAGCTTAGGTACAAATCAATTTTGTGGCACACATGCTGCAACTGTCCATCTGCAGAAGTCCAGCCTTTCAGGAGTTGCTGCCTATAGTGGTGTGAATTATATTGCTCCTTACCCCATGAAGCAATAAACTTCTTCCTCCTGGTAGCTCCTTATCTTGCTTGCTCCCTGCACTGGATGCTATCTGTTCCACAGACTTTCAGATTTTTAGCCTAAACCCTAAGTGTACATCTGACTTCTGAGTGCACACAAACTCCCCCAACCTATGCCAAATTTTTAACCATTTTCTTGCTTTCCCTGCTGGATTTACATCTCTCCCTCTGAAGCTGGCTCTCCAACTCAATGCAAGCGTCAGGCTGATGCTGCCTTCACTATAATTCTAGCACAAGAATAGCCACTATTGCTGCATGTCTACAGACCAGTGTCAACATCAGAGGGGATGGGTCCTTGGAGACAGGAAACTATTAATACCATTGTAGTAATTGCGTGTATTTAGAGCTATCATTGTGAGAACGTTCTGCCAATAAATTAAAAGCAAAATTTTATAAGGGCACAAGAACAGCATCAGTAGAAGATTAAAATACCTATTGACATTACTGCCAACAAGGTAAACAAATGATGACAGCAATGTTATGAATCTGTTACCACATCTTATTAAGTAATTTAAACATTTTTAACATAAATTGTGTATTGAATAAAAAGAGCATGTACCAAGCTAAAAAAGAAAATTATAAAGTGTGTAACAAAAGGGTAAATATTCTGCAAAAATTAACTGAAGATCAAGTTTAAAACAAGGCTGAAAGTACCTTAGAAGTTAAAAAATGATGCTATTAAAAGTCAGCAAAATCTAACATAGAAGATACCAAAGAGGAAAAATCTGTTCAAATATGGTTTTTTTTTATTATATTCATAGCTCCTACAGTTTCAAAAAGAAAAAGACAATTTATAAACAGAACTGATATTCTGGGCAAGCCTACAAAATGAAGTCAAACCACATAAATGTGATTGCACATGGAGAAAAGCAGGCAGTGGCTTTTGTATTTGCTGCAATCTAAAATTTAGGTCACCGGACAGAAAAGTGTTAGTCTTATAATAAAACTTGTGCTCTGATTGGCAGAGCCCTGCAACCAGTTGTTTCTGTGATTTTTTTTTTTTTGTAATACAAGCAGTAAAAAAATAAAAGGGCTTTAAATTCTGCATATAGATAAAAAAGCATACAACCTGTGAAAAAAAGCTAGTTTTGATCTGCAAGGTGTTGATTATACAATAAATTATAATGAACATTTTAAACCTCATACAGTACCATAGAAGTGGGGAAAGAGAAGCAATATTTGAGCCATGAAGTACTTATGAACAAAAAAACCCTGAACAACAGGATTAAAAAGAATCATTTTTGCCTTCTTTGTTTGTAATAAAAGATTAGTATGCCTACAGTTATGGAGATGATGCAGGCAGAGAAATACAAAGGCAAAATCTGAGAACACTAACAGGAATTACGGATCTGTATGTCATCTGCGTATAAGCGATAACATAAGCCATGGGAATGAAGCAATGCATGAAAAGGCTGAGAGAAAGCAGCAGTCCTAAAACAACAACACTGAAACAACAAATGCGACATTCAACTGTCCCATCCTACCCAAGTAAATAACCTGAAATGCATGTTCAGAAGGACACGACGCAAGGGAAAGGAGCGCTCTGCCCTGGACATCAACCACTGATGACAACCAAGGCACCGTAAAAGCGTTCTCTGTGCTTGATCCAATCTGTTGAATGCTAGTGACAAATCGAATAAAACCAGATCAGATGAAGCTCACTTGCATTAGCTACATGAAAGTTGCTATAAACTTTTAATACAGTAAATTCACTTGAGTGGCCTGCTGTGATCCCTGACTGAAATGGGTTGAAACACAGTGAAGAAATGCAAGAAGAGATGGCTTAAGCAGTGTGTTCCAAGGTTGTCAAGAAAACAAGAGCCACAATCAAACCAGACAGCAAGGAGTACCTGAATTAGATTTCTTTAATACTAGAGTGCTTTATTGGGGGTAGCATGAAGGTTCAACACATAGTTATTCTGACCAAAACAGCCCAGACTGTCATCAAATGATACTGAGGGAAAGTAATCAAGTACTCCCAAAGGTGTAAAAGATGTTCCAGGTTGTGTCAAATCTGTCAGGGGACACAACATCATAAATACTTTTAAATTAATTAAAAAGAAAAATAATTATATTCTGGGATGCATGCATATGTTTCAGAATAAAGAAAAGTAAAACATATGTCTTTAAGCAGTAAGAAAAATACCAAAGAGCTAATCGTGTTAAAATTACTTCAAGTGAGCATACAGAACAGCGTTCAGTTCAAGCAAGTTCCTATGTTTCTCTTAAACTGTACAGTCTATGTAGGTGTATCTCCATGCCCCCATTATCCTGTGAATCTCTACGTGAGGACAATTTCATGAGTCAACATCCCATCTGCAAGCTGAATGTGCTTCCCTGAGCCCTGCAGTATTTCTTTGTCAATCCTACAGCAGAGGCTGGAGGATAGCTCAGATGAGAAGAAATAGTTCCTCAGGACAAAACAGCAGCTAGGGACTATCCAGACACAGAGATAACCTCACAGTGGTCACTTCCTCGGGCTGTGCTCTCATGTCAGTGGCAGAGAGCAGAGTACATAATATTTACAATATCTTTGAAAGATATGACGGTTTCCTTCCCAAAGCTGGATATACTGCCTTGTAGTAGAGGAGGAAGACTGACTGACCTCAGTATAGCCTAAGAGATGAATCACTTGGACAGAAGTGAGGAGAAAGAAAAAAAAAAATAAAAGGAAAAAGCAAAAAGTAGTTGCTGAAGAGCCAAAAGAAAAGCTGTCATTTTAAGTAACTGTCTTTATTTTGAAAAAAAAGAAAGAAAACAATTTTGGTATATAGTATGCACAGATGGTATTATTTTAAACAAGAGTATTTTCAAACTTTTCCATTTGCTGTCAACATCTCTATAAGTGCTATTGAACCATAGAGCCATCAAGTAAATGAAAGCAGGATGTTATACTGAAGTGGAAAGTAGAGACATAATCTGAAGGTCACGGTGACAAAGGAGACATAAAGTGACCCTTGTTATGAAATAACTCCAAACACTGAATAGTCAACAAAGCAATCATTTTAATAAAAGCAAAGTACTGCCGCTACAGTCCGTGACACAATGAATTATTACTCAGAAGAGGCAAATATGAATGAAAAGTTGCCTATCAGAATCTCTTACGTAACATAACTTTGAAAACTGTTTTATATATAAAGCCTTTTCCAAAGAGTTTTATATATAGATGTGCATAAGTCATTACACAATAGGATATATTAATTTTTGGAAAGTTTACATATTATTTGATGCACAACAGAGAGTATTTTAGATTTCAGATTAGAGTTTAAATAAAGCACATGACCTTGAAAAGTTACCCGGAGGTAGTATTGGTGAATGTTTTGATTCCTTTCTATTTCTCTGGTACCCATCTCTTCCAAGTCTTCCTTGCTGCCTGAGTCTGGAGAGACAACCGAGAATCATCTCCTGTCTTTTTTCCACAAAAGGGAGGACAGTAGGGGGAGGAAACCCCACTAGCCTTTTATTTTTATATACAATGCATGGAGGAAGATGAAAACATCTACCTTAACACACAGTTATTTTCTCCTTTCTTTTCCCTGTCTGCCTGCTTTCCTCCCAACCCACCCATCAGGCCACGCAGCCTCCAAAATTCACCCATTTTTCAGGTTCTCCTATAGCGTGCTGGCAGACGAAAAGAACACAAATAAAAGAAGAAAAGTATTTGACGGGAGTTTTCTGAGCAGAAGTCCCCCAGCTGGCCGTGCAGAGACTGTCTGCGAATGCACAGGTGGTGGAGCTGCACAGGGCAGCATCCTCGGGATCTCATTCCCTCCTTTCCATTCACATTACTGTTTATTCCTCAAACCCTGCAGGCAAATGGAACTGCAGTTTTCAGATCAGATACTTTATTTAGGTTGAACTAGAACAGTGAACGTATTTGTCTAAATCCCTGGTATTAAATAGCTGCTGTTCCTAGAAGAAGCTGAAAGGCTGCATGATCTACAGCTCTGTTTACACAGCAGCTAACACCCTAACCTCACGCTTGCACTCACGGGCTTATAGGCGAGTGGCAGAAGAGACAACGGGTTTTGAACAATTTTTTTCAAAGTCAGAAAATAAATTCTGCAAAAAAACAGTTGAGTGGAAGTAACTGACACAGAACTGCACAAGTCTTTTTCTAAATATTTCTGTTTACTGATTAAATAAGCAAAAGTCTTGGATCCCTCTTGTTACTAATAACCATGTTTGGCATTTCATCATGTTACACCTGACAAAATTCTCCAAATTATACTGTAACTTCGGTTCACTCTACTTCTACTGAACCTATTAATCAGCATTGTTGCTCACAGCAAGTACACAGCCTTTTCAGACCAACAATACCATCTTCATTACTTTTTTCCCAGCAATGGACGTCTGTGTGTAACACACAGAGGAGAAAGAAAGATTATCCTGATAGCAAAAGTAGTAAAAACATCTGCCCACTAAAGGTACCAAATCATGTTAGAAGCAAGCCATACTGTGCTAAAGCAGAGTCTCTATCAGGGCTTTTGCACAGATGGTATCACAGATTTTAAAATTATTATTAGATTATTAGATAATTGTGCTCTTCTCAAACCAAATATAGCCTACCTTAAAACATCTTTTGAGTGCTGCTGCATTACAAATGGGTTCCTGAAATTATCAGAACTATTACTTTGCCTTTAATATGGACGGTATAGAAAGACAAGCACTGTTAATGTGTGAAAATAATGGAAATAAAACCAAACATAGCACACTACTCTCAAAAAGAAAGGTTTTCTAACAGTGCATGCCTGTACATATGTATGAAATAAACCACACAAATCATAAATAATAATTTACATACACTGAATACGCAATTTCTGAATTACCAAGATACTCAGAAAGGAAAACCCTCATGTTTTCCTTTGCATTGTACAGGTAGTAACTTCATCTGAAAATTCTATCCTGTAATTTCTTGCTGTTCAGTGTAGTGAACCATTAAAAGTGAAAGAATTTACTGAGCTGAAAAGAAATTTAAAAAAAAAAACAACAAAAAGCCCCTTAAGATAGAAAAAAAACATGCCTGAAGCAACAGTTTTTTATACATCAAACTCCCATCTCTCCCATTACACATGATTCGTCACAAATGGATCCTTATGTTTGCTTTGCTATCATCATTCTCCTCCACGCTTGGACCTGACGCAGCCTTTTACTTTATCGCTCCTCCATACAGTTGGGTACCTGTTGGAAGCTGGTGTTAGGTTCACCAAGTTCTTACAAAGGAGTTTGTTGCTTTGAAATTATGTATTTTATATGTTCTGGAAAGCATTAATTCAATGAAAATTAACCCATGCTGGCAAATTTGCTAGCAGGTTAACCTGCCTATGGCAGCTATCTCCGTTGTCATGAATGCCAGCCCTCAGTTGGGAAGTGGGAGTAAATGACTTAGCAAGTGATAATAGAGGTCATGCCACTCAGTGGGATGCCACTTCTTGTTCTGCTTATCATGATCTAGTTCCTATCCATCCATTCCTCCCACCTCTTCTCTACAGCAGATTTGGTGGTCTGCTGCATACTGAGCAGCAGATGTTCTTTTCCTGATATTACATGCAAATTTTTCAAGCAGCTGCACAGAGCTGATATTATCATATGAGAAACATCATGACTTTGACTTTCCTTGCTGTCGTTGATTTGCTTTCCTGCCTTTCTCTGGAGCCTAAGAATTTACAACTATATATAAAATAATAGTTTTTATTTTTATTGTTGTAGTTGCTGTTGTTATTTCAATTTATCTGTTTGACAGTGGAGCACACAATAATTTCTTGCCTTTCTTCCTCCTCTCAAGTACTGATTACTGTATTCTCTTTAGACCTTGTTAAGTTTCTTTTTAATTCCTTGACTTAGAGACTTTGTCTCCTCTGGGTCAGAACCTACAGGATATTTATGAGTGAAGCTCCACTTAAATCAGCTAGCTTGGGAGACAGAATCCCCTTTCAAAGATGAAGCTGCAACACAAAATATAGCATCACTCAATTCCCTTGATTTTTTTTTCTGTTTCTTTTCCTTTTCTTTGTAGTATAACAATTTGAGTTGTGAGAAATTCTACTTGATTTATAATTGGCTTATTTTTCAAATATTTGCTTTGATTTACATGGACTTTTCATGAACACAAACACAGATTTGCTGCAAAAATATCTTGGTACAAATCACTGCTGAATCTACCAGGAAACAAATCAAGAAATTATGCATTTTGACTTTCACTTAGAAAAACTGTGGCAGAATCTGCCTATAGGAAGCAGCATGCTTCTGCATATTTTCTTACTGTAAATGCATTTCGAAGCCGTTTACACACTTGCCAGTGACGACGTAGACTTAAGTTCAAAAGCATACCCATAGTTTTGACCTAACAAAGTACAAACGCTCCTTGTTATAGATAACAATATTCTGCAGTAAGCATTTTGCAGAAGAAAATAACCCAGTGGAAATAGAGAACTGCAATACATACGGTCTAGCAATTTTATTTTCTATTTCGCCACCACATGGCTTCTCCTTTAGGTGAAAGGAACAAAGCCTTATCTAATTACTTCAACTACTGTGACTCCCTGCTGTTAACTGAGATGTATTATACAGAGATGGGACATTTCACAGTGATTGCATTTTATCTCTGCCCAAATCTCTTCTGCAGAAACAAGACCTTTGTACTAAGCAAACTGTGCTCTGGGTCCCAAGTAACAAGTTCAATATTGTGAGAACAACACATACTAAGCACAGAAAAAATGCTCCACCAAAAAGGCCTATAATTAGCACTATCCCTATATTAAAATCACTTCCCCTCTATGCATACAAAAAAGTTCAGCTGAACAAAAATATGAGGAAAGACATACAATTTTGGTGCAATTTACTTAATGTATTCACCAGGCAAACAAGTATTTTGTATTAACAGTTGAAGTTGAGGATTTCTTGTTTGCTGCCAGAAGTCAAAAGCCAATGTTAGGAACTCCAGAACTACATTCACTTTTTTTACAACAGCATGTCTGCTTATATCTGTTATTGGATACAACTTCAGAGATTCTACCATCCTTGATAACATTTTTCAGTTACCTCATTGCCGCTCTGATGACCGGAGAACCATGTGTGCATTATTAATCAATCTCACGGCTTTGGAAAGACAACACAATTTAGGAAAAGGTAGCGATGGAGACTGTAAATCAGTCTCATCAAATGGCATTTGGGTGCAGTGAAGGAAAGCCTTCCATCACAAATTTGACTTTTGGATTACAAACTTGTATCACGCCAGCTCTGCATCGCCTGTTTGACGGATCATATAAACTGCAAAATACTTTCATACTCTGATAAAGCACACACGTTTCCGGCAAGGGTGAGTGTGGGAATAAGGTCCCGTATCTCACAGAAATCCAAAAATCAACCAAAAAAAGTGAGAATACTACTACTTTTTTTTTTCCCTCAGAAGAAAATAAATTGTATGCACCATTTTTTGCTGGTGAAACTTTTCTATTCATATTAATTTATATTTTTACTGAAGTAGCTTTTAAATGTTGTTAAACAAATAACATCTAATTATCACATACTGCAAGACATTGGCCTGACAGCCATTTATGTTTGGGAGCATCCACTAGCAAAGATTTTAAAAACAAAGTCTAGTTCATTTTCAGCCTTCCCATATATTTAGTTAATTTCTTTATTTTTACATTTTTGAGAGGAAAACAGCTTATTCTAAATGCTTGATGAAGTAGGATTAAATTGATATATAATCCCGGATTAAGTTAATAATTACTATTAACAGGATAAATAACATTGTATTGATGATATATTTCGGAGACACATTATCTGGTTGCTTGTAAATAGGGGAATAATTGCCACTTTTCACAAACAGAAATTCTGTAAAATAAGATGAAATAAATACTTAAGATTGCACTGGTGGATCAAATTGGAAATTGTTTGTTCCTTTCAGGATAATCTTACCTGGTTGCCCAGAGATGTTGTGTCTCCATCCTCAGAGCTTAGAAGACCTCACTGGTTCAACCCCTGAGCAATCTGGTCTGATTTCACAGTTGATTCTGCTCTGAGGAAGGACTAGAGACCTCCTTCCAACCTGAATTATCTACCCCATGACCTTACAAAGCCATCTAACACTCCCACACTAGTCTTCAGCATAATTCATGAACAAACCCACCAGCATCTCAGACTTGTGGTTTTGCGCCTGCAAATCTGACAATGCTAAACCTATCCCATTACGCTATACAAAAACACACAGAGGTTTTTGATGTATTTGATCCTGTAAGATATAGCCAGATATGTTCATGTTGCACTGACTCCCTATGTTGGGAAACTATGTGCTTGGGCCTTCTAACAAGGTCATTGTTCAGAACCAGTGCACTCAGATAGCAACTGTGTTAAGTTTACAAATAAAACCCAAATCTCAATCAACTTGCAATGAAGAAAAATAAAATTCTATTGTCTCTGAATGACTAGCTCATATTTTTCCTTCCAAAAAAATCACTGCAGAGGGCAAGTTTATGCATTAGTATTTTCTATTTTTTAAATGCAGAGATTTAATATTGTATTTATGAACACCGTTACCTGAGCATCTGCCCCTGCAACATATAACAACAACATGATTTTTGTCTGTGGGTTTTTTGTTTCTTTTCTCCTGTTTCAGAAGAAAGAAATATATTCATTTAGTAGCTTGCTTTGGTTGTATTTCTTTGGATTTTATTTTTTTTAAATACACACACTACTGCTTACTACTTAGTTATGTCGCGTCAAAAAAATATGCCTTTTCTCAGTAACAGAAGATGAAAAGGCTGAATGGACCCAAGTTACTGAGAAAAATTAATTGTATGTACTCAGGTCATTATCAAGACTTATACAGATAGAATACACCCTCAAAGGAAAGCAGTGGTTTGGCCATGAAGTTCGGGACCATTCTTTTCAAGCTTTTGATAAACCACCTTGTCATAAACCAGATTACCAAAAGATAACTTGTGGACAAAGATCAAAACCTCATCTTGATTTGGTACCTTGTGAGAAGGCAGCATAGAAAGCAAAAGACAAATGAGATGCTTCCATAATATCTCCATTCATGATCACCACCCTTCAGAGTTCTGTTCTGGCTGGAAGCTCCTAACGCCTGAAGGCTTCATGCAGGCTAGAAGCATAAAGGCATTTCTATAGTCTGAGATGAAATCAGACTCTATCACGCTATTACCAGACAAATATTAGGAAAAAAACATAAAAACCTTCTTAAGAACAGACTGTATTGATCAATTGTAGGTATGTATTTTCAGCCAATGACAAACTGCATCTGGATAGTGTTCTCCACTTTCTGTCTTGGTCAGTAGCAGTAGCTCAGAGAAGACAGCTACTGGCTACATCACTCATTTGAGGGTCAACCTACTTCAGAGGAGCGAAGAAGAGGAAAACTCTACAGAAAGAGTCCACAGCTCTTTCCCCATCATGTTCTACCAGGAGAGAGGAATAGTTTACTGCCTGCTAAACCAGAATTAAGCTTGCAGCCCTAGACTAATCCGGAAATAACCAGACAGTGTGACAGATAAACTAAAGGCATAAGTAGGACTTGAATACAGGCTTGTGACCTGGGCATAACATTGTAGAATTAGTGTGCTGCATCTAAACAGCCTGACTTCAAAGTTTGTGAGGAGCCAACATATTAGTATTAGGCTGGCAATGAGGCAGCAACACTTCTCCCTTTTTGTTTCCTTGATCCATCCTTGTGTGTTCAAAGGCACCACATCTTTAGCCTACAGATTATAACTGTGATGTTCTTTTCATACTTCATATATGATACTCATTGTACTCTTTTATCCTCTAAGTTTGAAAGCAGGTGGCATTTCAGCTCTTTTGGTTCACTAATTCATTTTTACTGGGATGTGGAGAGAAACAAAGTTTATGCATCTTATTTTCATTTTGGTGCATGTAAATGTCACCCAGGGAGCTGAAAATCCAACCTGAAATATGGGAAGAAAAATGTTCCTGCATTCAGTAATATTTGCATTTTATTTTTACTAATGACTTCATTTTTCACTGTTTTAGATAAGCGTTAGGACAGCCACATCACTGTGATTCATCAACAGAAGCCTGCTTTATCACACCGTTGTATTAAAAAAAAACCTTTTGTAACGCTTTATACTTTAGTGGTTTTAAGAGATCAGTATTCATCATTCTGTACCTTGTTGGGTAACACTTCTCCAAGAAAAGCTAGAAATGGAATTTATCTTCAAAGTTTATTAAAGTATTGGTAAAGTGGTATGGTGTTATTGGTCATGCTTGTCTCGCTGTCTGATTTCAATTGTGGGTCCAACTGTCATGCACACATCCAGCATGTAAGGGCAAACAAGGCAGTCAGGAAAACAGCACTCGCTCTGGAGAACACAGAATGCTCTATCCATGACCTGTGGTGGGATTTGCTCTTAAATTATAACTACCTTCAGTCACTTTATAAACTTATTTTCTGCCTATTACTGAAACACAGAAAGTGTTTCTCTCCAGGAAGGGTAGTTCATAAAAGTGCTTAGGTTTTGGATTACTGGGATTTTTCTAAATTATGCAACAAATAGAGAAGAAATTGTACGCAACCCCTGCAGTCCTTATTTCCTAGAGAAAACTGTGCATGCAGTATGTGTATATGAGGAAAGCAAGTTCTGTTACACTTTTGCTGACAGTTTAAATTATAAATTAATATACCAGAACAAGAAACTTCTTAAATGGAGAAATTCAGATCTTCTGAATAAAAAAAATTAGAGGGTTTAAAAACAATCCCTGCTTACTCTTTCCTTATAATTGTTCTTAGAGAAGCAATTTTCAATGGGTTGCAGCTTTAACTTCGTGGGTTATAACAATGTCCACACAACGGCCTCTAGATCTGTAGGGAAAATGTCCCTGTGGTAGTCCTGAGGTCTACCCGTGTGGATGCAGGCATCTTCACTCCTTTTACATCCTCCTTCATTTTCATTCCAGACATAGTCTCTACAGCAACATATAAAGAAACATATAAAAAAGGTGCATTCCTCACATCTTGTAAAGCCAAAACAAAAATCACACTGGACACCGAACTTGTCTGTCAGGAACATTATAAAACTGAAACACTTAGATCCGTCCTGCCCATTCCATACTTGACATGCAAAGCTTTGTCTGCGCGAGGCATTTCGGTGCTGCTGCTGTTTAACTTCTGTTATCACGACAGCGTACTGGAGTCTTAGACATGGCTTATACTCATGCTCTACAGGAAATATCAAAGTGACTTGAACCATAGAGGTTTTGCGACTTAGAAAATTTTAGAAAATTGCAAAAAGTTAAAGATAACAGGTGGATGCAGACAAAGTGCAAGGAATTAAGAAAACACTAAGGACAACAGGCTGCAAACACAAGATTTCAGCTCCTATCTATTGCTGTAAGAAGGACGTGGAGAAAGATAATGAGGAGGCTTTGTAGAAGTTTACAAGGAGCTCCTTTATTGCAAAAGTTAGAAAGTGTGCCATCTAAAAACCAAGGTTGTGCTTGAAGATTCACAAGATGTTGAAGGAGCAAAGAAAAGTATCTGAGATGTGATCAGTTGTGAACTGTCCTTAGAAAATCTGAGTGGGAAATGAGACTCTTTCAAAGGACATACTGAAGGAATACTTAAGAGATACTAGAGGGGGCTGGAAAACAGAAACAAATGGATTCACACTTGAAGAAGAGTAGTGCTCACAGTGTTAAAATAAGCTGGCAGGTCAGGGCTGGCAGTACGAAGTCAGGCTCGGAGCTTTTGCAAAGAACAGAAGTTTTGCAGGAGCACAGCAGAATAGAGTGGGAGGGGACAGACTTCAGCAGGGACAGACTAAATTTTTACACATCAGACCAAAAATCAGACTTGAATACTATCTTGCCACTGGCAGTTGTAAGACACAGGCAAGCAGGGTGCATGTAGCAGTACCATAACACTCACGACTGCAAAGACACTAACGCTTTGCAGAGCCAGACATGGCATTCAAACAGTTGTATCTTACAACCTATGATGGACTTAAAACTGTGAATTCTTCTCCTCCTCTTCTGGCATCAATACATACACTACATCCTGTGACAGTGATTTCCCCTGTCACTACACTCTGTCTCCTACCTTGTAATCAACACAATATCTACACCTCAGTTCACCAAAAGTGAGAAAATGTTGAGGGAGACATTAGGATGAAAAAGATGTATAAACCTTCAGGAGAAGGATGTTTAGCTATGACCCAGATTGAGGCTTCCTTCACAGCTGGTCAACTTATCTACCTTGGGTAGTGACCATTTCTCACCGCAGAAAGGGAAGAACAGGCTTGGGAGGTAATAGGAATCTAGAAAAATTTGCATAAACATAAAAGAAAATTGGTAAAGGTTTACTGTGACTTGAGATTTCATTTGAACCTGAATATGCGATAGAAGAATTAAAATCTGTGGAGATAGCAAATCCTCTGCAATCCCTAGGGAACAAGGAGAAAACTAGTTTTCACCCTCCACACATACCCTCCACACTTCTTTGAAGGATCAATTTCTGAAGCCATTCAGGCTTTTTTCCTACACACACACTGTATGCTCTTTTCGATCTTCCTCCTGTAAAGGCTGAAGGGGAAAAACCCTATATATTTTACTTCGTCAATATTAAGTGCAATTTATACGCAGTCTTAAGTCAGTAAAGAACCACCGTTAGGAAGCAAACTAAATACTCAAAAGGGTTCTCCTTCTGCAAGCTGATTGATTAGAAGCGTCTCTCTAATTGCATGAAATTGCAAGAATTTTTTCACGTAATCTGAAAGTGGCAAACACAGGCTCATAGTACATTTTATAGAGTATGTGGGGGGGGGAAATTCTTCTCTTCTTCCACACTCTTGTAATGTTATTATCATAAGTGAAAAACACAGTTTTGGTTAAGAAAAAAAAGGTCGATTTAAGAATAAAGAACAAACTAGTCATTTCAAACCAAATCTGGATACTTTGGCAAAGCTGGGAGTGCTTGGATCTGTGTTTGTATTTAATTTCATGTGAACCAGACACAACATTTGAATCCAAATTCATATCAGAATTATAACAACCTTGGAGGATATTCAGATGGAACATTCTGGCTTGAAACTATGGTTAGTTTTCAAATGCTATAAAATTTGCTGTGAATTGGGACTTTTCCATGCCTGCGAGACAATAAATGCTGCTTCTTGGGATATTATGTGATTATTTTTCAAGCTTCTCTGTCCCAGAAAGCTCAATATATACAACTACAAGAAAATGTGGAATACTTATTCTAGGTGGGAATTTGCTTTATAAAGAACCTTTACTTGGATCTGCGCCTTAATGTCAGTCACACATTCAGGAATTACATCAAGGTAGGAACTTTATGTCTCCAGGATATCATAAAGCATGCTATATTCTGAGTTTCATGTGCAAAAGATGAGCTGTATGTGTAATTACAGACACATAGCTACAATCTGTGTCTCTGTTTATATATCAAGGCACATCATAAGGGTTTTTTGCTTTAATCCTAGAGTCAGTGTACTACATACATCACCAAAGTTCATGCTGGATTGCATGTACCCATAGACTTCTCCAGCTCTGACCAGGTGCCTGCCTAGCTCATACTGGAGAGCATTTTGATGCAGCCATTGCTGATCAAAACACTAATCATCGAACTATTTTACTGCCAGTTTTTTAAAGTATATGACAAGTATAGGACTGTTGGTCTCTCTCTGAGATCAGAGAAGGCTGTCTGGCCCCTCATGCCCATAGTGGTGGTGTTAGGCCTTCTGAGATGACAGATGCAAGAACAAAGATGTGTTCAGAGAGGAGCACATATTGCTGCCTCATAAAGCTCCCTGGAAATTTTTTCAAACTTTTTTTTTGTCAGAAAATGTTTATTTATCAAAACACATTAACATGAGAATGTACAAAGTACTGGTCTGTGGCAATTCAGATGTCTTCTTCTGAGATTGCTTTTTTTACTGGAACTTACATTAATTTTATGGTTCTACAGAACTTTTTCTGATTATTT
The DNA here is from genome assembly GCA_011057875.1 of Pterocles orientalis. Classification (NCBI taxonomy): domain Eukaryota; kingdom Metazoa; phylum Chordata; class Aves; order Pterocliformes; family Pteroclidae; genus Pterocles; species Pterocles orientalis. Next base: position 619,935 of record WKFP01014361.1, read on the forward strand.
ATTTTTTGTGTGCTTATGTATGCGTGACACAGAAGAAACTGCTATTAACTCTAGCCATCTCCACAAGGCCATAGGAAGAAAGCGAGCACAGCAGAATTCTTCCTCAGTTACTCCTTGCGTGCTGCAATTGGCAGCATCTTTTTCTAGGAGTGTTCCCAAGCTGGCCCTTAGCTGTGGTTATAGCACGTCTACAGACAGCACATCCCCACCTGCTGACACACACACCCTCATTCCGTATCCTCTGGTAACAAGTCCTCTCAGATGGTACCTGTTTGAGGCAACAAACAGTACTGACCTGAAAAACTTCCCCCACCCCCCCCAATAACCATCTGAGCCTAGAAGTGCTGACTCGACTCAAAATGTGACAACTAATTCCTCAGTTTAACTGTCTGTCTCTTGAGATTATGCAGTTTATGCTCTAAGGCACCCAGTGCCATTGTCTTTTGTTATTTCCCCTTCACCTGTAGACCTGAGCATCAGCTATGGTCGGGGTCTTTTCCATAGCGGCTAAGAAAGTATCTGTAGACAAGAAACTCTCAGGTATAACAATTTACTCCAAACACTTGTTTTCTTAACCGATTACCCTGGTTTTAAAGAATCTGCCTACTCCCCCAAATCTCAGAGGCAAGCGGGAGCAAGAAGAAAGAAGTCCTAGTACAGGAGACAGACAGCCCAGTAAGGGAAATGTTTCTAAAATGATTCAGTGTTGAGAAGAAGTACATTAAGAACACATGCCACACGCTTAACGTTAAAGCTGATTTGACACTCTCAACTTGTGTCTTAGACAGAGAAATGGAAATATGTGAGTTCATCTTTGAAAAAGGACAACCCAGGAGAGTGTCTCAGCTAAGCTTACTTTAAAGAAAAAAGGTGCAAGTGTGTAAATGGATTGGCTGTGCTCTGGGCTCTTTAGAGTCATGACTATTAAAAAAAAATATTAAAAGCTTTTCAGAGCATGCAGCTGAAATCTTTCTATTAATCTGAATCAATTAGATTTAAAAAGAAATTATGGACTCTATATTGAGGTTTCGCATTATCACACTGATGATAGACCGATCCACAGGGTTTCAGCTGCACTGCCTGGCTCATGGATCTCCAGAAGCCGTAAGAGATCTCTCCGAAGGACAAAAAAAGAAATGGGAAAGACTGGGATTTGCTTGAACTGAAATGAATGCAAATGGCATCTCCATTCATTTCATTCACAGCAATCTGTCACTTTTTCGTTTCTGTTTCACACAAAAAATTCGAGATAATAGGGAAATAGTAATGGTACAAATGGACAGAGCCTGACCATTAAAATGTTTACCATTCCAGCATGATACCTGCAGATGCAATAAAATTGAAACTGGAAAGGTGTTAGAATTGCTGCCGGTTTCTATTCATTTGAATGGCAGCAACCCAGAACTCTGTTTTATGGTTTCATGTAGAGGGTCAATCCATTATCTTTTTTTCTTCCTGGGATCAAATAGCATTTTTGTGAGGATTATGTCTCTGTGGCATGCTGAAGTGGAACCAATGTGCAGAGGTTTGAATGTTGAACCTATTTCGAAATGGATCTGCTTTACAAATAGTAAGTTGACTTAGAAACTGAACTTCAAAATATTAAATGGACTTTTAAAAGCTCAAAACACGGAGATTCTCCTTAAAAATGATGTAGAAACCGAACTACCATAAAAAAAAAAATCACAAGCATAAATAATATGAGCACCAGAACTAATTGAAGTAGCTAAATATTAAGCATGTTTTTCCCTCATTTTCTCTCTATATGGTGAAAAATGTATCACATACAGGAATTAAAGGATGATGGGGACTTTTTGCGGTGCAAGAGAAAGAAAAAAGGTAAAGGAGCAAAAAAATTGCATTATGCAAGGTAAGCATACACTCTGCTTATCAATGGAAAAGATTTGAAGCAAAAGACTTAAAAGAAAACTGTACTATGTATATCCATTAAAACCAGGAAAAGATGGTACTGGATAATAATTTACACACCTTTTAATGTAATGATGTATTTGTTTATTTGAAGAGAGGAACTTCATCAAGACTTTAGCAATTATGAATATAATTAAACAAACAAAAGTAGGTAGCAAAGTAGTGTTGATTTATGATCACTTCAGATTTAGGAAAAACTGCAAATGCTTATTTACTACTCTATAATTCAGTGTCTTCCAAGAAGGAAACAAACAGCAATCCTGAAAACAAATAAAAAAAAGTCTAGTAGACAATCAATGAAGAATCTCAAGAAAAGAAGAGTAAGCTGACTCGGAAATATTTGAATTTTCTTCTCCTACCTAGTCATTCCAAATTTCTGCTCTGGAAACTTTGACACAAAGCAAAATTGGGACGTGCATGGACATTTCCACATGGAAATCAAAAGGACTCTGTGGGAATGCAAGGGTCTACTCACAAGTAAATTTGCAATATAAGAACCTTAACGTAATCAACTATCATTTGCTAATTTATATCCCGAGTTATTTTCCTGCAGTAAGAGGAAACACAAAGATCACCACCAAAGGACATACAATCTCTTTAAAAAGGCTGACCTGAGCACTGATAGTTTGTGAAAAATAGATACACAGCACGGTCTTCATGGTATGTCAGAGAATGTTAAGACAGAAAAGGGTGCAGAATCTATAGAGATGACTGTGAACTGCTATAAGAGAAGCGGTCAGACGTAGAACAAGAAAGCCAGTCTTTTTAAAAAATGCCATTTCAATATTTATAAACGTCTATTTCTTTAAATTTTAATTCTTAAATTTCTAGATCTTAATTCCTAAATAGGTCTGCATTCTCTCATACACCAGTATCTTAAAACCAGGACAAAGTATCTCAAGTATTTCCAGCACAGAAGCTTGGAAGACAACTGCAGATGGTAACAAGCTCTCCTAACTCCTAACTGAGGGAGCATTTCCTCTTCAGGATCTCACCAATAAATAGGAAAACAAAAAAGAAATTAATTAAGAAGCCGAGTCCCAAGTGAGGCCCAGCTAACACAATAAATGACTATGGCAGCTTTCTTAAGTGTTCAGCACCTCTAAATAAAAGCAACTTGAGTATTGGTAATTATGGAATCAACATTTTCCTCCTCCTTGCTGCTGATGCTCAATGTTTAGATCATTATCAGGGGCCAAGCAGCTAGCTCTGAAGTGTGGAAGACTTCCCTAAAAACACTGGCAGAGATACCTGCTTTCAGAGCTGGCAAAAACTGATTTCAACCACATTTGATCAACTCTGGCAAAATCTTTTTTTAGAATTATTTTGAATCTCATACATCTGATCCCTAGAGCAAGTTCTGAGCAATATATTCCGCAAACTGCTGTGTCCTGCAGTTACGTAAAACAATGAAAAAGACAATATAGCACATGTCTATAGATTAGCCAACAGTCTTTCTCTTGGACACCTGTGTTCTTCTGGTGTTTGATTCTAACCATCAGCTAGTGGTCAGTTATTAACAATGTAGACACCTCAGAAGCTGGCTCTTTACAGTCACAATGAGCACATGTTGATTTTTCCAACCAAGAACAAAGACAGTTTTTGTACTCAGTAGTGTACTGACTCTAGTTAAAACATAAAATTATAGATCTCTGTATTGTTTTCAAATTTGTTCATGAGATGTGGCATACTTTTATTAACATGTCACTGCTTTTTATTAATGTGTGTAATTTATTAAAGTTGAGTTACAGCAGCACTTGCCCAAAGTTTAATATGCTCAGAAGTAGTAAAAATCAGAAAATAAAGAACCTTTCTTTATACACAACAAGGAAGATAACGCAGAGGACCGACCATGAACGTTAGATATTTTCTTCTCTGTATTTGAAGATTTGTCAAGTGCTATATGCACTGCACATTTGTGCAAAAGAGTATTTTTCAGGAATGAGATGTACCAGTATGTAAAGGCTGAGCTGCTTGTTTTGCTGCTAAGACAAGCATCTCTATACATCTAATGAAGTTTATTTTCTAAAAACAAAACTATCGAAGTATGTAACTCAGAAGAGCAAGTTCATTACTCTTCTGTGTTCAAAATTTTGAACATCTGGAAGAACTTCTTTGACCAACTTTTTATCATTAACAGCTAATACAGGAATTAAAATCAGAATTTTCTAATTAGGCACTAACTCAGCAGGCTATCAAGATATCTCTTATGAACCACACCAGTAAATACATCAGAGAATGTCAGTCACACCCCCAAAAAAAATCAACCTGTCATCATTATCAACAAAAATATACTTTAAAAACAATTTTTTAAGAAATGCTATTGGCATTGGGAAGCAGATTAATCCAACTAAGTATCACACACCTTAATAGCAAACCTTCACATATTTATAAAAGTATAAAACTAAGAGAAATATAGAAGGTCTCCACACTACAATCCCTAGGCAAATTGCTGTTGACCATTGGCAGTATATCATTAGCTTTGATGAGCAAAAAGAACACATCTTGGTGAACTAACTCATATAATAAAGAATCTTTGGCAACTGTTAAGCTTTTCTAAATGTTTAGTTTTCCTAAGTGTCTCTCCCTAGAAGGGAAAAAATGTTTCACTGATATTTAATATTTTATAAAAGACATTAACTCTGAAGTCTTAATATCTTCAATTCCAGCTTCACATCTCGTTTGATTTTTTGGTGTGGTTTTTGGGGCTTTTTTTGTGCGGGGTGTTTTTTTGGTTTGTTTTCAGTTGTTTTGTTTGTTTGTTTTGTTTTCTACTCTGTGCACCATTAAATGCATCAGAGAGGAGCTGCGGTGTAAACTGTGCTTTGAACACCTCCTCAAGTAACTGCTCATTTATTGATGGTGCTCTGCTACTGCAGGCTTTAGGACGCAATTGGGCTTGACTGTGCTCTATAGGTGGGCCAAACTCCTACTCAAATTTGCTTCAGTTCAGTCTCCTAGACAGAATTGACTTACTGCTGACAAAAGATACAAAAACAATGAAGTGTGAGTATTATTTGTTCAGCCTTCTTAGAAAAAACAAACAAACAATTGTTTTCAGTACTTGTATTAGATGAATGAATACCACAAAGAGAAAGAAAACCTAGATCAGGAGACAACAGAGTTAGTAAAGAACAAATTTAATAATACCTAGATCATAGCCTTTCAAAGAGAGATTATATAATTATCAGTTATCATATGATAACTGATGTTCTGAAAATTACGTCTAGTGAGTAGTGAAGACAGGAAGCACAACTTGTTCAAAACCTAGGCTTAACACGCTGGTTTGCAATAATACAAAATGTGTTTACATAGGATAACGGAAGATTGGACTCAAGAGCCATACTTAAGTGCTTAAAAGCAAGTTTGAGAAAAAAACATGAGGGAACTCTGATCTATCTTTATTGGATTGGTAGATATCCAATGAATAGAAAAGCTCGCACAATGACTTAGTATATAAATACCTAAATAAATAAGTATAGCTATATGGCTAAATCCCATTCTGCTTTAAGTACTGCATCCCCGAAGTCCAGCTGACTAGCATTTATGCAGAGTTGAGCTTATCTCAGCAGACTTTGCATGTTAAGAAAGAGCAAGACCATAGCAACAAAACCAAATTAATGCAGCGAGAATGAACCGCAAATCTGCAGTAAATTCAGAGGCAGTTCTGTCAGAGGGCACAACCTGAGCATGGTACCAGGTCTCACATTACAGAAAAACTAAAAACTGAAAGGTAATTAGGCAAAGGATATAAACAATCCTAAACCTAAACAATCTCTCCCACCACAATATAAACTTGCTAATAAATTGAAAATGAAAACTGCACACAATCCGTTCAGGGAATAAAAGGAAAAACTTGTAATAACCAACTGGATAATTCTTTGCACTAGATTCAAAATTCTCCAGAACAGCATGGTCTCCTCCTGTGTGTTACATATCCCGCTCTTATAAAGAAAACCTGAAAGCTTTCCTGGGAAATCAATGAAAATCAAAATTGTTATCTTCATGCATGAGCGTGTCTTTGACACACCACTGGAAAGTGCCATGCTCATCTCTTTTGAAGAACATTACAGTACGGCCTGTCTCAACTAGACCTCACGCCTCCCATAATCACATGTACTCTCCTCTGGCAAAGTGCAAAGGAAAGCTTTGGAGGACAAGATGCTGGTGCTTCTGTGGAACACTTTAAAACTCCATCAAGCCTGGCCACCATTCGGCAAATGTGAAGCAAAGTGGTTCATTCTGGGTATCTTTCTCTGTTTGCCAAGCAGAAGGTACGGAAGACAAATTCTGAATTCCTAAATAATTAGGAGCAATTTAGACAAGTAGAAAGTGTGGAATTTATAGCAAACGTGAAATGTCGGCTTTCAATCAACTGTGATTGGTATCACTTCAGCAAGTACAAGCTCATAGACCACATGCTGTATACTCTTGCTTATCTATCTTTTTTTTCCCCCTCCCATGGTGAGGCTGTGAAATGGATCTCCAGACATCAGACTGCGCTGTAATTTTTACTTCATAAGAAATTTACAGTTTCATATCTTTCCTAATGGGATTGCCTGAATCATTTACATTTCAGGAAATAACTTGAGTATCAATCACTCCAACTCACACATAAGAGCACATAGAAAGGATCAAGATGACTCTAAAAGTTGTTTTATTATCAGGAGTTCATTTTTAAAGATCTTGACATTTATTGGCTTGAAATCAGAGGCAGTATAAGAGACTGGTTTGCTGTGCAAAGTTCCACTTATGAGACCTAAAAACATTCTTCTGTTAGAATCATGTTCTTGTACATTTTCTTAGCACTAGCTAACTTGAAAAAAGCCTTCCATACAGGTGTGTGCAGGTATATGTGTACATTCATGTGCATATGTGCACCTGTGATTTGAATTGTACCCAATGTTCAGATTTAAAGGGACTCTTTTTTTTCGTATAAGAGCTGATACACTGATACAACCACAGAAAAAAACATCTTTCATCTACATCCCCTTACAAGTAGCTCCACAACAGTCACAGCTTGTCAGAGACTACCTCTAGAGGAAGAGAGCAGTCAGCTTTCATTAGCCACTCAGTTCTTGCTTCTCCCATTACGCCACCAATATTTTCCATTATTATTATTTTAAAATATTAATCATCCTCTACTCAGAAGGGGAACTCCCAAAAATACCATGATTCATACACAGCCAGTGTGCCATTTCTAAACTCTGCTAAAATAAAACAGAGTTAGCAGGTATATCAAGTCTTGGTTGGGAAGAAAACTGAGTCAGATCTACCAATTTCTGAATATTTGGATAACCAGCAAAAAAGCCAGAATTTGCCCATTTCCATTTCTTCCAAGATTATAAGTCTCTAATTAGCTCTGTGCCCCATGCCTGTAAGGGAACAAGAATATTCTTTTTTATTTCCTATGTGAAACCATTTACAAGAGAGTGGTTAACAGAGGCTTTTCAGATTTGTCCCCTAATGTGGGTATAGTTGTAAAACTAACCCTGTTGTCAACAGTTGCTATTATTATAAAAAAAATCCAACAGTTATAGGTGTTTTCTACTCACAAGGAAAAATTTTTACTAGTCTGCAGAACACTGCTATAGGGCAAGATCATGCAATCACATTCAGTACATTTATTTGAAGTCCAAATACATCACTTGACTAAATGTGTCTAGATAAATGGATTATGACAGCACTTTCAACCCAGATTTTGCAAGTAATTGAAGAGGAGAAAGTAGATAAATTAGGCAGATATGAGCATATTACCCACAGTTATAGATAGAATTTTTCAGCAGTTACTTTTGAAGGAGGTAAATATGCCAGATACTTATAACAGAGGAAAAAAAAAAAAAAGCCAGCTCTTTGCATGTGCCATCTTTTAAGAAAGTTGGGTATGAAGATCTATTCTATTACACTTCTTATCTTCTATTTTGTCATTCAGGACTTCCCTTTTTAGACACAGAAATGGTATGCAGTTTGGCTAGAAGTTCTAAAGCTCTATTACAGCAACATCTCTATGCAGCTTTCTGATATTTCTTTATGATGGCCCACAGTTATGTATCAGACAAAAAAGGAAATATATTTCTTTAATACTTTTTTAACCTTATTCTTCATTTACATTACCGCACACTTTTTTTTTTTTGAGTGAAGGTAGACCTAGAGCTATTGAACAATAACATTTGGTTAAAAGTAACGGTGGCTATATTTCTGCTAACCAGCTACAAATTTAAAGTGCAGAGTAGCATCAAATGAGAAAAAATAATTTATTTTGGAACAAAAAGCATTGCAAATAAAGAAAAGCGACTGACAAATATTAAACAGAGCAGTGAGCTTTAAATTTCATTTCCTGATGAAACAGTTTTAACATGACTAAATGTAAATGCTTTACAAGCATAATTTCCTGTCCATTTCAGAAATTCTTCCAAGAGAATCACTTGCACACATATAGAATCAATCATATGTGTGCATATGCATTGCGTTTACCTATTTCTAAAAGCTTTCCCTGCCTACGCTGCGATATACAACCCACATGTTCCTCCCCATCACTCCCCCAAACACAATATTGTCCTGTTGAAAGAACTGTGAAAGGGTCAGTTGAGGATACTTCTGCACTTTGAGGTCATGGTTTTATTTAAAAGAAGCCAAAGTGGATGAAGGGGATAGGCAGGTGTAGAATGCAAAGAAACAAAAAAAGTAAAGAGTAAAAGACAAGTTAAAAGAGAAAAGGAGAAAATAAGAGAAAAACTTCGAAAAGTAGAGCACAGTAGAAAGAGAAACGATGTTGCTAATGCAATAAATGTAATGATCTAGAACACAAGTACCAAAGAGAAGACTCAGAGCTGCACATGGCAGAACAAAGACTTGGTACAGTTTTCTAGCAGGAAACTCTTTGGTCCTTCCCTGTCACTACCATAAAACAGGCTTAGTTCAGCATGGCCAGATCTGAGAGTCAGAAAACCAGTACTACAGTGTAGGGGAAGAAGAAGATACTAAATTGGGATTTGATCTTCGGGGAGAGGCTTTACCCTTGAGCGAGTGGGCAGACCGGCAGAGGAAGCCCCTGAGGAGCAGGTGCAGCAGGAGGGGCCTGGGGAGCTGCCGCGGGAAGGAAAACCCCAGAAACAACCGCCAGGAAAAACCCAAGGGATTAGCCAGTCACAGCAGGAGTTAGAATGTGTGAACAGTAGCTGGTAGCCAACAAAAGAACTGTTTATTGCACGTGCACAGTAGTAAATGCTGGAAAAGCAACTGTAAAGGAGCAATGAAGGGATTCTGATTCACCTTCTATTGGAGTCTGTGCCTTAATCAGCCACACTGCAGTTAGCGATACCCAAAGACAGCCTCGTTGTATGAAACATGCTAACTAAAGCATCTGATGGGAGATCCATGCCAGCACTCACCATTACAAGCACAGAACTAATCTATTTACATCCGGTGCAACAGCAGCTTTACAAAACTTATCCCTATAGTTTCTACTCTCAGGAAAACTGAGAACTAGACTTCAAGTATAACGGAACTCAGCTTTGTCACCATCAGGATAAAATTCCTCATGCACCAAATCACTTACTGAGATCTATCATTTACTGAGATGTTGAAGAACCAGAAAAACAGGAAAGCATAATAATAATAATAATAATAATAATAATAATAATAATAATACACTTGAGATGTTTCAATTTCAAACCTTGGAACCAAGGAATGTGAGACAAGAAATTAATTTCAATCTTTACTCCCTTTAAGATCAGTTTACAGCATTAATTTTATGTATCTGAAGATGTAGGTGTACACCGACAACTGATAATTTTGTGAAGTTAACTGAGTAGGCACATTAATAATTTTTGGATGCTTTTGAATGGGACAGATATAAATGTGAAAGATTATAATTTACATAACGGCTAGTAACATTTATCATCTCAAACTAATTTATCAAAATCACTCAGAAATGTTTTGCTCTCCTCCTCTATCTATATTTAGTGTTTTCCTGCAAAGAAGGGCTTCATGAGAAAAAAACATGAGCAAAAAAACCTATCCCCAAGAAGTCTGTAAACACCAATTGTTGCGTTCATTGGCTGACTCTCACCTTGATTGTTTTTTTCTTTCTGGGTTGAGATTTCTCTTTTATTTTCATTTTTGCCCAGAGAGGTATTCCTGAACTGCGATCACCATAGCATTGCCTTTTCTTCTGATAAATATGCACAGACAGTTTTGAGGCCCATGAACTTTTCTATTATTAAGTTTGTCAATTGTCAGCATTTGTATTTCATTCCAATGATGAATGGAGGCATTAGACTTCAGCATTAAAATGTAGTTAGGATTGTAATGAGCATCATTAAGGAGCATAATGGAAATCAGCACTGGATCTCATTTTAGAATATTTTTTTCTTTTTATTTGCTTTATTTATTTATCTTCTTTTCTTGCTCACAGGCAGGTGTGAAAGCTCGACCGTGCTTATATCTGTGTCTTTAAACAGACAGGCATACCTTCTTATCCGAGACTCTGGCTTTTAAATTGTGTCTTGTTTTTTGAAGTCTGAGCTAGAAAGTCCTTGTACAAGCATCATCACAATCCATTCCAACACATCTACTTTGATTCTAAATTCTGCCTTGTAGCTCAACTGTATGTCCTTACTGAATATAAATTTTTAAATGAATATGAGCCATCCTTGCACATAAATCTGAATAGATTCAATTACTTTTTACAGAAATGAATAGCTTAGTGCTCTGAGGTGGCCCTACAGCAAAGAATTGCAAAAATGAAAGATAATCCCTATTCCAGCTGAGTGACTGGCACTTCATTTTTATTTTCAGAAGTTTTCAAAATATTTGCCATACCCCAGCTCAGGTTACTGTACAATACAATATGAACCCTAACCAACTGACCCCTCAGGGAATACTGTTAATTTGTGATTTGAGATTCAGTTCTGTATAGATTAAATACAGATTAAAACCCGTGGCCTGCACTTTGATTTGAAATGGTCTTAATTTCTTGCTCAGGCATTTTAAATTTCTACTAACACACAATTTTACAAAGTAAAATTGTTTCTGCAAGAAGAATATGTTCATGAAGTTCTTACTTTTTCACCTTCTTCATGCAGATCATAGACTAAATCAGTTAAACACATCCTAGAAGAACCTTCAGACTGAATTTGGGCAATCCACAACAGGGATATACTGTATTTAGAAAGAAGAAAAATAAGAAAAAAAAAAAGAACGCAGTGTCTGCCTATATGCTGAATAAAAGATACATATTTGCAGGAAATGGGTGACAAGATCACCCTACACATACTTGGTCTGTACAGAAGCATCTCCATGAAGGGTATTCACCTGATTTTAGAAACTTAAAACTTGACAAAATACCAAGAATGCAAACCAGAGACTGGAACTTGTAATTACAGCACAGAGCTTGTGTAATTATAAATTTATTTCTGCAACTGGGTCCTGACATGATCTGTGGTCAGAAAATACTTAGGGGAAAAGCAAAGGGAAAACAAAAGCAGTCAAAACTGGCAAGTCTGTTCCCAGAAACTCTGTTGGATAAACACAAATCTGTTTCGCACTTCCCCCCTCCCCTCCAATCCCATTATTACTTGTCTACCTACTGGTATACTTCCTTCTGTCTAACCTGTCCCTATGTGTCTATTTTGCTTTACTAAGGCTACTTTCCAGGCTAGCAACACGTTCATACAAATCCAGGCACTATTCTATCATGAAAAAATAACTGCAACAAATTGTGAAATGAACAGATTAAATGAACCGATGATTTATCAAGCAGAAATACACCCACTCCTGGCCACCTTATTCTAAGCCATCAATACCATCAACCGTTTGACTGACTCTGTGACTCCTGAGTGACAATACTCGCATGCTTCAAAACCATTCTCCTTCCTGGAACAACAGCTTTCTGGGTTAAACTATAACTGTACAGTGGCAGGGTTTTGTCCCAAATCTGATCTGTTTCATTCAGAATTCTGTCGCTTTGGAAATCCAGGCTAATTCACCATTTTCAGGCTTGCTGAGTATTTCTTGTAGACAAATGGAGCACACGGATATCCATTTTCATGTTTGCCATAGACAAAATTACTATGGTTAGGTCACAGCGTGCAAAATCAGGTCTGATAAGAACTCTTCTGTACCTTGCAGAGTTAGTGAAAATGTTCATACTCAGCAACTGCAAAATCTAAATCATCATGAGATACGCAATCTTTCTATGAGTAAACTAAACAGCAATTCAGAAATACAATAAAGCATTTCTAAAATTGGTAATCTGAGGGTAGAAGAAGGATGAATTTGTCTTCTTTAGTAAATGATCCATCATGGTAACATTGTTGAAGCAACTTTCCTTACTTTCGTGAATTACACTCCATTTATTTCCATTTGTGATTCTGTAACAAAGACAGATTACTAAAAATATTGGGCTTTCTTCCATATGTATAGCTTCGATTTTACCCTTTCATGCACATTTAATGCCCTGTTGAGAGCCTGGGAAAGGAATGGATAGGAAAAAAGAAATGTTAATTAAGTCTGCTGTGTGACATGGGGTCACGGCCTTGATCTTCTCCATACCATCTGTCGGATCCTAGCTAATACTGTAGGGAAACTCCGGAGGAGCGAGTCAGCTAGAGAAAGAGAGCTCACCTCTCCCTTGCATACTGTTGTCCATCTGTATGGTGCAAAGTGCTTTATAAAGGAGATTAGTATTCTTTTCCTTTTAAAGTTCCCTGTTGTGGTAGCTATCCGTGACGCTTCACAAGGTGTAACAGCTTCTCATTGCATAATCTGGCTCTATGTTATGTATCACAAAACAAGAATCTTGTTTATGTTTCTGTTTATCTAAATTAAAATAGTAAAAAAAAATCCTTTAAGGCTATTTTAAAGAAGCAGACCTATGTTCTGCACAGGCATATCACATTTTAATATGGGAACACATTTTTTAGCTCAAAAATATTATTTTGCAAATGGAAGAACAGGTCAAACTCTTAAAAAAAATAGTTCTAGGCGTCTTAACTCCATCATCCCTGCACCATCCATTTTCACTGTCAAACATACTCTGGTACCAATTAGATGGAGGAATTTTTGAGAGGGGAAGCAGGGGGCAGGAGAGAGCCATTTTACTGCTAGACCTGTTATCTGTCCTTAACACTCATTCTTCTGTCCGGCTGTCCTGAGAACCCACTTTTAATATGAAAATCAAAAGCATAGTTAAAAAATAACAACAATTTTAAAAACTCTATTTCAGATTCAGCATAGTTTTAGATGAGCTTTAGGTGTTATAATGATGATTTTGCATCAAATGGGATTCTAACCAGAAGGATTAGAAGGACATTCCATTCCCTTAAAAAAAAAAATTCATGCACTGCTAAACTAGCGCATTAGAAACGGCAGTAGAAGAATTTTAAGCATGGTGAAGTCTCTCTCCAAGTTTAAAATTGAGCCTGCTAATCTTTAGACTACAATTGGTATTTGCCTGTCACTGACTGACTTCGGTCTTTATTTTATCAGAGTTTACCAGCTATGCATAATTCTATTTTCCAGGAGACCGACCAACATTAGTCCACTGCACCCATCATCCAAATGCCTTTCATTTCTCAGCAGAACAGCGGGCAACAGTTCTCGTTACAATGGTTTCATTTCCTGCCTGCCTGCCTGGTGGTCGCTTAGATTTCTCTCAACACACGCTTTTTCATCATGATCTTTAGACGATACCAGTCAAAGAAGAAAACATTCCACTGCTGCTATTTTTTACGTGCATATATCTAGCACTCATTTATGGGTATGTTGCCAAATATTGTATGCTGTGTCTCTCAGGATGCAATCAGAGCATGCGAGTGTTGTATCTGTATGTGAAATAACCCAAATATTTAAGGAAAAACTTTCTTGTTAAAATAGATTTTGGAAAAGACAGTATTTCAGGAGAAAAAACCAACACAAACTCAATCACACTGTGGGACTTACCCTTTAGTTCTCAAATATGAAAGAAATCCCTACTGAGCAGCCCCGCTGACTTAAAATAAGAATACTCCCAGGAATTACAGTTGTTGGATCAGCCATCACAGGCACTACTTTTGCAGTTGTTTTTTCACCATAAGGAGGTTTTATTTTCCTCTTCCTTCTTCCTTTAGAGTGGCTTAACCCCACAGCAAAGTCAACATCTTTTTACTTATGTGATGCCACAGCAAAAATCTGTGCTGCTATGGAAATGAATTTGAGAGCACAAATTCAGCAGGGCAGCTTCACTGTAGGGATCAAGTAGGAAAGGGAGATTGGCTGAAAACAAGCAAGCTTTTAATCTCTCTCGTAATTATCAAGTGTGGCAAGACAAATTATGAAGAACAAATGAAGGGTGAATATTTTAATTATTTTAAGTCTGCCACATTTCAGAGTTTCTCCTGCATCCTCCAGTCCATCATTACTGTTCTGTTTAGTTAGTAAGGATACTCAGTTAGCATACTCAGGCACAAAGTATATGCTTTGGAACAAAGCCCAGGTCTTATGCATTCTTACAGGTGACAATTATGAATTACAAAGGTCGTAAAGGACAGCTTCAGGTTCACCTTTTTTGTCTTATTATTTATATTCTATGGCAATTTTCTCATTGGTGAAACTGGTAGAAAAGATAGAAACCTCACATAAATTAAATACTAGGGGAACAATCATTTATCACAAGGAAAAGATTATGCATTAGCTGCAAATAAAAATCATTAGGAACTACTATTTAGATGATGTAAGAGTGCAATTCCTTTCTACTTAAAAAAACCCAAAACAAAACAGTAACTCAACTCAAAAGTCCACACCTTTGTTTAAGGGCATGAAATAACATTTTTGAGCTGGACAGTCATTTTCCAAGTATAGGTAAATGCCAAATTAGCCTTTCATTAAAAGAAAAAAAAAAACCACACCTCATTTCTCACATGTAAGAAATCCTAAGAGCTATAGAGACTACCCTACAAATAGAGATAAAATTACACTAAACAATTTTCAAGAGAGGTAGAGGGGGAAGGACAGCATATACAAGTAAAAAAATCCAGACAGTGGCAGGTGGAAAATACATATGCCTTCGGTCAGCTGAGGTCAGCTGTCCCAGCAGTCTCTCCTCCCAGCTTCTCGCTGGTTGGATGGGTGAGGAGCAGAAAGACCCTGACTCTGTGTGAGCACTGCTCAGCAGTAACTGAAACATCCCTGTGTCATCAACACTGTCTCCAACACAAATCCAAAACAGCCCCATACTAGCTCCTATGGAGATGATTTA
The DNA here is from genome assembly GCA_011057875.1 of Pterocles orientalis. Classification (NCBI taxonomy): domain Eukaryota; kingdom Metazoa; phylum Chordata; class Aves; order Pterocliformes; family Pteroclidae; genus Pterocles; species Pterocles orientalis. The sequence continues at coordinate 635,101 of WKFP01014361.1, forward strand.
ACTCTATCCCAGCCAAAACCAGCACATTACCCTAGAGGTGTGTACGGAATTATCACATAAGGTTCCATTTTAAAGTCTAGTCTGCATTTATCTTTATTCCTTCCTTCATTCTTTCGTTATTGCTTCCCATCTTCACCTCTAATTATCTAATGATTGTGTTATTCAACAATAATGTGTTGGCAACATGTAATGGCAATAAGAGAACTAAATTTGAGTCCAAATCTGAAATTACTATGTTAATTCAATTTACACTGTAGTTGCACAATTTCAAGTCTAACGTTGCATCATCTCCAAACTCAAAAGCATAGAAATTCAGTCATTTACACTGGACGTGTGCTTCAGTTACTACAGATGTATTCGAGATGCACAGTAATAAATTAGGAAGAAGAACAACCACATGCACAGAAACACAAAACCCAGTTAGAGAGAGAAGGCAGTCAGAAAGAAATCTCCTATATGCTGTTTGGAAGAAAAAGGAGGAGCTGGAAGTTCCCAGTTAATTATAAAACGTTCACTACCTGCTTTGCAGGAGCACAGTAAACACAATTAGTTCTGAGCATGATATGCGAGATAAAAAAGCAGAACTGACAATAGCATAAAATGGAGCCTTCGCTTGCCTTCCTTCCGTGACAGCACCAAGCACCCCGATGTCAGCTCTATGCAGAGAAATCGTGTCAGCTGCATTCTCTGATGACCACTATTTCCCCAACCAAGAGACATTCCAATTTCTTCCTGCACTAAACTTTAGCCTCCCAAAGCTACAGCTGCTAAATTACAGGCCCCCTTCTACATTACGAATCTGTTCCCTTAGGAAAGATGGTATTTTCTTATTTCACTTTTGACCTTTTCCTGTTGCTGGTAAGAGAAGATGATAATTGACCCTATTGTAGAAGAAGAAGAGAGGCCACTAGGAAATAGAAGCGTTATGGAATACATAAAAATTACTTCTTTAAAATCCCCATACTTTCTTTAAGGAAAAAAAGAAACCCTTTTCATCCAAACTCACTAAAGACAAAGCAAATAAAAATGTTCCTTTTTCTTTAACTAAAAACTGTAGCTCTTATGTACTCTGCTACTCTATACTAGGGATTGCAGTGCAATAACAAGTGAGCACATCTATAAATTATATGCTCTTTTGAAATATTTTTCTCCACTTCTGAATTAGTCAGAGCTCAAGCTTTTTTCGTTTGGTTGGGGTTTTTTTTGGTGTGTGGGGTTTTTTTTTTTTTTTTTGGGGGGGCGAGGGGTGTCCTTGCAAATATGTATTTTATTTCCAAGGAATGTCTAAAGCAAGTTATCATGCGACTGAAACAAAAAGTTCTTGAATTTCTGCCTATCACAGAGTTACTACTGGAAACCATAACTCCACCTGATCTCCTGGCCCAGGGCAAGCAGACAAAAAGAGGAAAATGTTTAACCTATTCTGGTCTGCAGTTCACGCATAATTTATTTTAAACTCCTTCTTTAAACATCAAAGTTGTCTTGTTGGGGATTTTTTTTTCAACTTTGTGATGGGTCCTGTTATGAAGCCCCTACACCTCAACAGGTCTTCCACTCCCACAACATGAATTGCTGTGTTCCTGACAATCAGCTTCACCTTGTGTACATGCTGGGCAATGGCAAGTGATGTGAATGGAGCGATTCCTTATTTATCCCTGTGAAAGTAAGCAAGAAAGAAAACATGCTCTGTAGTGTGCATTTCTCATACATTCCAGCTCACTGCACAGCGGAAAATGAATGTTTTTTGACTGTTAACTATAATTTAAGACTGGAAATTGTGACTTTTCAAGTCAAAGTGTGAAAAAGCTTTCACTTTAAGGGTACTCATGTGCATAAGATTTGGCATAAAATATTTTGTTTTGTAAGCAGAAGTAAAAATTACCCCAGTTTGAAGCAAAAGCCATTATAGATTGAATTAATGTTTAATTCCAGCATTTGACTGAAGTAGCTGGCTGAAAGAATACTGGGAGTAGATCACATATTTTAACACTATACTGAAGGCATTGTGGTGCTTTTTAGATTGATCTGAAAGAGCAGATCAGAACACGATGTTCAGCTTCCCACTGCATTTCTATCCAGGTAACTGTTCAGCAGCCAGGCTGGGAGCTGCCCTTAGGCTGCTGAGGACAAGCTGTGTGGCAGCACGCATCCCCACACTGATCCATCCAGTTCAGTGGGTCACGCATGCTGGAGACAAACCCAGCCGTCCTTCTGCCAGGCCTGGAGGCACATGGCAGATCTAGGGGGTCAACACAAATATAACCTATATAGCCAAAGTTAGGGCTGCCACACTGATCTGACCCATTTCTGACCCATCTACCTTTAAGCTGTGCTTAAGCACAGACTTTTATTTCCATGTACAGCAGCACAATTCAGACTGTACCAATACATGCTATAAAAGTATCTGTGTACTTAAAAAGATCCCACAATGGAGGGGCATGACTTGGATCAGTCTGAACCAGCATAATCCTCACTTAAATTGTGACTGCTATTTTTTCTTGCCTACAGAAACTCTACAAATAGAGAATAAGGCTCTTCTAAGACATTATTTTACTGATGGAATAACCCAACCTCTAAATAAGAAAGCTCAAACTTTTTACTCCCTTTCAGTTTTGTTTTCATATTTTCATCAGAAAGATAATAAACAAATCTGAGTAACAAATGAAAAAAAATATATCTGATCTTTTTATTCACAGTTTGCATTATTATAAACAAAAAGTAAATTGTTAGTTTATTGCACTCAGCTGAATCTAAACCTAGAAGCAGGGTTCTGGGCAGAAAAGTCTGCTGAAAGAATATAAATTTAAAATATCCTTCCATTTCATGAAATCAGTTTTGGAAACAGGGAGGGCTGTTAAGTTTGTTTTCTTTCCTTCCTTCCTTGCTTAAAATGTTAAATTATAACTATACATTAAAAGGTGATATTTGCGTTGTGTTCCAGAGAGGCTGTAAAACAGCATTACACAGTGACAATCAATCTGAACTTTACCAATGGAATTCTGTTGTTTCAGCTCTTTTCTGGCTGTGTCATTAGCAGAAAATAACTCCCCAAGGCTTGCTTACACTTTAAAGACTTTTTTTTAGTGCTTAAAAATATATTTTCAAAGGTAATCAACAAACTTGAATTTATTTTGCTTACTCTTATTCATCTAAAAAAAAAAAACAACTATTCCTAGAGTGTTCAGTGACAGAAACCTTTTACACAATATCCACCTCAGAGTCCTCCCTGGGACGCAGTCATACCATGCAGATAAGCATTTTAGCGGGTTGGTTTTTTTTCACCTCAGCCACATGCAAGCTGACAATCCACGAGATAAAAATCACCTAGTTCATGGAGACAGGCGTGTTTGACTTTTCTATATTAATCTGCATCCACTCTGGTAAGTTAGAGTTCTTAAATTTATTAGGCTACTCAGTTTAGGAAAGCATTGAGACAATCACAATGCTGCCGTAAGGGTATCCACATAATCTCACTTCATCTCATATATCTACACCTGGTAACATCAAAAGCTGTGAAATTAGATATATTCTTTAGAAATCAAAAGAATGTAACATCAACTAAAGAATATAATTTAGTATGTATTCACATAGGATTTTGAGCTAAATGTAAGTTTATTCCGATACCAAACACAGCATGGTATTGAGCCCACACTAGAGAACACTGATGAGAGGTAGAATATATCAGGTTAGTCTAAGTGATCTGGTTTGCTTGGAGGTCAGGCAATGGGGACTTGGCAGTGTTAGATTTCGCTTGGACTCAATGATCCAACCAAAATAATTCTATGATTCATCTATTAAAAATTTGCACTGTTTGTGCAAAGATCGCAATAGATTATTTATTTCAGTATTTACTTTCTTGACTTAAATGTAATGTTTTATTCTAGACTGGTTTGCATCTATCAGAAAAAGAAGGGATGCTACTTCATTTTCAACTTTAAGTCTTTCCTTCTTCCTTTGCATTCAGTTCAGGACACTTTAAAACAGTTAATTTGCTGTAGATTTGGACCCTACTTTATCTTCTGGAAACATACTGTCATGCCCAAAGATCAGCATTTTTCAATGAGCTCAAAGGACTAAATTATGTCTACAGCAAGGGAAACTAATAGACATTTTCCCCCTTCTTTTGGATGGATAATGGTCTGTGATTATTAGTAAAGCATTTGTTCTCACTCAAGAAACTTATTTCTCTTTTTCCTTGTTTGGGCTGTACATGCATAGGGGTTGTGTAGTCATGGGTTGCATACTGAGAAGCCGAAGTGCATTATCAGAAACTATGGTTCAATTTTTTTTTTAACTTTTGTTTTCACACTGCCTATAAGCAGCAGTTGTCATTGATCTTGATGAATATGTTTGCACATAAATTGAAGAGGATGGAATACACTTCAAAATTCTATACCTTCTTGCTCTGTGCCCACATGCAGAATGATGCCTAGCCCTTCAAAATAAGTAGGTGGGAAACAGATTAAAGAGAAAAAAATATAGGGAGGAAAGAAGAAAGTCTGCCTAATTCTTTCCATTGAGAGTTGGGAGCTGGTGAGGGTCAACACTTCATATAACTCCCTTACTGATCTTCATTCATCTTAATATCTCTTTCAAGAGGTTTCATCTCATTAGCCAAAGCTTTAAAAAAAAAAGGTAATAGCCCTTCTTACCACTGTTTTTCCATATGAAGGAAGTAATTGGACAATTCTCCTATTATTTCATTACTGTTTCTCCCACAAGCATATGAGTAGGATGAAATATTAAGTAAAAGAGTCTGTGAGAAGATACAATCAGTTCACCTGCATGGAGGGGCAGAGCACTCCGCTGTGTCTCAACCTACCAACCAACTCACTCCACTACCCTGAAGAAAAGCTTCAGGTACTTTGGAAAAAAAAAAAAAAAAAAAAACCCACACAACTATAACAGCCTTCCCTATCCTCCCTGACCTTACTGAGTTTGGCTTAATGAATATGCAGCCATAGAGGGACACATACGCACGTGCAGTCACTGTTTAGTCTCCCATATTCTCTAATTCCCTTTATACGTGGGTATATGTCACAGCAACAACTCCAGCCTCCTTGCGATGCATGCCATCGAGTTTGCTGATCTCTAATACCAAACGCCACAATCACAAAATCAGGAAAGAAGAGAATTCACCCCTTACAGAAGGCTATCGCAGTCCAGCAGCTACAAGAAACTCTATGGTTTGCTGAGGGTGGACCCAGCACATTTCACTTGCAACTTTGAAGCCACATCAGAATTTCTTCTCATTTTATCACATCAAGTCAGAACTAGTTTTTGTCAAGCTAGGGCAAAAGCGTAATCAGGCCAGTACGTGTCAAGTTATGTAAAGAAAAATAGAATACTAAATCAAACACAATGGGAAGCTGGCCTTCAAGGTTTTCTTTTCATTGGAAGCGTGCCCCTTTGCAGTTGTCTGCAGATATGAACTCCCTCTGAATAAATGTGAAATTATTGAAACTGACATTTCTAATGACTGGTGATCTAGCTACTAAACATCTATGTTTTTTTATCCATCTAGGGCTTAATCTTTAAACAGAGATAAGACTCACGTGCTTACATTTTGCATGGTAATTTGGGCCCTAATCCAAAACCCGAAGTAGGCACACATTTAATGGAAAGATGCCATGTGCTTCCAGTGTAATTGTGAGCAGACCACGACGGTACCTGCTTTTATGTATTTGCAAGCAGGCACTAACAGCCATCCAAGACAACTACAGGTACCTGCACATCCTTGGGTGCACCCATACACACAAAAGCAATTGCAACAAGCATGAACCCAAACTGAAATTGGGATGTGGACTCGGAAGTTAAAACAAATAAAGTATTGGATACTACCAGAATTTAAACCAAAATGTTTTCTCTATAAACTTGGAAAATATTGCTATATTTCTCTTTGCAACAGTGAAATCACAGTAAGAAACACATCAGTACGTATTCATTTTATTATATAAGGGAATGGCTATGTCATAATGACATGTTATGTAAATAATACAACAGGTCACGGCATTCAGAACTGTTAATGTAACTCTGGCACCTCCACAGAAAGCATGGGTCATGATTTCAGGCTTTGCTAATGATAAGCTCATGATCAGCATCACAGATCTGTTTGAACAGTCTGCTGTGAAGGAGAGAAAGAAATGAAGGCAAGGCATTGCACAGATCTAGTCTGAAGTTGGATTTGTTTTTAACAATGGATCTTATTCCTTTCTCATCTCTCCTATTGTCTTCTCCTCCTACTTCCTCTTTTCAACAGTGTTTTAGTTGGCATTAACTATCCTTTATGGCTCTTTTGTTAGAGTGAGTTAAAACATCCTTTAGAGGAAAACAAGACAGAGGGATGAGAAAGAACAGGAGGAGCAAGGAGGACAGCAAAGATTTGGTTTTTTTCCCCTCCTGGTACTGATTTTTAGTAACTTGGCTACTGGAAAGATATGGTAAACTGGCAAAAGTACTCCAATGTTTTCTTTTTGGTGTGTATTGCTGTTGCTGCCAGCATTAGGAGCTTGATTTTTGCAGGTACTTAAGGCAGGAAACAAAGGCAAAGCAGACAAAATTCTAAATGAACAAAACGCCACATGAAACCTGGGAATCAGCTGAAGATATCTGAAATAGAGCTGATTATTATTGCTGGAATTGTCCAATTTCCAGGAAAGAAATTACAGCTTCAAGATGACCATGATAATCTATTGGGATAAGAAGTTCCCTAGAAGATGTGGAAGAAAAGTACCTAACTAATAGAGAAAACTCAGTAGACACACACACTCAGACTTCCAGCTGTTTTACCCATTTCTGTTGCTGAATTTCACCTATTACTCTAATCCTAACGGAGTGTAGCCCTTTATAGTGTCTCTACAAGGGTGAAAGATTGTCTTGTAGGATCAAGCTCTCATAAAGAAGAGCCACAGAACTACCAGGCTTAAAAAAAACTAGGCAGGTGTGAAGTATTTTTCTTCCTCCCAAAATTTTAGAATAGACGGGAATATGTGAGGGAATTAGGTGATGTTTGTATTCTGTTTCAGCATTTCTCTTAAGAGGAAGCAGTTCTTTTGAAGCAAAACAATTACTGTAACCCAAAGCTCATTCTACAAGGATCGCTTCATAATTATCAAGATGCTTTAATAGAATCAATATTCTTGTCTTCTATACGTTCTTGAACACTAGGAAGAATAAGTATTTATGCATCTTAACCCAAATTCTCATTTTAGGAGTATTAATCCAAAGGATTTTTTTTTTCACTAGAGTATTATGCAATATTCATGAGTTAGGATGGTAGAAAACCTGACAATTTAGTAATTTCACTCTTTCTTGCTCTTTTTCAGTGTTCATTTTCATTCTTTGCCATAATACTAACTACAATCAGTTTAAGTCAGGCCTTTAGCATCAGGCCACCTAAACACTGGTTTCTTGCTGTTTTCCACAATGACTTTTAAATTGTCCCAAGATTCTATTAAATGAAATAGTCATTCATTTCTTTTAGTTTTCCTCAATTGCTTCTCACTTGTCAGCACTGCCTGCCAAGTAAATATTGCTGCTTACCTTCACAAATTATTTCAAATCACACGTTTTTGTAGTGTGCATTGTACAGAAAAAAAGGTCAACTTTACAGTTTTATACATGTGATCTATAAATAGCTTTCACAAAATTATCTACATCAAAAATGAGTCACTAAGGCACATATTTCTGGCTGTTATTTTCCAGGTCTCTATCTTTAGCAGCCTAAGTAAGTAGCCTGTTTTTCAGAAGTACAAGATTCACAGTGTATGTGCTCTGCCTTTTTAGGAAAGGAAAATGGAAGCCAGCCAAAACTGTTGTACGTCTGTTTCTAGACTAGTAAAAAAAAGAACAATACAAACAAAACCTTAAAGAAACTTATATTTAATGTTATTAATGGCTTCCTCCTTAGCTGGGCTTAACTGTGGGTGTGAGTGACGCTAATTCATGCTTAACCATGGCTGACACTGAAGTTAAGTATGACTGGAAAAGTTACCATGCTCAGAAAGCAAAGCTGAATCCTGGACCTGCACTTGCACTGCACCAGACTCCACAACCAGACCAAGAGGTCAGCAGAGTGCTGCACTGCCCACTTAGTCCTCACAAAAGAAAAGTAACTCCTGTGAACAAGACAGCTACATTTCCCAGACATGGCCCAAGCTCAGAGCCATGACATGAAAGCTAACATGCCTTTCATCGCTTTTCAGAATGACACCGAGATGGTGGATCTCAAAGCGGATTAAAGGAGCGGCACTACCTAGGGAAGGGATGCAAGTTGAAGATCACTCATGGTCATTTTTCTCAAATGCCCAAGTCTCCCTTCATCTCCCTCTTCTCATTCTTTTACAGTCATAACAATTATTGCAAGCACTCAATATCATGATCTTAGATAAGTTCTTGAGACAGGACACACGAGCAACAGCAGGTGAGGAAAGCATCCTATTTCAAGTCAAAACTTAGTGCTAGGCTTTACATCACACCACACTGTACCTTTGTGGAGTTTTGGACAAGTGGCCAAAGCTGCCTGCTACTTGAGCAGCTCAAAACCTCCACATCCCTATTTAGTTGTGGATAGGAGAAGCAGAAACTCACCCTTTATGAGCTTAATTAGGTATGATTTACACAGCAGAAAAATCACTAGGGTTAGCATCCTAAAACTGCATGTGACAAACATCATTATACCAAGAAAAAGGACAATAGTAATTATTTCTAATTTCACAGTGCAAACGTCTAGTAGAGGATGTTGTGCTGAAATCCAACATTACCCTTTCCATTCATAGTTTGACTTGGTTACAAAAGAAGATAAAAAAAATATCTCTGAATCGCCAGCCACAATACAATCATACTGCTTATTTTTACTGCTGTTGCTTTCTTTTTAATCATAAGAACATCAGACATTGTTTGCTAATTTCCCAATTGTGGCCATCAGTAAAAAATACCTTTTAGGGCTCTGAGACTTATTCTACTTAGTTTGGGAATCAGTGTAAAGGGAGCTCGGGAATACCTAATACAAACTGATGATGCTTTTATTATGCATCTCATTAAAGAGATGCCATGGGTAAATAACACAATGGTACAATATATGGACAGTTCATTAAAATAAAAACTTGAAAAACTAGGAAAAATAATAGGCAAAAGGATAAACTTTTTTTGGTAATACCTAAGTCAAGCAAACACAGCATAAATGGATGTGCCTCTAACACACTTCCCAAAGAAGCATCTAACATTCTTCAATTATGGGACATGCCACATTAGAGCCTTCCTTATTTTAAGTTGCTGCCGGAAGCAAAAAATATACGTATAGAAAAATAGCATAACAAAAGTATACAAGTATAATATAATTGGGCTAAATGTAGCTTTTCAAGATGAACTTCTAGTAATTAAATCTCCTCTAAAGGTTTCACATTTTATTTCTGAACCTGTAAAATACTAGTTGAAGGTTGTCATGTAAACTTCTGATGGTAAGGTTCCAATTCTTACTCGCCACTCACTACAGTAATTTGAAATTATCAGAAGGGAGTATCATTAAGCAGTATGGATCAAAGAAATAAAGGAGCTTACTGAAGTAGCTAGCATGATATGGTTGACCCTGAAATACGAGTATTAAGATGTACAACCACAAATCAAACAAGAGGTTATCGCCACCAGTAAACAGAAAAAAAACCCTGACAAAATAACTAAGAAAATAGAGTAAACAACAGAAAAGTCATAACATGATTGTGAATAATGATGTGTGAATCATTCCGAAATAACAAAAAATGTTTACTTTTATCTCAAACGGTTTAAAGAAATCTAATGGTTTCTTATAACCTGAAACATAACTGCAAGCTTATCAAAATTCAGAATTTAAGAACTGAACAAGCATCTGGATGAAACAGGTAACAAGAAACAATAAACAAGATTTTCACCTTGCATGAACCAGGAATGCTCCTGGAATGATGCGAAATCCAGTTTGGTTTCATAAGCAAGAGTAGAGCCAGGCATTGCAATCTGCCACACATTTCAAACAAAAAGACCCCACCATACCTTGTAAACAAAGTTCAGAGTTGTCCACAATCAGTGTGATACATGGGGTGTAGCCAAATCCTAAAGGTACGCAGATCTGATTTAAACCATTTGAAAGGGAAATATAGACAACCAAGGACCAGCTTGTTGATTATGTGCATTACAACATTTGACACAACCTGTTGTCATATGAGACTTACATAGGTTTAGATAGAAGCACTGAAAGAGCAGTGATGAATAACAGACTGTCAGTATTCTGCTGTTTCTTTTAGGTAGAGACTAAGTCTTTGGCATTTAGTAAATTTCAAGCAGACTCCACAATAACTGGATGAACAATAATGAAAATTAGAAAATTGAGGCAAGTACCATAATATACATCTGGCTGCATGTGGATGAGTGCGCTGTCTGAAGATCCAGTCTTATAACTTGGTATTAAATGTCAAACTCCTGGAGACAAGAGAAAAAGGGGAGTATATACCAACAGTTTCAGAAAAGACGGGGGAGGGCCTCTAAAAATTCTAGGAAAACAGAAATTAGATGATTAAACTGATAATACAGAGGCACAAGGTCAAGCTGTGCTACCCAGGCTAAGAGATCTTAACCCTCAGCAGGGTTCTCGAGCAGCTCAGGGAAAAACAGGACAGCAAGGGTTTCCTTAACCAGTCACTAACAGAGGTGACTTCTCGTTTTGTGTTGAATATTAGAGGCCATGTTACAGGACAGCAAAAATTTACCCTTCATCTCTGAATGTGTGTGACATAAGGAGTTTACTGCTTCCCAGGGAAATCCCTCCTTGTAAAAAAAATTTATCACCCTTCCAGTGTCATCCTTTACTTTTAGCAACTGCGACTTGCACAGTCCCTTACCCAAAGATAAAATCTTGTCCTAATTTTGAACAAGTCTTCACAGAATCTTTACAGCTTTCAATGCCGTCTCATCTACTAACTTATTTAAGAACTTGTCCACCATTATTAGCAATATTGGAATAATCATAGTGGTTGCAAGTGTTGACTTTAAATACTGCATGGCAAATTACAATGTACCCTTAATTAACAAACATTTCTATACAGGTATTTGAAGTTGGGCTTAGCATAACATCTTCTGTATCAAAGCATACTCCTATGCAAAGATAGTGAACGAAGATGAGTAATAACAATGTGAAACATCTGCCTCTAAGAACAATGTTAAGCAAGTTAAAATATTGATGCTTTATCTCCAATAAAGACTAGCAAGGACTATATCAGTTTGATTTAAATAGCAAAGTAATTTTGTTCTAAAAAAGATTACAGTGAAATCCTCATCCCTGCAACCCAAACAAGTCAGTCAGGTACTCCCAAGCTGTATACACTCCAGAATTCTAAAAACTGTATTAACATAGCCATATATCATAGCCTTCTTGGATACCTAATATCTGTAGACTTTGTATGGCTTATTCTCACCTTATTTCAAGTGACAGTAACTTTAGCTGTCAGCCACACTCCATAATCACTTCAGCTCCCTGGTTTGCATCACTAGCTGTCCTTTATCTTTTTCCCTTCCACATTTTCTTTAGTTTCTTGGCCCCTTCCCTAGATTATCAGAGGCAAGATGGAAACACTTATCTTCAATACAGGTCCAAATTTACTTTTCTCTTCAAATACCATTCTCTAGAGCTACTGCATTTAGAGTAACAAGGGCTTGAAACTGAGTAGTAGGACACAGTAAGGGTCCCCTAACCTGCTACCACCTGGAGTCAGAGAATTGCCATGGCACAGTAGTGAAGACACTGGAAATAAACAGTATGACGGTCCATAAACTTGCCCCTGCTTTTAAGTTGCTCTTATTCAGTGAATGAAAGATGCTTGCAAAAATAGCAGCATCATAACATGGAGATAAAACTATTTTTTGAACGCAATATAATGCAATTTGCATCAAAACACGGGAGCATTCACAGGAATGTGTCGATCCTACTTCCTCCAATGAATGCCCATACATTTCATGGATCACAAAAAAAAAATTTGAATGCACTCCACAGTGATATTTAGGCACTATTTGAATCCCTAATCATTTAGAAGAATTTTCCTTTCCCTGTCCAAATGAATTTGGATTTCCTTTTCTGCATGGCAGAGCTGTTGCAATACGGGAGGCAAAAAGCATACCAAAGGGTCTGCAAGTTGTAACTCATGGAGGCCAGCACAGCAGAAAGATATTTCTGGAGATAGCTACCTGGCTTTTAGAAGATTAGATGGAGCTATCACCACCTGTCTCCACCTCTGCTATTTCTAGACGTACTTGGGAAGAAAAACCAAAGACTTCCACTCTGTAGGTACACAAACCCATCAGGTTTTTGTAACTATTTTCCAAGCACACCAACCAAACAGGAGTCCCGGGGTAAAAAAAAAAAAAAAAGCAGTTGCATCCCAGACCTCAGAGGAATGCAGCATCCTTACTGTGGGAGCCACAGCCATGTGGAAAGAAAGTGAAAACCAGGAGGCAAGCAGTGAGTTCTGGCTCAGAATTTTTCCCCAACTCCACACAGGATGTGCTTTGGATGCCTAAGTCCTTGGTGGCTCTTGTTCTAAATAGTTAAACCTATTTTAAAGTAAACATGACTTGCTAATGAAAACCCTTAAGAAAAACTTATGGTTTTACCATACAAATTTGTGTTTGATAAACCCCTCCATTTCTTAAAGATGCACCGTCCCTCACAATTGTGTGAAATCATGAAGATTGCTTAATTAAATAGTGCCTCTAGCATCAAAGTCATGATCACCCACAGTTCGAGTGACTTAGTTCAAACCTCCCTGATCTCTGCCCATTCCCAAGCAAGTAAGTGCCCATATTACAAACACCACCCTCACAGTATGGGCTCATCTGTGCCACCTCAGCAGAGACACCAAACAAGCATTAACTGGGTGCCCCTACTGACTATGCTATCAGACTCAGCATCAGGACTTCTAGAAAAGTCTCAAGTAGTATTAAGGGACTCCACAGGAGATTTTTATTTCACCTGCTATACGTGTCCTGTACGTAGGCAAAAGTTGTTCAGCATCTAGTGCATTCCCCATGGCAATTTCAAGTCTTTATTTGCTTTAGAAATCTGAACTTCTTACCTCCCAAGTTTACCTGAAATGTTAATTAAGATTTATCTCGAGACGCTTGCATATTTCAAAATCATATCTAACAAACAACAGCATCAGGTGATATATTTTACTAACAGATTTTCAGCAGTGCTGTATAATGCAGCACAGCTGCATGACTGCTTCAGGAATAATATGCAAGACATACGGCCTTACTCCAGCAACTAAGATCGATAATCAACTGCAGACGCCTGAAATCACAGTTCAAAGAGATTACACTTCTAAATCACATTTGGGCAAATGAAAAGGTAAGTATCACGCTCTTAAAATTATTTCCAAATTCAATTTTTTTGTTCAAATTAAACCAGTACACTCTTATACTTTCTCAAACACCCATTCATCGAGGTATAGTTTTACCCTGTTAAACACAGAACAATATCTTTACCTCACAAATCTGTGCTGTTATCTCATAAAACTGGCAAAAATATGGGTTTAATTGATTCTTATACTTCTATAAAACTGTTGAGCCAACACAGCTGAAACAAATTCTATTCCATCTTCTCTATCATCATAAATACCAACAGCTCCACGCAAGACCCGCGCGTTGAGTGTTCTGAAGATATAAACCAAAATGGTCGCACAGCTGCAATGCAAGACTTATCGAACACAATCGTTGTCATCACTGATGATGCATAAAATGAAAATCACCCACCCCGATTCAAATTACTATATTCTTGGCAGTTTTGAAATAAACATCACCCTTCATTTCATTGTAATCTCAGTATACATATTCCGAAAATTACTGAAGGAAAAAACCATAAATTTCACAATGAGAATTTTAAAGACTCACAAGAGTACATCTGCCTTGAAAATATATATATATATTTATAATTTCTGTGTTGGATTGGAGATGAATTCCCCTTCCAGTGAATCTTAAAAGTAGATTAATTTGAACAAGGAAGAAAAAAAAAATAGTCTTTAAAATATATTTTTTCCCTCCTGTTTCTATGTGCAAGAGCACATAGTTTGCTATAATCAGAAATCAAAGAGAACAATGGAAAATAATAAATGTGAAAAAGTATTAAACATTAAGGCTGCAATTTCACTTTGTTCTTGAAAAAGGTGTAGTCCATTCCTCACAAATAAATTCCAGGTTCCTACATTTTAAATGCAAAGCTCCCAATACAGCAAGGTGCTGCGAGATTTCATTTACGCTACTGGGAGGTGAAAGGCTCTCAACACCCCATAGGATGCTCTGTTTGTTAAAGAAAATTATTAGTCTGGTACCCAATTCTGCCTTGAATAATCAAAAGTCAATTACACACAGGTGGGATTGCAGTCTAATCGGCACTTGCCATGCACTCAAGTAACATCAAGTTCTGGGAAAGCATAGTGGTAACACTGCTATGAAGGAACCAGTAAAACAAGATGGAAGAAAAGGATGCCAGAGCTCCAGCTCTTTCAGATGACTGGAATAGCCAGGGAAAATATGGAAAACATAGATTCAGTTTCTGTTGCTGCCTTCTATCTTTTAATCTCCTGTACTGATCGGTATTTTAAAGTTTAAGGGTTGCAGTAGATATTAAGTTTTGGCTTAGGTGATACAGCACCCTCATTGGAAAACTGTTCTCAAAACCTCATTATTACATTGCTGAGCATTTCAACACTAATGTACTTGGTCTATTACTTTTTTCATCTTCTTTGCCATACATAAATCCAATTTTTTTTAGAGCAATGCTTATTTTCTCTCTCAGCATTGTCTCTTTTTCTTCTCCTCATATGCTCTGATCAATTCCAAGATTCTGCTTTCATTTGTTCAGTTACAGAAGTTCTTCTCTAACCATTTTTCATTTTAACTGATTTACAGTAATGCTAAAATTTTATTTAAGGAACTAACTGATTTCAATAATTAATTCTACTGAGTTATGGAAGTTCTGTCTCTTGAAGAAAATAAAAATTCTATTGCTACCCAGTGGGTTTTGCTGTTGTTTAATCTGAATCATCAGCGCTCAATTCCAGGCTACTTCGAACCTACTCTTACAGCTGGTTAGGAGCCTCTGTTCTTCATTAGGCGACAAGCCCCCTTCATCCCCCAGGACACACTGTTCTATCAGGGTTTCCTTTGCCTCCAGGAGCACTAATGTGAGCTGTAGATCAAGCTATACCCGAAGCGAAGGAGTCCACAGCAGAAGCCCATCACCAGTAACAGAACTTCAGCTCCTGTTACTATTCTCCTGGCAGCAGGGAAGACCAGAAACCCAGCCCCACTGATTTGCAGTGTACTATCACTTCAAGCACTTCTTCCTCAGTTTGAAACTAAGTCAGCCCCACCTCCTTGTTAGGTGTTAGCAATTAAATGCCAGCACCAATAAAAAGATGCTTCATGTGTGCAGTCTATTAGAGCAGCAGTAATCACAAGAAAGGCTCATTCCACCTTTCTGCCACGCTCAGGAAAGTCCTAAATATGCTTGTGTTTATTTACTATTGCTTTACTTTTCTTTGAAGAAATGGGATATCCAAATTTAATTCCCTGTCCCAATGTATAATTAGTGGCATGTAATTAAGTGGGCCTGGAGGAGAAGCACGCAAGAACAACATACAGCTCCATTTATTGTTGGGTAGTCACTCTGAGCAAAACAAGAGCAGAGGTTTAAGTTTTGGTCTGAATTTAAACCCAGCTCTGTTTTGTTTGGTGCAAGAACTGATATTAAAAAAAAAAAAAAAAACAACAGCTGGACTTACTCAAGCTAGAGTTACGTATCTTCGAAACATTAATGAACTTTTCCAGAGTTTCTGTATTTGAATCCCTCTCTGGATTTTTTCAATCGACTTTTGCTTGTATTAGTAATTTTGTTATCTCCAGGAGAATGAAAAAGCTATAAAGTATTTAATTTAAGAATTTAATTTCAAACACAGATGAACAGGAGTGCATTTTAAATTATAAATAGGAAAATTGAATGATAAGAAATATGCTTTCATTACTTTACAAGTACAATAATAACACTTGCTACCTTGGGCCTGAAGATTATTGGCAACCAAAGTTTTAATCATCAAAACATAAAGATTTTGTGTGTCTGGGAGATAGTTGTTTCTCTACTACAATACATTTCTTGATATTTTGAGCTTTGGCTAATAAACATTTAATAATGATTATATTAAAAATTATTGTCCTTGGGGCTTGCTTTTGATATGTACCATATAAAACAGGTGTCTTGCATTATTTTACTGGCACTGGGGCTTTCCGGTTTGCACTGCGCTTAGAATTATTAGTTCAGAATCCAGTTGCTATCTTTGTTATTGCTTTGTAAAGTTCTAATTAGAATTTGGGAATTCTAAAGTAGTAATATGCTTTATGAATAGTGCTATGTATTCTAGATGCACAATTGCTATTCACTTTCTTTCGCTTGTTTTATTAAGCAGAGAACAGAAAAAAGCGTTTGAATAATCTTGTATATTTGATCTTTGTGCGTTGGAAAGAATTTATTAACAGGAATATGGGATGATGCTCAATCAGGATCTACTTTTAAGGTGTTAGAACGGAGACGGTGCTGATTAGAATCTGACCAAGGAGATTCTGTGTAAAACAAAAACAAAAAATACCCCATGCAACACAACTCCCCTGGTCATCTAGACTGTATGATTCCAGTACCTCAGATGAGAGGGGATTTCTCAGGTCATCTAGCCCAGACACCTTCACAAGCACCTGTGACACTACAACCTAAACTTCGCATTAAGTTTCCTCTTGAACACCTCCAGTGCTGATGACCTCACAATTTACAAGGTGAGTGACTGTCCTCAAAGCTAGGAATCTCAAGCAACATAAAAAAAAATAATCCATGTCTGCTTTAACACACACAGTTAAGACTTCGTCACTTAAATAGAATAATTTGCAAATGACCTGAATCCTACTTTCTAGCCAAACTTCTCTGACTTTGCAATCTTCCACAGATAGTGCTCCGCTATAGCTCCATAAATAAACTGTTTATAAATGCTCAGTGATTGTGTCGGGGGGGAAAAAAAAATAAAAAAAAAAAATCAAAGGACTAACTTCTGACTTCCTTCTGTCCCTTCAGTAATGAAATGAGATCACAACAGGAGTGCAGGTTTTCCACAAGAACTGATACACTCTCCATTAAGCTATCACACAGCATGCTACATAAAAAGCAGGGTGAGCAATAGGAGGCTGAGCATCTTGGGCAAGAGGGGAAGCTGTTGGAATAGCCATATCCAACAATTGGCTGGCAAAAGAGAAGCATGTACTTAGAGATGTGTAAATAATTGATTTTTCAATTTAGCTACTGACTTGAAAAATCAAAGAAACAAATTCAGACCAATTGACCCAGAACAGAAGCGTTTTGGGGTTTTTTTTCCCCTCTCATTCTCTCTTTTCAAATCCACTGAATGTGACAGGCTATTGAGTCTCTCTTTTGTTCTTTTTTGAACAGATAGGATCGATCTAGATAGTAGAAGGGTTGCAGCTGATGTATAAGAGAAAGGTCCATCTCAGAGGCCTCTGGCTACTTTTGAGAGGCATAAGACGCCCGAGTTCAAGACCATCTTATGAATTAGAAAAAGATTACAGGTCAGTTCCCTAGCCACCAGCTTAAGAAACCAGAAATGCTTCAGTTCAGAATGATCAAAAAGAATTATTTTGACATTTCAAAACTTTTTCTTTTCTTTGCCCAAACTAATTTTCAAATTCAATCTGAATATGCAGTTTTAGCTCAAAATAAGTACATACAAGTTTCTGCCTGGATAAATCAGTATTTTTTGGTTTGGGTTTGGGGTTGTTTTCCCTGCCCCCCCCCGAAAGGGGTTTGTTTTGCGACTTTTTCCCCTGAGCTCTGTATGTAATAAAAAAACCAGATTATCTTCAGCACTGGGGGCTATTTTCTTATTCTCTTTAGTGGTCAGCAGTGGACTGGAAAGTCAGCCAACTGGAGAAAAACTCTTGCCTGTGTTGGGCAATCCCTATGGAATGCTCATCACTGATGTCATTAGTATGACCCAAAAAGTCATGTCATTTTACCTCTGCGAGTGGCTGATCTTTGGCAGCTGCAGGTAATCTATTCCAAGATACAATAGCAAGCATGCTAATTTTACTCTCGAAAACAGAAGAGCTAAACTTCTGATTATTAACTAGATGTATCAGCCATTAGATTTCCTGCTTCTGCCGGTTAGGCATATCAGGTCCAAGTCATTTCAGTATTCCCTAGTTCATCTGCGCTCATCCATTATGTAGCCAGTGGCTTAACTAGAGCCACTAGGGGATATATTTGTTTAAAACTTAAAATGTTAAGTTCAGTGCTCCATCCACTGTGGAATACTTGTGATGTCTTCTGGTTAACAGATGATTAAAGGATTGAAGAATCATTCATATGAGGAAAGGCTGAGAGAGCTGGGACTGTTCAGCCTGGAGAAGAGCAGGCTCAGGGGAATCTTATGAATGTGTATAAATACCTGATGCAAGGGAATGAAGAAGAGGGGGCCAGGCTCTTCTCAGTAGCACCCACTGACAATGCAAAAGGCAGTGGGTAAAATCTATAAAATGTGAAGAAGAAAAAAAAAAAAGGAAAGAATATTAAAACCATTACATTCAATCTAAACCTAAGAAAATTTTTTATTGTGATGGTGGTCAAACACTGAAAAAAGTTGCCCTGAGAGCTTATAGTTTCTCTCAGTGAAGATATTAAAAGCCCCACTGGACAGAGTATCCTGGACAACCTGCCCTAAGCTGCCCCTGGTTTGAGCAGGGGGTTCCTTCCAACCTAAACTGCTCTGCAATATTGTGAACAAAACAGAAAAGAAAAAGTCTACAGATGCAACCTAACCCAAACTGCTGTATACTCTGAGCTGGTGGTGAATGTGAGGGAATAACCCTTACTAAGAGCACAGCACCGCCCTGCCGCACTTCAGTGCTGGGTCCCATTCTGAGCAGGTCTGCATGCAGTTCCCAAGCACAGCATCCAGGGAGATGCCTTCTTCGCGGTCTAAAGTAATAGTTTTGGGGTTCCCTTTTAATTTGAATTGTATCATACCACTGCTAACAAATCCAAAATGAAAGAACTGAACTCTGGCTATTGACTCGTTCTTTAAGCTACGAGATTCTTTTCTGAAAGAGAAATCAGAATTTACAGACAGAACTTAAATATAATTTCAGCTTTTGCACATTATACACTGCATTTTAGATCCTGGCACTATTACAGTGTCTCAGAAGTTGCTCATCTTCCATGCTGCTCCCATGTAAGAAAGCTGAATAGCTGCCAAATTTTTGAAGGTATTTAAAGATGTATTCAGGTGTCAAATGGGGTTTAAAATAACTTTAAAAATCTGTCTCACAGCAACTAAATCTGTCAATTAATTTTCAGGTTCTTTCTTCTGTTTAAAAATAGTTTCCTATATTTCGACCCATTTATTATTTTAAGGTGTAGCTTTTTAGCAAAACGCATTAGTGCTCAGTGACTACATGAAAGCAAAGGGAAGAAATGCCTTGATTGCAAATGAACAATGAAATATTTAGGATACATTTGTTTCCAATGCTTGTTAACACCCTTAGAGGATGTATACTGATACTATTACATTTCATACATGTTTTGTGTCCTCTTCCTTAGTTAAAACTACTACTTCTTTAATTCCTCCTCCACACGTAAAATTTCAGCTGGATCACTGGGGGATAGCTGGCAGCTGTAAACATGACAACAACTACAAGTAAAATTGCGATAGTGATTTACAGTTAAGGTCATTTAAAGACACTGATCGGTCACATGCAACGCATGCGGCTTAAGGACGACACCCTGTTACTCAATGAATGTATTCCAAGTATGCTTCTACCTACAATTGTCTTTTTTTATTTTGAGGCATCTCACTTTGTTCAACAGTTTTATTAATTGAATTTGACTCTTTTGGAGTTTTTTGTAAGAAAAAGCAGGGAAGTACTATCGCACAATCACTCTAGTTTGAAAATTACACTTCTGAATTCCTTCTGCAGTGAGTGCTCTGGTGGATTTGGAAAGCATCTGACACTGATTTGACGTGTGTGTTGAAAATTTATCACCCTATACCTATGCAAATTTTTTCTTAACATAGGACCTGCCAGAGAAACACTTTTGTTCCCCCACTGTCATACAATAGCTTTCCCAGATTATTACCACTGTCCTATTGATTCTTCCCAGGGAAAATGGTACAGAAACTATGAAAATATTGTTTTGCTGTTAATTACTTAAAATAAGGAGACAATATAAAAGAGGATTAAATATGATCCTTATACGGATCCTATAACACTTGTTTTTATTATCAAATGAGATTAAGAAGAAACATGTTGTATATTTGAAGTACCTTGCAGCTATTCTACCTGTACCTCAGTACTAAAGTGTTAATCCTCTATTTTAAACACACGTAGCGCAGGATCCAGTTGCCCTTTATATTGCCCTGATAATGCAAATGCTTATGGATCCATTGTAAACTTCGGCATATACATTAATGCTTGCAGGATCACACCTTAGCACACAAATTAGCACTTCATCTTGTTTGCCCTTAGTCATAGCACAATATGCTATCTGTATAGTTTTATTTTGCTAATTTATGTGCCAGATTCCCAAGTAGTGGAGTTGCATCAACACAAGTGAGAAAAAAAAAAAAAAAGAGCTACTCTCTCCCACAGAAGTGTTAAGACACCTCCTTATTTACAGAATATTACTTTTATTAAAAATAAGAAGCACTGTTATACAAGTTATTAAAATGCAATTGATACTTACTTTAAACTCAAAATATTACCGAAATTTATTGTAGTTCTTTTAAATGAATATCTGACAAAAGAACGTAATCACAGTGCAACCAGGAGGAAAACAGAAGCAGCTATTGAGCTGATGAAAGTATAGTGCTGTTAGATAACAAGATGTGTTAAATTACATATTTCTGTGTACCAGACAACAATATGTTTTGTTAACCAGCAAAGTCCTTTTACTCAAATAATTGAATGCTACAAGAATAAAAAATATACTGTAGTGCAATGGGTTATCACCTAATCAGTTTCCTACGCAGCATGCTGAACACACTTTTAATAAAGTTGGTTGTGCCTTGAGAATAAACCTGCAGGTACTTCTAGAACATTTTTATAGCTGGTGTCATCCACACTTTAATTCTACATTTCAGTGTTATAAAGGCAGTCTGTTTTCTTGGAATTGTCTTGTTTCCACAGACACTTATGATTAACCATCTTGGCATCAACAAAACTTAAAATTAAAATAGAAACACATTGTTTTTGAAATAAATCATCTTCTGGATTTCACAAATACATTTCCTAACTTCTGGGGTAAATGGTTAAGCTTTCTTTTTCTTTTTTTTTTTTTTTAAATCACTCCCATGACTCATGAATTTTTTTTGCTTCAAAGTGCAACTTTTCAACCAGAAGTAGTAAGAATACCCTCCCCACACAAAAAGTTATTTTGATAGTTATTACACTCTTCAAAAAGATGCCAATTTTAATTCCCCCAAGTAAACATATGAATTGAATCTAAATTTTCTACACTGGGGAGGCTGACTATGGAATAATGCCCATCATAGTTAAAGCAAGCTTCTTGTTTTTTCTTTATTTAGAGCAAAATGGTGTAGCCCCTTTTCCATTCTATTATTCATCGGGCACATCCTGACAACACCTAACGGATGAACCCGTGACAGCCTACACACAATACAATGCACCCCTGTCTAACGTACGTGCAGAGACAGAAAACTCTGAACCCACGGAACACAAAGGAAAGACATTTACTGAATTGTCTTGACATGGCAAATGAAATTCAGTCCTTGTATGATGCTTCCTGCTCCAACTGCAAGAAAGAACAAGGTGCCATAAGAAAACAAATTTCTCCATACAGCATGGCAAGAGCACAGCTGGGGATGGATGTGGAAGGAAAAACACACATTAAAGGCTGAAGGTATAGAAGCAGCAGCATATAATTGTCAAGCCCAATGGGATGGGCTTGAGCCCTTTAAACAGAATGTAGATCCAAGATGGTATAACATTTTGTCACAGGATTGAGTGTAACACAGCCACAGCACTCTCTCAGAAAAGGCTTAGCGACCATGGAGATAAAGTGCTCATGTGAAAACAAAGCTGCCTTTTATTAAGTATGAGAATTATCTATATACACTTAAATGCATATCCAGGAATTATACATATATGCAAGTATACAAATATGGAGATTGTATCTATTCAAGTGCAATTAAAACAAAGTAGAGGGATCTCATTTAGAGATAGGCTGTATGATTCCATCAAAACTACTACCACAAAGAGGAAGAAACTAAGGCAGAGCTGACCTCATGCTCAGGAAGGACTAGAATCTTACTTCTATTTACTCATTTTCAAGTTTTATAAACAGACATTTGTCATCACTTTCAGACAGGGACAGTTATGTTTGTTTCTATTTCCTATTACAACAAAACCTAGGAAGTATAACTGGCCCATTCCCATATGTAAACTGTATTTCTGGGACTGAGACCTGATCTTACAGTGCAAACAGACATTCAGTTATGAACATGAAACATTTCTTTCCCACTTCAGGCAGCCACAGCTAGAGCCTGTCTGGGTTTGAGAGCTCTGGGTAAGGCTCAGGTCAGTCCCAGAGATCACAGCACACCCCAGTCAGATGCTAATGCACTGAACTCCAATCCTTGTCTCGGAATGCTTTACAAGGTAAGTGCTTGAAGCAGGGTGGGAAGAAAAAAAATTCACAAATATGGAAAGACTAACCCACAGGTCATGTGTACAGCAAGGTTAGCAGAGACAGATGTACGCTCAAATCTCCTGGCTTTCTAGTTCAGTGATATAATTAGCTTTTATTGCAGCACAGTGGAAACATGGCCAGGTCTCTTTTTCCACTTAGTAGCTCAGCATCTCCTCCTTTTTCTTTTGAACTTTTTTTTTATTCCATAACTTAACACCTTGATTACAAGTTGTCAAGTTAAAGTTATCAGTCCTCAGAATTTTTTTGTAATTATATGGAAGCCTAGATGGAGTTTTAAATCTTAATTAGTAAATCTTTTAAAACTGTATTCAATAAATATTGTCATTTTCCATATTTAAAATACATTTCTTAAGCCTTCAAGAAATTATAAAATGATTTGTAATCTTGCCACACTTACTACATATGGACAGGATGGAATGTAATGGAAATATGTATGGAAATGTTTCCTTATCTTCACCATTTAAAGTTCAATTTCTGCTCTGCAGCATGTCACATGTTTAAATCATTTCTTCTAAACTTTAGTGTCCCAGTTCTAAAATGTCTTATGAAGTTTTCATCTCCATCCAAAGGAGATCAGAGTCACCCGTATTTCTCCCTTTGGATTGCCTCACTCCCTCACATTGATACACTCATTCAAGCCAAAAAGCATTTCTAAAATGTTATATATATAGATGTTTGTCACATTTCAGTAGGATTTGAGGCTGGTATTTCAAGTGTGTATTTTGACTTCTGAAGGGTACAAAACTTTATGTATTAAACATTAGAGATGGAGTAGAACTTGAAAGTATGAATCGTCTCAAAGTTCAGGACTTTTCAAGATTCTGACAGTGGTTTCTAACAGATTAGTAACTCTCTCCAAGACCAGAAGATGTGTGAAGACTAGAGTTTTGTTTGAGGTCTTTCAAGAGACAGGTACAAAATTTATATATTTAATTTTACGATCTTGGAAAGTTCTCACATACTTTTTTTGCTTTTCTCCTGACCTCTCTTCCCTTTTCAAATAATTCAAATAATCTTCAGTGGTTTTCAGCATACCTCTAAGCAGGGTTAACAAGGGACAGTAGAGACATCACATTTATTTTGTAGCTCCTTTAAAATTTAAGGACAACTTAATAAAACACCATTTGTCTTAGACTTGTACTACATATTGTACTTCATTAACAATTAAATGAGTTCATCCTAAAAGCACAAGCTGGAAGCCTTGTGCAAGGGCCTTTTTAAACTTACATTTTGAAACTGGTAAGAAGAATTTTGACAAACCATTCTGGTACTTTACTGTTGTAAACTATTATCCCTCTTTTGTTGAATTTAATTGTTTTTAAATGTTAACTACTTACTGTCATTTTGCCTCCCCCAACCAATTACATTTAAAGGATCCCTCCCTTTCGAACTCCTATTTTCCTGTTTTTTGATTACTTCATATGATTATTTCCTCTTAAAGAAAAGCTTTCACCATTGTTAATACATTAAAAAACCACAAAACAATCACATAATGCAAATATAGCACTGGAAGAAGAGGCTTCATAACAAACAATCCAGAAACACTCAGCTGAGTTTTAGAATCATAGATGCAATAGAACTAAACATGCCAATCAAATAGTTGCTAATTGTATGGATTACTGAACAGCATCATCTGCAACAAGCCACATGAATGTTTGCTCTGGCTAAATTAGGCTCTGAAACAATGGTGAGCTGTCACAGAAATGGATAGAAAACTGTGAAGCAAGTTTTCCTGAGTCAGGAAGACCACTTTCTTTCGTTTCTTCAGCCACACCATATTCCTTTAACTTGATACATGTTAAGTGAACAATTTTCTGTCTCTCATTCCTGTTTTGGTTGAGTATATCACTATTTCAACATGCTTTTACTAATACAGCTTATTCGTTATACACCTTTACAAAACTGCAGCAATGGAGTTTTTGCTGGCACAAAAACACAGCCCCAATGTCACCAACATGGGGAATTAGTGAGCTTGGGTTTACCCAAAATCTTTGTGTAGACCAGAACCATACCAAAATGAAAACTGTGCAGAGCTCAGGTTTAAACACAAGATGTTTCACAGTGAGTTTTTCTCTACTGCAGAACAAGCATTGTAACAGGCTCATTCTTTGGTGTTTGGCACAAGGATTTCCTTTCCAGTCCAGAAACTGCTGAGGAACACGAGGAGGAAACCAAAGTTGCTAGTACATACCATGAGAATTGCTTCAGTCGAAAGGAGTTCAGGCTCTGTTTAGTTGCCTATTTAGCCTTATGGAACAGTAAGTATTCAACTGCCTAAATATGCTATTGAAATTAATACTTATTGTTGTACCCCCAGAAGTGGATGAATTATATTCCATGAATACAGCTTATCCATCAGAAAATATAGTAGTCTTAGCAGTCTCTATTCGAAGGAGTTATTTGGACTGAATCATCATTTTTTTGTCATTTTTCTCTCCCTGCTTGCCTTAAACTCTTCAAATAATACTACCAGAAAACATATTTGCTTTCAATATAATATGCTTTAAATTCATTTGTGTATTAAAAAGAATTAACTTTGGACTAGACAAAAAAACAACTACACTTCTACTCTATTTAAAATTTTAAAAATGGGAGCTGTTTTCCCCAGAGTGAGAGTGTCAATTTGGGAAACTATTTCTATGAAAAGTCAGACAAGATATCCAACTAGTACACAAAAGTTCAGAGCTTCAAGATAACTAATTTTTTTGTTAAACTTAGCAGGTACTGAAAATAACATCATTACTTTTTAAATATTGAAGGTTTTGTTTCTACATTTAAAAAAAGGTCTGGTTTTTATTTGCAAGAGATTTCATTTACAAATTAAACAAAAAAAAAAGTTAAACATCACACTTTTTTCCTGAGAAAACTAAAATTCTTATCTGTCAAATGAAAAATGTATGCTTGTAAATATCTTTATTACTACCTACAACAAGGAACTCTTCAAAATCTTGATTCTTGGTAAAATCCCCGGTTACGTTCCAGCTTGCTGTCACAGCAAGGATTACTGTTTTCATCATCTGGGAGAGCTGAAAAAGAGTTCTAAAAAAACTGCAGGTCATCTCTGTACACACTTACATTAAAATAAAAAAAAAAATTAAGATATAGAGTCTTATATGCAACTTTTCCCTGATGGAAAGAAATAAAATAAAAATTAAAAAAAAGGTAGAGAACTTTAAAATCCCATTGTGTCCATGGAAAACACTGAAACAGTAAAGTTTCAGATCAATTTCTAGAAGCAGTTTTAGATTAATTTCTAGAAGCTTTGATATACTTCCTACCCTATCCTAGTATTTCTGCATCAGTAGATGTAAACCCATCTTTTAATCTCCATATTACATAAAACTTGTTTGTTCAAAATTTTATAGAGGAAAGTAAGTCTCGTATGTAAAATGGCATTAGTGTATTTTTCTGCAGTTTACAGGTGCCAGCAGGGAAATAAATTCAATGGGGAACTGCTGTGTAGCTCAAGTCCTGTATTTCTACTGATACTATTTCATACAGCATTGTCAGAAGGAAAAAGAATCCACCTTTGAAGGTTCTACTGTATAAGTAAACTAAAGTCTTAAATAAACAGATTTTATTAATTTGTCTCTGCCACACTGCAAGATGACAGACATTACCAGACCAGTTTAGGGCTTTTATTTACTAGTTAGACTGATACTGTGCTGAATAAAGAGTGCACACACTCACCACTGTTATGGAAACAGCAAGTACCACGCAGCACTGTCCCCCTCCACCCTTCACTCCACAATTTTGACATTAATAATCCTTTTACCTCAGTGGAAACTTGTAATTCTGAAGTCTCTTAACACAACACACGTGAGGCATAAAATCATCTGTGTGTTTCAGGCACTTTATGCCTGTGTAACCTTTTTCACTCCTAACAAAACACATACATGCACACACATATGCATGAACATGGGCTACAAACGATTTCTTTCTGCATTGAGACCTACTTCGATGCTAACAGACTGTCCAAAAAATGCCGATGGGACACCAGACAGCTGACCCATTTTCCACCCGAAATGAAGGTAGGAAGGAGAACAAAGATGCAGCAAGTGAAACTGGAGTCTGACCAGCATACCAAACCAGAGTGTTAGAGGTGCTACTGGAACAGAGACTCGCCTGTGTTGATTAAAAAATAAAACCTGAATATCATACTGGTCAGAAGAGAAAAACAAGAAAGGAATTCCACTGTTTATATTAGCAG
Source organism: Pterocles orientalis (assembly GCA_011057875.1). Classification (NCBI taxonomy): domain Eukaryota; kingdom Metazoa; phylum Chordata; class Aves; order Pterocliformes; family Pteroclidae; genus Pterocles; species Pterocles orientalis. Next base: position 662,112 of record WKFP01014361.1, read on the forward strand.
TAAGTGACCTGCAATATTATTACAGGGTTTTTTGGCTACAATACTTTGCTCTCACTTAAAGCAGCACATTATTTGACACACTTCAAAATGAACAAATCTAAGAGCTTAGAACAGAGAAACAAAAAAGCTCAAGGATGTGGGGGGGAAAAAGCCCCCAGGATATATGAGGAAAGATTAAGAGAACAAAGTATGTTTATTTCAGCAAAAAGAGACTGATAGATATAACTGTCTACAGATACTTAAAGGGATGATACAAAGAAAAGGATCAATTACTCTCATTAGTTAAAGACAACAGAAGAAGATGTACTGGGCTTAGCTGCGAGAAGGATATTTTAAGTTAAATATTTGGGAAAAAACAATAGGTCTAAGAACTGATAAGCAGGATATCAAAGGGTCATTGAAAGGCTGTGTTCTAGGCTTAACTTGACATCCATCTATTGAGACTAGTTTGCAAATAATTAAATCTTTTGGAGTGAAGATTGGCCAAGATATCCAACTAAGCTGCCTTTCAAACAACATGAACTTACTTCGTTGTTTGCCATATCAACTGTTGCTTTAAGAGGAGCCACAGAAATTAAAGTGGAGGTTAATATTAAGTAAATATTGGGAAAATAAGCAACGATAGTAAGAGTCAGGTAGAATTAATACGGATATTTCTAATAGTTCAGATGGAGAAAAAATACTTTCTTCTGAATCTGTAACATATCAGATATATAGAGAGAGGTCTGGCATCCACAGACACGCAAGGATAGCTTATCAGCCACAGTGGTAAAATGATGAACTGGTTCTCAGCTTTCAAATTATTAAAAAACTGTATTACTAGGATCAGAAACATTGCCAACATCAGAAGTACCTAATCAAAAACAGGTTCCTTATCTGCACTTAAGACAGCAAATTACCAAACAATTGGAAGATTCCCTTGCCAGTAACATTTTCACGTGCTTGGCTGCCTGGTCAGTGGCACACAGGTTAATACAAGTCTTCCTCATCACTTGGCATTTTATACAGATGCTTCAGGTAAACTAAAAAGTGAAGAATATGCTGATATTGACATACAGCTTCAACTAGTTGCTGTAGAAATTTACTTTCATTTCAGTGGCTGCATGAACCATATATTAAATATAATTCTAGTTGGCTGCATTAGAAGCCATTCATCAGCTGCCATAGATGGCTAACTGCTTACACATATTCTCCAGCACTTGCCTAGTCATAAAGGCAGGAAGAATTGTCATCTATATCTGTAGCTAGTACTGTTCAACCAGGCAACATAAAGAAGACTCTTAAACATTAAAGGCAATAATAAAACCATATAAACACATATCTCATGAGACAGGGTAAAGATCTCATGGCTCTCCTGATTTTGTTTAGAATACAAAAGTGCTTCCAATACCACTCGTATCTGCTAGAGATGTCTTTGAAAACCTATTAAAAACGTTCAACTGTTGTTAGTAAAACTTGAAGCTGTAAGGCAGACTTTAAGATGTTTTCTGCTGCTGTTTTCAATAATATGTCAATTATACTTCTTCCCTGAGAAAGTGGATAATACAGTGCTGTCAGGGAGACAGCCAGCAGCCAAATTACAATAGGGTCCAAAGTTTGCTAAATGAACCTTAGCAGTGGTGAGATAGTTTTCTAAATTATTTTCCTCACTCTGGGATAAGGAAGGCAAATGAGGATGGCTGCTCTAAAAGGCAGCAAGAATAGCACCTGGAAAAACAGTAACACCCCAATAAATACACATAAGTACAGCTGAAAATGAGAACTTACTGGTATGACTTGATTACACTCTAATGGTAAGAAAAAGCGTTGATCTTAAGACATCTGTTCTCCTCTGTTCTTTTTATCCCAAACCTTGTTTTAAAGTCATCAGAACTGCTACTGTAGTCACAGTTATAAACATAGTAACACAAGTTTTATTAGTTACTCAAAAAGACTCCTTTTCCATTCAAGTTGTCTTACAAAAGAATGTATATGCTATTATTTGTGTTTGTGTGCAACATCACTCCTCTCAAGTAGGTTGGATTTTTAAGATGTTTGCAAATTGTTACATATGTATGTAGGCATATTTAAAGAAATACTTCAATGCAACAGATTTGCCACTAATAACAGCAACAAAACAGGAAAAATAAAGTTATTTGGACAAGGAATGACAGCATTTCACACAGCTAGCTTGCTTTCCTCCTTCCGTTGCTCTAGTCACTCACTTTTCTCACCTCTTTGCTTTGCTTTCTATGGCTTACTACTACTACTATTCCACCACCCAACCACCTTAGATGAAGAAAGCAAAGTAGTGAACTTACAATGCACCTTCCCAAAGGTCCTGTGCCCTCTGATATGCTTATGCCTCCTTCTCACAGCTTTTGCTTCAGTTATCCCCACAGCACTTCTCAAACTGGCTTTTCTTTGTTAAAAGCTCTTGAGTTGCTTCACGGAACAAACAACAGGGAATCAGTTGTGCTAAAGAGGAGCAACCAACATCTTTCTGAAGGTGAGAAGTCCCTTGCACCTTCATCTATGTTTAAGAAAAAAAAAAAAGTATGAAAAGGCTGTTTGTGGCCTGGTGAGAAAAACAATTATGATCAGTATGTGGTGATACACCATAATGCCAAGATGTAGAACCTCTGCCATTATTAAAGATGAGTCAACACTCTGGCTACCCTTCTGCCTCCAGTCAAACCTATCTGATCACCTCTGCCAAGAATAAGTCTTCCCCAGTTCAGGATTTTTTCCTCCCATTTATTCTCCAGTTTTACATTTATATACCCCCACTGATCCAAAGAAACAAAGATAGACAATCTCTAAATTGTTTGTTAAGCTTCCCTCGTTCTGAGTGAGGAAACTACCATTTTGAAGTAAGTACAAGAAGTTTTCATCAACAGGAAGTTAAGGGGCTGATGATATTTTTCTCCTCAGAGTTGTCACTGATGCTCCCCCCCCCATAGTTATATTGTTTATAGACAATAAGTCATCTGAAAGATACTTTTATAAGTAACCAGTAAAAACTTGTACAGTAATTGCTTATCAATAACAGTTCATTATGTCTGAGGTGAGCACATACACATGCAGCAAGGAATATTCTAAACCGAAAACAAAAGGTATACTGTATACTTATAAGGCTTAACAAAAGTTTAGAAGACTTCATTTGTAATTAATTACTGCAATAATGAAAGTGTAGTAAGCGACAAAGTGATAGTAGGTGGAACACACAGTAAATGTCTTGTTAGTTTATTTTTATATACCATAACCAAGAAACAAAACCAAACACATACATATTGCAAACATGAAACTGAACTCAGTTCAACACCTGCTGTAAAGAAATGTGTTTTCTGAAAGTTGATATTATGGAAAAACACACACACAAATAAAGTGATCAGAGGAAGGTCGTTAGTTTTCCACACACAGATGGATGATGCTCCTAACATCCATGTTCAGGAAGACAAATTTACAACCAAAGTGTGAATAAGAGCATTGAAATTTATATTCCTTCTCACTCAATACAGCCAGCAGTAGGTACATCTGGCCAGAAGCTTTTCTATGGAGAAGTTGCATATGAGTCTCTCACACACTGATTACTAGGGAATGCACAAATCAATGCACCAGATGCCCATTTTTCCTTCCAATTCCATAACTGGGTACAGCTAAGGGGTACAGCAGCACCTCTCTAGTACAGCCTTTTATCTTTACCTCCTGCTTGCAGGTCCCTAGATTCACACTGAGCTGATCGACATCATCATATAACAGAGACTCCAGAATTTAACTGTGCCAACCCTGGAGAGCCTTTACAAGCAAGGAGATCCTACTAAGCAGCTTCCCAGCTTCATACAAGTATTAAAAGCAACCCAGAATGCATCATATTATTCTACAAGATGTTCCAAGGATAATTTTATCTATCAGAAGTGTATTACTTGAGCAGCAAACTGAAGCAGTTTTTTAGGCTTCAAGTTTATCTCATTTTATCTTACTGTATCTTTACAGGGAAGACACTCACCAAATAGTATCCATATTCCCATAAAAAAAAAAGATACTTCAGAAGGCATTTTTCAGCCCCACAAATATTTTTACAGCTTCTTTTTCCAAATCCCCTCCAATTCTCAACAACTTTAATGAACCATAGTCCCCAATATATTTTGACAGAGTAACTCTGGTCTCACTTGTGCTTCTTCCCACTCTTGTTACTTGTTTATAGTCTTCAGGGGATGGTGTTCATTTCCATAGCTACTGTGCACTCCATTTGAGTTACTTACTCAGCATGACAAAAAAAAAAATTCTGAAAATCGTAATTTAGGTAAGTGTTCTTCTTTCAAAAAGAATAATTTGCATAGGTTTTATGTTGGCTTAGTTTCTTCCCTACTCGCCAAAACTTCAAACAGAGGTTATGTGAATAGGACCAGTTTTTGTAGATTGCTCAGTACAACTGAGGTACCCCTGAAAAACTACATAAAAGGCATTAGAGCTCTGAAGAATTACAATTACATCTCCTCTACAAGCCTTCTATCTTCTCTGCAGCAAGACCACATGGACTGTGGAAGATTCCAGAACCTCCTCCATACCACTAGCTAACAGCCCCTCCTTTGTGGTCGTAGAGGAGAAAAGCCAAATTGCTTCACATGCTTTCAAACTCCATTCTGTTTGTGGATCATTTAATACTGAATTACAAGAGTCAGCTGTGTTTTAATACAGAGCATGCTCGGTATGACTGCACAAGTCTCATAACTTCAAATGCATTTGAACTAGTGGCAGTGAAGACTGGATAATACTGTATGATGCAGCGTGTGCATGCCTAGAAACAATATATGCCCGTTTCTGGGCTAATGGAATGGAACTATGATTTTTAGAAGAGATATCACATAATGGTGCTATCCTTGAAATCATGGTATAACTATACTCCTAGTGGAGATGCATTTTGTTAACCAATTGTAAAATATTAAAAAAAAAGTATACCAAATGTGAAATGTAGAAGAGAATCAAAGAAACTAAAATATTTCCACTTGCAGTTAAACAAGTATAAAATTCTCCCTCTTAATATGTCTGAGAAGTAAGGCCCCGCGGCAAGAAAAATCCTTAGATTAGCTGCAATATTTTAGCCAAGCACATTCTAAAGTTTTTTTTTCTTGCCCTAGCTATAGAAACACTTTGCTTTCCACACCAACAATGCAAATCTAGATGATGCTTAATATTAAGCAACATAAGCTGGAGTCACGGCTTGGCTGTTCGGTGGCTTCTAGCTGAAAACTCAACTGACACCTGAGTCCGTGTCCACATGGAAAACACGCTGCTTTGACTGGAGCTAGTTGGCAGATGTCAGGAGAGTTAATAAAAGCCGGATTGGAGTATTGACCTAATTTCCACATCTCCATTATGAATGAGACTCTGTGCATACGCACACAGTATACATGTATATAAATGTGAATATTTATACACAGATGTGTACAAGAGCACAAAAATGCTCTGGTCCTTTTCAGCTATGAACCTAGATACACTCAACCCATCTGCCAACAGATTTGATACTCAAAAATGTTATGAACTTAATGATAAGTGACATCTTCGAAGATGTCAAAGCAGAATTCTTTATAAGCAGTGTAAAAAGTATGTAATTAACATGCAGATAGCAGTTGGCACTCGATATAAAATATAGAAAGTATGGGCAAATGGGGATTTTTTGGCCTTGCTTTTCCTTTTTCTGTGGTTCTAGTAGTACTTAGAGATAATTCCTGTATTTTATAGAAATATTACAAGCCACAGGATAATTTTAACCAACTGGTCCATAAGCAAATACATAGATTATTCTTTCAGCCTTTGGTAGCTCCATCACTTATATTAATAATCATACTCCATTATGACATACTATACTATACTAGTAAGACAAGAGATCCCACTTCATCCTCATTTACACCTGCAGGAATAAGTGCCTGATACAGTCAGCACAGACAACATGACCCATATTCTTCCATAACGCAGTCAAGTGAGAGAAAAAGTAGATGCAAATTGTTTTCTGAAATTGTTGAAAACTGAACTCTAGAAGTCTTCATTTCTTTTTCATGGTCATTTCCCATTTCTCCAGGAGATGGTTATGACACCATGATTGTACGGTGTCCTTACCAATAACCATCAAAATTCACTAACATCAGAAAAATTGTAGTGGACTGAAAGAACTGAAACAGCAGTCTGGATCCTACCAATATTTTAGCTGTGCCCTGAAGACCTGTTTGAGATTAATTTCCCATAGATGTTCATTAACTGTGTGTTCTCAGTTCTGTTCCTATTTCATTTCATTTCCTGACTGATAATCTGTTGTCTGAATTGAGGAAGCACCGAGGGAAAAAATATATCCCTTACTAAACTGAGACACTAAATTAATTACTGCATGTGAAGAACTTTGAAACTATACTGAAGTTGGCAAAAAAGCCTGTAAGTAAATTAAAAATTGTCTTAAAAATAAGCGTGATAGGTAAGTAGGGTTCAAGGTACAGGCCACGCATTCTCTTAAAGACAATATGACATAGAAAAATTTCAACTATTTTTCAATAAAAGAATAAACAGTCCTTTCTCAGAAGGGGAAGGGGTTGTGAAGGTAAAAATAAGTGGCTTGTACCCCCATAATTAAAGCCTAATATAATACATACACATGTGGAGTACGTTAGAGCTGCGCAGACAGTCTCCATTCTAACATCCCATAAATGTGGAACTGCTGACTATGCAACCTCAGGAATATTCTTTTGACAATGTGTGCACGTGTATGCACCTTATTTCTGTCATCTATGGAGGAAGTATATATGGTCTCATGCTCTCATTAAACTACATTTAATAAGATAACTGGAATTGTACAAGTCAAGCTGCACAGTTATTAGAAATAACATTTTAAAGTCATAATTTGGAGAGTTTCTTGAATTATCTAGAGTACTTTTCACGATATGCTTTTAAAACTCGGAGATCTCTGGTTTTGTCAGATATCCAAATGACAGTTTTCCCTTACAGAAACCTGGTTGTTTTCTTTTAAAAAAAAATCCTAGATATTAAAGCTGACTACTCATAACGAATCACAAGATTTTATATTATATCATTCATTTAAATGTCATTTATTCAATTTTCAAGCTCTTTTTAGAATGTCCAATAGCAATAACAAGTAGGACCGGTGACTTCAGAGTAGTAGGCAAGGCAGTTAAAGGTCAATTTAGACTGTAACCTGGTCTAGTGCAGGGCGTCTCTGCCCATGGCAGGGGGACTGGAACTCTATGATCTTGAAGGTCTTTCCAACCCAAACTGTTCTACGATTCTATAATGTTGTTCCATAGTTTACCATGTATATTTTATATGTATGTACACATGCACACACACAGTTCATAAAAGTAATACGCTAAACTTTTAAGCAAGTCCTGAACATTTTAAAGGAAGCTTTTGGAGACTGAAACAGAGGCATATCTTTTCATAGGTAGGTTCAAAAGACAACTATATGTCTCTCTCTTTTTAAATCATACTATGTAACACCATACTGTAAATGACAAAGCATGGAGTTCAATATGACGACCCACATTGATCTAACACAGAACTGGATTCACATTTGACACCTTTCTCCTGGCTGCACCCCTGTGGAAGCCAAGGGCTTTATCCATTAGGTCTTCACCACTCCAGTTTTTTCTTACCATTCCATCCTTTGCCCCATTTTGTCTCAGTAACATTTCTGCGGTTAATGCTTAGACAAATCCTGTGACATGTTAAGTCATGGTCACATTACAAGAACTTGGGCTTTCCCAATGTAGGAGATTTCACTGATACTGAGAGTGGGCACAGTTCAGTTAATACTACAGTTAGTATCATGTACAAATGAAGATTTGCAGTAGTTGCAAAGTTATGTGCAGATAAAGTCCTCAAGCACAAACTGAGATTATAGAAAGTAAAATTTGTTTCCCTATCTGATGGATTAGTTTCACATAAAATCAGAAGGGCAGAGTAAAGTAGCCTGCCTCTATAGCACCATTTTTTGTTCATTGTAAGAAACAACAGAAATGTGCTTGAGGTCATTCATAAATGCATACTTAATTTCTAGAATATAGAAATAAAGCATAATTCTTCCTTTAGTAAGATATCCCAGAAAATCCATTTGCCCAGCTTGTCAAACGTGATATTCTTGCTTTGACTCTTATAGAACACACAAGATTTTCATAAAATGTTGTTTCCAATAGCTGATGGGAAAGTTCAGATGCATAAAAAGAAATCAAAGCTCCATGCAATCATTTGACATATATTGTTATTACTAATAATCCTAAACTGCAATCATATTTTGCTTAGAAAGAAAATATTTCCTAACACCTTTAATATCATATGCTTAAGATTTTTTTCTAACCTAGGGAGAAATGTTTTGTTAAACAGTCTTTTTATTTAAAAAAGATTCATCCAAATTATTCATTAGAAGCACAATCTACAGATCCTGAAAGCCAACGACAAGCCTTACACCAACTTGACAGCAGCTTGGAGGGTACTGAAGGTGAGGTCTACACCTAGCTTCAGACTAGTAGACAAACTAGTATATAGACTGTAGATATACACATCTTAGTTTGTCACCCTATGTTCCCTTGATGGTCAAAAGAGGAGAGAAAAAAAAAAGACTATGTCATGGTTCATTTAACCACAGAACAAGTACCTCAAAGAGGGAAAATTACTCATGCCACTGTACGGACCAAACTTTTTTCCATTGGTCCCTTTTTGGGAGTTTTGGGCAACCAGTTACATTCTAGAAATCTCAGCTAATGTAAAAACTCCTTTTTGTGTACTCAGGTAGGACAAATGAGTCAAATTAAGACAGATACAGATATTTCACAGACAGGCGCCTTCAGTCAAAAAATTAAAATTAGGAGATAAACCAGCAACACTGGGAATGCCAATGGCCATGATTTTGCTCATTTGAGTCCAAGATACCCGGGTATGGACTGAGAAAAAAAAAAAAAAAAAAGACCTCTCAGTCTCCCTCAAATTCAATGTAAGCATTATATAATCCTTATGCTCTCCTTGTCCAAATTCCACTATAAAAAGTGGCATGAAAGAAACGTAGGTGGGAAGTTATTAGACAGCTGAAATTATATATTGTATCACCACCAACAGCAATTTAACTCACATTATGTGGCTCAAGGGCAGCAACTTAAAAGTAATTTTTAAATGGAAAAACTGCATTCTGAAAATGGTAAAAAGTTCCACACTTCTCAGAAAATTGTACACTTTAAAATTCAGTCAGTCAAGTATGTCAACTCAGCAATGTTACTATTGCATAATCTTTGCAGCAAAGAAATTATTTGCAACATTCTAATATATGTTATATAAACTTGTGCTACATTTTGCCCACATAAAAATATACTGCTGAAGTCACAGAACTTGTCTCCCAAAAAATAAAAATCACAGAATAAATCAGTACCCACAAGAAAAAAAAATCTTTAAAGCTTTTTTGAAATATGTAGATTATTCAATATATTGTCACATCATTTGAAGGCTGTAATTTGGTATGATACAAAAACCCAGCAATGAAGTTTCACTTATGAATGATGGCTGACAGGGGCACCCTTACCTTTTTTTAGACAGGTATATTTGTTTTGTTTGGTCAGTCTTTTTTTAAAGTGTGCTTCTAGTTCACAAGCTAGAATAAAATAAGTGGCAGCTTCCGCTAGCGCAGTGGTGGTGTTACATCAGCAACACAAAGCCATCACACTGCCTGACACTATTCCTAACAAGTGTAGTCTGTGCTGAGGGGCCCTGGAGTCAACCCGGGGATTGTATCGGGCCTGGATTAACCTGCACTGACAACTGCATGTAGAAAGCCACTAAAATCTCTGTTTATACCTGTCTCACCCACAGTCAGATTCTCATTGCTCAGGCATTAAAGTTAGTTTTTGTAAATAATTAAACCTGTAAAAGTTATTGTTTATTAACATTAAGAGATAGTTGGTTTGGTATTCTTTCTGAAATTGCATACTAAAATACTTCGCCTTCAAAATAGTTCCAGAAACAAAGAAACATCTATTCTTATCCGCATTACAAAAAAAAAAAAGCAATTAGATGCTCTACTCACCCCAGATTCCCCACATATAGGTCATTCTTCATTTAAACTAACTTTAATAACTATTATGAGGAAATACTATTACTCTTCTGAATAACAATAAATGAAAGTATTATGCTTCAGGGTAGACGATTTTTTTGTTCCTGACAAATATGCAGCATTAGCAACTACAAAGTCATTCCATGTTTTATTGTTTTTGAAAGCTAGGGATCGAATGCAGTCACAAAATGACAGAGGAATCTGTTGGAAACCATTCCAAGAGCGAAGGTAGTGTCAGATGCCTTGATCCATCATATAACTGATGAGGATGGTATTGTAGCCACTGATCCCATTGCTAAATTAGTCCTTAGAGTAAAATGCATTTGTAATCAGTTAGAAGCTAAACTCTATAAGGGGAATTAATTGTCCTTTGGTAAGAAAGGATTGATGCTTTGGCTCTAATTTCTGAAGCCTATTCTCTTTTAATGAGGCTCTTCCTTTTTATGGGCATGTTTATGCGATTACTTTAATCCTGGAATAGTACATTTTTTGAAAAAGTACAAACACCAGCAGACCACAAACAATACATCACCTAAAGACTGGATGGACTGCCTCCACCAGAGAGCAGAACAGACTCAACAGCTTTCTTAAATGACTAAACACCCAAGAACTACTCTCCTTTTTTCGACCTGCCTTTTTGCACATTTCAGAAGCGCCTCCCAAATGCCAGTGGTTTAGTGACTGCTCAAAGCTAATTCCAAAGCCTGAATATACTTTTGGCTGCTGCTAACCGTGCAGGCAGTGTTTCCCACAGCAAGGCTGCAGCTCCAACCCCAGTGGGCCCACAGCCAGGACGTGGCTGGAGCACACCACAGCTCCCAGCAGGCCATTTGCCCAGATTTCCTTTCCTTGTACCCAGGTCTTTCCCCAGTATGGATCTGGGAAACACCTGGGGCACGTGTCTGGATGGAGAGCTGAGGAGTGCCCCCGAGCCCTGACCGTGGAAGCATGCAGCATGTGGCTGTTCTCAGGCTGTGAACAGAGTGCAGGGGATGCACCTGGAGCAGGGTGGATTTCTCCCTCCAGCCCTGTTACTAGACTGTGAAAGCAGCCCAGTGTACTGGGCCCTGATTTCAGGAGTATTTCTGATTTTCATCCAGCAGCTACTTTATAACACGCATAATCAGTTCTGAAAAAGCCTCCTCCCCAAAGCAAAACCTGCAGTTTGCTGCCAAGATCCCCCTTTGCTAGGGAGAAAGTCATATTTCGCCTGATTGCATCTTCTTGGCAGTTTCTATGGAAGCAAGTGCTCATTGCTTAACAGTTGGCATCATCCCTCAGAGCAGGTGAAAGTCTCACCTATGAGCATCTTGAACATGCCCAGACCCCACCACAGAGAGATGCAAAACTTTTTCCCAGCAAAGTCTAAATAATTAGTACAACATCAGCACATTCTGTTCTTAAGGGTCTTCCAGCATTCCCATGCCTGAACCTGCATCTCTTCTTCACACAAATGGTTTTATTCCCATGTAAAAACCTCCCCATACAGGAAAAGTGCAGAATTAGGCCAGACTGACTCCAGGAATACACAGATGCAGCAGCTGTATCCAACATAAAAACTGTTTTCAGAAGCCAGGCAGCACCACCCCACAATCACAGTTTAAGTGTTAGTGGCTGAATTCATGAAAGGGTACACAACAGTTAATTTGCAGCTTCCCTGCTTTCTTTGTAAAGTAAGTCCACAACTAATCTCTACTATGAGGCTTAAAAGCAGTTTATCTTCCACCCACATACTAGTTCTTTGATAGCATTTGGTCACACCCTTCACAAAGGTTGTTTGCATTTGATTTATGTAAATCCCAAATTGTTGGCTTTGTTCATATCACCTGCTTGGGGAAGCGTATGAAGTGTTGCATTTAAAAAATTAAATATGGCATACATTTTCCGTAGCTGATTAGAACAAAAGCAGACAAAAATTGTCTTCTGCAACATTTCATAGACACCAAGTGGAATTAAGTATTGATGTTTTACTACACTAAAGCTAATAAAGCATTAACTAATAACCATTGGTTTCTGGCTGGACCTTACTTCAAGAAGTTATCTGATTACGCTGAGAACATAACCAGCTCTGGCCCACTTTTAGGTAATCGCATATCACCCTGGCGTTTCTTTAGAGTACGCGGAAAACAGGAAGCACAATGTACTTTGATATGCTAAATAACATGTTACTTTATCTATACACACACTATGTATTGAGAAATATATATTTCATATACACACAGGATACAGGGCATAATAATGAATATTTAATATACATTGCAATCTGTAGTGCAGATAAAAAAGAAACACTGTTCTGTAGATAACTAACAGTTCATAACTTTCTAGACCCACTTTTTTTTGTTCTTTCAATGTACTTTGATATCAGCCCCTCTAGATAACCTCTTCCCTTTTTCACACTTTCTCTTGGAAAATTATATAATGGCTGAATTTAAATAGGAGAACCTAACTCATAACCAGAGCTATCTAACTGTAAAGCTAATTACGTACTTAGTCTCACAGTATTGTTGTAGAAGTGAATTTAAGTTTTGTTCTTTGCTCTTAGTTTGTTTCAAATATTAACATGTCATTTCTCTTTGCCTGTCTAAGCAGGGCAAGCAAAAGCTCAGAGAAGCTACAGACACAACTTGCAAAGCAGCTCCTGCATTTGTATTGAATGCAATGCTGGAAAGATTCAATACCCTGCAGAATCTTACAACCCCAAAACAGCAAAGATAATTAGGAACTTATTAGGGGCCCAAAGAGAAACCAACAGCAAAATAGGGTTGAACAGAAGGAAGGTCAGAAAGGAATGCTAAACTTTAAAACCAGCAAGTCTATTCCACTGCAATACCCAACAACTGCACAAATCTGGTGTGTGGTTTCCCCCCCAAGATGCTAATCTTGGTGACACATCTTACAGGTAACTCTTTAGACCAATAACCTATGAAGCCGGCAACATATTAAGCAGTTTCCTGTATATGGGCCCTAAACACAGCAACTAGCTTTAGTTGAGTCATTCTTTAAAGCAAGGAAGGATCTCTCAAAAGTGAAGAGCTTCAGGCTGGGTTTTAGTGCCTATTTTCAGCTATGGACTAGCCCTTTGCCTTGTAACAGCCTATATTCTTGCTGGAGAATTTGGGTACTGGCCAAATGCTGCTCAACATTCAGCACACTGAAAACAGAACTGAAAAGCTGGTAATGTCACAAGTGCTGTGCTTGGGGACCTTCAGTGGCATCTGACCCAGAATCCTCTGGAGACCATTTGTTTCAGTATCTTGTGCAACAAAAGATTATCAGGTAACGCTACTAGCTATAAGCAACTGGATCCTGTGTCTGACTTAGGAAGAGCCAACAGCAGAAAACCAGCACACTGCAGGTTAGCTTATTATCTTTCATACTCAAACTTCCACACAAGCAGCCAGCATTTAGCCATGTGAATCCTTTTGTTAGTGTACTATATCCAAAGTGTAAGAAAAATATCAGTATACACCACTGAACCCAACTGCCAGACACTTTTCCCACTGCCAAAGCACATCACCATTAGATCCTACTTTACCCAAATGACATTTGTTTGCCTTTTCACGTGCACCCCAGGGAAGAGTGCAATACTGCATTCCCAAACAGTATATTGGAGAAGTTCACACAAGTCTTAAGAAGTAGCTGTTCCAATGGTACCACGAGCCCTTGCATTTGCACTGGTATTCTGCACCTTTTTCACCTGCCCAATGCGGGAAAGACTTGCCCACAGAGAGGTAAGCACTGAGGTGGCTGAGAATTGTTGATTCATTACTAGATGCCATACTCTGGGAGCAATCTGAGCGGCTTGCCAAGGCTGCCTGTCTGGATACCAGGGGAGCATTCACACGTAAAACAAGAATTCATACAGCAGACTGCAGGTAGAGAGATATTGGAACCGTTGGCAGGATGAAATTGGCAGCTTTCTTGCCACTGCACAACTACTCTGAAAAACCCAAACACACACAAAAAGGCACATTAGTGGAAATGCCGTGCTCTGTATGTCTGATCATGGACTGCACATTAACACAAATGCTTCTGGATTCCCACTTAAACAAATCTAAATCCCCTCTTAACAAGAATAGGCACAATATTCCAAAAAGGAGGTGCTTGGACTGTATGTAAAAAAACCCACAAGAAAGTAAGACTTTTATCCGTGCTAAGAAGAGCCATGCAATATTAAAGACTTAGCAAGTGCTACAAATGAGTTTCTATCATGTGTCTTACTCATGGAAAAAATACATAGTTGTAGTAGAAGGATAAGGGAAGAAATAGCAGCAATTTATCCTTAATGATACAAAAAGGATATAACCTGTCTAAAAATGGATTCATTGCAATAAGCTCCAACAAAAACCCTTAAACAGAAATGTTACTGGGATTCACTTTGAGTTCACAGAGAATCCCAAACAGAATATCATACGCACAGTCACATTTCAATCAATTCCTGCATGACTCACTCAAGGCATTTTAAGGCATTGAGTAATTAGCATAAAGGTAAAAAATTTAAATTGAAAGAAAAACAAATACAAACATACAAAGCTCTGTTTTCCCCCCCCCCCCTTTCTCAAGACAAATCCCAGAAGTAAAACAAAACTATTATGTTTAGACTCAAAGCCTCCAATATATCAGAACTTTCTGAACTCATTTGGTCAGGTTCAAAGCACAGGTCAGCTGACAGGCTTCCCTGGTACATTCCGAATAAAGAGACCCATTAAATAAGAGGAAAGACATTTCCAAGACTTAGTTCCAACACACATCATTTTGAGTACACATTGTTCCCTAAGCTTAATTGCCTGAAAACAGCATTAACGCGTTGAGACAGCCATTGCACGGCCGTGCAGCAACCTCAGCATCCTGAGCCACCTCTGAAGGCTGCTGGGGCAGCGTAGGGGAGACACGGACCAGCACCATCAGTAATCGATCCTTCAGCCCAGCAGGATTTTCTGTTGCAGTAATGGGGAGTGTTAAAAGACTTTTTTTGTACTAATGGCCTACCTCTGGGCACACATAAGAAATTTTTTTAACAGCTGGATGATAGCATGATAAGTGAAGCTATATAATTTATTAAAGGGAAGTAATGCAAATGGAGAGCTCCAAGGGGATATGAGCTCACTACAGTTACCTTGGGGAGTTTGGCAATATAAATTTATTTCCGTGAGCTTTTTCAGAGGGAATTAGGTTTTCCCTTTTATAATCTGATGTGGTAGTTAAGACAGGCTTTGCATAGTGATTCTATGCAGCTGAGCTTAGGCCCTCTGCTTAAGAGCTGGTTAAAGGCAAAATAAAAGAAATGCATTAACTTGGGGATCCAAGGAACAAAGTATCATTTCAACATATGAGAAACACCCTTACTACTGCACTTGCAGAACTCAAAGCTTGGTCCAGAAACATGACATTGCTGTTACCATAGGAACCACTCATTTGGAAGGGGTAATACCAGCAAGAGACTGACAAAAAGGGAGAATCTAAACAAAATGTGGCATAAACAAACATGACAAGGCACTGTAAGTGTTATTGCCATGCCAACCTAACTCATATCAGCATCTGAAACCACAGATTCCCAGCAATGAATATTTTCTAGCATTGCATACGATCACACACTCGCACTGGTTCCTGCACTCACTCACACCTATGTATGTTTTGGGCTGAGTTTAAACCATACCTTCTCTCACAGGTCTTCACATACTGCTGAGAGACAGTCTACCTAGAGGTAGCTCAGTATTTTCTTTCCCATTAGGTGAGCTCAGTGAGGACAAAAGAAAAATCTTCAGCATGATTTCTGAAAATTAGTATTTGGTACCTGGAGTGCTGCAGACAACCAGCCACATTACTCTTCTCTTGTACAAAAGCAATCAAAGGTTAAAAGCCTCATCACATAACCCAAACTAACAACTGCTATTTGAAGGAAAGTTTCCTTCTGTCTCTCTTTAGCTATAAAACATATTTATTAAATTATTCAAAGCAATACATAGTATATGACATCCACTGAGACTGTTTATACACAGGCAGAGTATACCCTGCCTTCCGTGTTCACTCCTGCAGGTTTTAATCCTTATTGCCTTTTGTACCATTAAGAAATCTAAACGAAAGAAAAAAGATCTTTCGGAGATCTTTCAGTAACACCAGGGAAAACTGAGTCTGCACAGAATACAAGGTATTAGAGCCCCAAATATCAAAATTCTGTTTAAAGAAAAAAAAAAAGGCAAAAAAACAAAAAAGAGAGACCTTTAAAACAGCTGGAAAAAGGTACCCTGACCATCCAATACTGCCTCAGCAGGTGGAACTTCTTTCTGCAGCCTGTTGCAATTCTAGGTGTCATCTTTCCTTAAGTTTTAGATCTGAATTCTGGAGCACCTAGTCATGCACATCAGGTTTTTAGCAATTTGCAAAACAAATTTTTTAAACTAAATATTAGGAATTTTAAAGAAATATCATAGTATAAACCAATTACAACTCTACAAGTTAAAAGGACTTGAAGACTAACTTAGTTATGTTGTAGGTTTCATTTTAACATATATTAGGTCAACACATCATGCAGGTGAAGAAATCAGGTCTGACAGTAAGAGTAGTCAGATTTTATTCAGTATTTCCATGCCAGTTTGTGAAATGTTCGCAGTCCATTTACTTTAGGTGTCTGAAACTATAGCAGAGGCACTAGATACACTTCTCTTACCTCATCAGGTAACTGCTGAACTAACACTGGAATACCTTCAACTGTGGAAAATCTCCTGCAACTTCTACATACATTGCATCTGCAAGCCAAAGACTATATTCCTGTCTCAGCAGAGATTCCCACTGAACTGGCTGGGAACTGAATAATCTAAAAGCTTAATTTTAAGAAATTAAGTTAAAGAGATATACATATTTCTCTTGCACAGACTAATAATACAAGCTTTGAGTGCAATGATTTTACAGTCACAACAGATAGTCTAAAAGAAACTTCATGTGTTTCAATAAAAGGGGAGGGAAGATTTTGAAATTGTGTGTTTTTCTGTTTTTGCTTACTTAATAACAAATGCCAGTGTAATTGACATATTTGAGGGGTCTCAACAATCAAACACACTACAGTTAAGACACTTAAGCTAACAGGGTGTAAAATAGGAAGCCCCTTATGTATTCTTATTGTTCTGTGTGGTTGAAGTAATATTTCATTATATGTTTCTCTAATAGGCAATACGGGAGCCAAAGATTTTAAAATATCATTCTCTTCCTATTGCCTTCTCCACTCCACCTACTATTAAATACAACCATCAAGAATCTTTGACATGTCTATGAGCAAATTCAGGCAGTTGAGCAGTATCTTAAAACCTGATATGCATATGTTATGTAAATCTTGCTGCTCTCAAACTAGGTAGGGGGAATAACCCAAGGATTGATAATAGAAAATGGCATCTTTCCTTGCTAGGTTGTCAGTTTGAGACTGAGTACCAGTCACTGTGACTGGTAACTGCATCTGCTGACAATTGCCTCACTTGGTGGTGTCCATCCAGTCTCCACTGGGCAAATGCTCCTACAGCAAAACTGCCCACGACAGTTGGCACTTAATATGCACGGATTTTGTTAGCCCCAGCACAAAGGGCAGAAAGTTATACTTGCCTGCTCTCTCTCATTGTAAAGACTTTTTTCCTCATGTCAGGGTTAGGTTGTAATTCTAAATATGGCAGGTTATACCGTAGCTCCCTATGGACTATCTGCTCTCCGAATAAATCACAGAACTGCAATGAACATCCAGGGTTCTCAGTCTGCTTCATGTAAGTGCCAAATTAATTCATTATATTCAAAAGAAGAGACTCAAATGGTGCTTCCACGTCAAAAGACAAAAATCAATAATAAAAAAAAAAAATCACAAAGTTTCATCTCTTAATTTCCCTGTTAAGATTGTAACTCATTTATCAAAGTCTTGCTTAATTTCAGAGAATTGCTCTTACCTGCGTTTTTAAACGTCAATAAACCTTAAGCAGCTCTATTTGTTAGCTACTGGTTTTGTTCACACTGTACTTTTGTTACCCATTTAATCATGAAGGGGTTGCAAAGAAAAAACTGCCACATGCCCTGAGTTTTGAAGCAATACTTATTTATCTCTCAATTAGGAACAGGCAATCACTTAACCTGCAATATTAAAGATTTTTTTTTTTTACCTCAGGCTTATATGGTGAAAACTGAATTAACTTACTAGAATTTACACTCAGCCTTTATTCAAATGTACTGTCACGCTGATTTCTACACCTACGAGCAAGACATTATTTTATGCAACTTCAATTATGCATTATGGGTGGGCACAGAGGATTAAACTGAGTGGAGGGCAGTTCCCCCAGTGTGTTAATTTCAAAGATAAGGGCAAGAAACGTGAGAGGCCTATTCTAACTCCTTCAAAAAGCAAGTTTGAGAAATGTACATTGCATTTTTTATCAGGTGAGGGCAAACCACTTTTTTTTATATACAGGTTTTTGATGCATGGCCTAACGCAGGCCTCAGCAAAAAGATAGCAAATCGTGGAATTTATTATTGTCAATAGTCTGCATGACCTTTACTTTAACTGCATCTTGGCTGTCAGTAATAATCCAAGGCTGCACTTTCAATGATAGAATGAGAGATTTTGCATATTGAGTCTCCAGGTCTCCTTGAAAGTGTTCAGAAATCACAGTCATTTATTCCTATTGGCAGGGCAAGGTCCATTATGAAAGCTCATTTGTCTTTACTTGAAGATGAAGAGTGGAGAAACTCCATTTTTGCTTTGAATCAAGTACTAACTACTGTAGTTTTCTCAAATAAATCAACAAGGAGGCCTCTAGGTCCAGGGTCTGAAATCTTTTCTCATTCAGGGCACCTATTCTCTAATGGTTCTCTTCACCTTTGCAACGTACAATTTTGGTAGTAGATAAAATAGCACTTTAACACAGACCTGGGGATTTCACATCCTAACCTTTCTTCATTTCTGGTTTGTTTTACCTGACAGGTTAGAGAGGTTGCAAGTTCAGTAAGAATCTAGCAAGGACAGAATTACAAGGGCAATAATAATAAATAACAGGCTTGCACTGGCCTCCTCTCATCCGAGATGTTTTTAGAGCAAAAAATTACTTAAACTAGGTAAGACATGATATGTGGAGCTGCACAATAAAGCATACTAAAAGGTGTCTCAGGCTAGGTACAGATCAACCCTGGGTGGTTCTTTGCTGCTTGAGCTGACTAGATGAGAGCCAAAGCCAGCCTGGAAGTCAGAGATGTACTGGTGTGACATTATGCCCAAGCTCATACATTCCTCCTCTGCAGATAGTCATATACAGCAAGGGTGCAAATGCTAGATACTTTTTAAGGAGATACTGTGGGACACAAAGAAAGAAGGCAAAGGGTTTTCTTACAGTGTCCATAACAAAAACTGCATTTGAATCTCGCTTCTTCTATCTCCCCCCAGGTTTTCCATTTCTGACATCCTACAGGAGACCATTCCTGATCTCCATGGGAGCCCTCTTCAGATCCATGAAGAGAAAAGTCAGAGCAGGGGAGAAAAATTATTTACCCTCTGAGCCAACAGCAGCACCCCAAGAAGAGTGCCTCGATCAAAGGTCCTACAAAGGCAGACAGCTGTTCTCCTACAGAGAGACTTGCTGCAGCCCACATGCTTCTGCAGACACTTAATCTGGCTAAGTGGGAGATCCAGGACTAAGCTTGAGTTAATTCTTCCACCAGGGAAAATGGAAAAAAAAAAGTCCAGCTCTCCTCTGTTTAATCCCTGTTTTATGGCAATTCATCACAAGAGACATTCCAAAGGCAGCAGCAGGCATAGGAAGCTCTAGCTGCCTTGGTCTATTGCAGCTGTGATTTCTAGTGAGGTTCAGCAACCTTTTTTCCAAAAACATTTACTCACTAAAACTGTAGGTTCAAGTGAACTGATGCTATTCACAAATTAGTTTAGCTCATCGCTCCAGTGGATGTGTATTCATCTATATAAAGTGGAACACTGTCAACAGGAGAGACAGACAGCAAGTCCCATAGGCACAGCAAGTGTTTTCCTTCACTCTCTGGCTAAAACGCAGAACCCCATGAGGTATTTGTTTGGGTTACCACTGTAAGCCTGCATACAGAGTCTGCAGGGCAAGACTGAAACCATTTTATACACAGAAAATGTCCTTAATACTCCCTAAGCAAGAAAAGGACAACATTAACACACCTTGCTTTCTATCTTCAGTAAACTAGGCTGCAATCAGGACAGCCAAATTGCTCAAAATCACCCCTTCCCCCCCCCTCCCCCCGCCACCTTCACATCTTAATATTATTTAAAGTATCTAGCTTGTATCACTGCTTTGGGAACTACCACCAGAATAAGCAAGAGCTAAAACCTCGCATGCTTTACCTATTTTGCTCTCTAACCAACCTCAAAACCTCTTTGGGAAGGCAGTAAGAAAAAACCTAATTGATTCCTGCTGGGCCACATAACTGCTGGCAGAAGTCCTTCTGTATTTCCATACCTTCCTCCGCTTTCTTTGGTTGACTTTCAAGAAGATTTTTTTGCCAAATTATCTCACTGCCAATTCTCTTAAATAAGCCTCCACATCAGACACACTCCAAGCTACAGCATTCAGCATATGGATTGTGGGCTGAGAAACCATCCAGCTTCCACAGTGTACTTTCTGTGGGCTGACCGAGATCATTACATATACTCAGGCTAGTCTACCAATCTTTATTCGTAACTCCTGTGTCTTCTGACAACATACAAAGTACTAAACACATACAAGAGGATGGGAAAAACAGGAAGAGGCAGTTTTAGCCCCTTAATGACATCAATCTTTAACATAGCAGATAGTAAGTTTCTAGTTCCCATGATTATGAGGAAAAAACCTCATAAATAGGACAAGAAAAAAAAAAAAAGGTCCTGAGGTGTGTCAGAGTCTGACATGCTGAAACAGTTAGTTTCAGAAATCTGAGTAACTCTGTGATGCTGGGAACTCCGAGAGCATCACTACAGCATAGCATCTGTATGTAACAGGCCCAAAGTACTTGTCCCATTCATTAGGCGACCAATTAGCCACTAATTCTTCAGAGAACCCAACCAGAGTCCACTATGTTGTGGCTCTCTAGCAGGACCTAGGCGTAACAGATGAAAGTAAACAAACACCCTTACACAGCTGTGGACCCTTGAAGTCTTTTAGTCATTGCTGTGATACACATCACCCATGCACCTACATACAGGGCATAGCATCCTTCCCTTTTACAGCTGCATCTTACAGGACACTTTGTATTCTCATGATTTACATTAGGTGTATACTTCATAGCTTCACCAAGCACAGCACTGGTAGCTTACATGGTAAAACCTTTTTATTCCACGCCCCTTCTTCCCTTTTCCCACATGGCCTGAACGATGGAATATATTCATTTATAACAGAACAGTTTTCTATTCTACATGTAGAACCACCTTATTAATAAAAATGATTACACTAGAAAATATGATTGGAATGCCAAGTAATTTTGCCAATGACTGTGATAAGATGTTCAGAAGTTCACTGAAGTAGCTATCTTTTCCTCCGTGGCAGCAGGTTGCTGTTGCTGTTCCCTCCTCGCCCCAACAAAGAGGAAAAACAAAGTACAGTGTGTATGTCCCATCTGCTGCAGACAACCAGTAAACATTTTGTTGCCAGTTGCACAGAGTAGTTCAACATTGGATGGTAAGTTTCCAAAACAAATGCATGCATGTTGATACTTCCACTCCAACTGCATCCTGTTTGTGCTGAAATATACATGTCCCCCCAGTGCTTCCCACTCACATGAGCTACGTTCCCTTCCAAAGGGCAGTCAAGACTCTTAGCCCACAGAGCCAGCAGCACAGGACAGAAATGAACCAGTAACCCATCTGACAATCACAGTAAAGAAAGATGTGTCCCAACTATTGTAAACTTGGGCCACCCGTTGCAAAATACACGTTTAAATTCCCTTGCACTTGCTAGTTTTTGATCTTTTCATTGCCAGGTTATATTGGAAAACAGCTAAAATGCATTAAAACTTATACTCCTTTGTGAGTAATTATTTTTCTTGCTATAGAACACAGAGAGGTCACAGGTGGGAGGAGATGGTCTGTGCACCACATGTCCCAAAAATCCCGGACCACAGTAACCCTTGTATTTGCATCTCTTCTTACAGTAGACAGCGAGGTATCAATAGCAGCTTGGGATGCCAGAGGTGAAGTTGATTAAACAAATTAAAATGAAACTGGCTCTAGGAGATGATGAACAGAAGAGCAAGGTTCCCCAAAGCACATCCAGGCACAGAACAGGAAGAAGGAAGCCAACCTTCAGATTATTTTTCATAGTAGGATATGTGCTTTCACTAGGCTTGGGTTTGGTGAGGGATTTATACGTATTTTGTGCAAAATGCTAAAAGAAGGGGAGGTGTTTCAAAGGAAAACAAATGAGGTCTGTGTTGGAGGCCCTCAGCGGGTGCTCGGAGAGGTGTGGAAGGAGTACCACAACACTCCCTTTAAGAGCCACCAAACACACCAATCCCGGGCTCAGCCGGCAGGACACCCGCCCGGTGCCTGATGCAGTCTCGGAGGATTTCACCCTGCCCCCCGCGGAACGCCTCCCCCGGGGCACGGCCCGAGACGGCGGCTGGGCAGCCGGGGCACCCGGGACAAGCCGCGACGGGGCCGGTTTCCAACCTCAGCGAATGTCACCGCGGGTGGCCCTGGGAGCCACGCTTCCTTAACCGAGCGTGAAAGGCCACCATCAGCACCCCACAACAAATTCAGGTTGACCCGGAGAAACGTGCTTACCAACACCAGCGGAACCTGGCGGCGGCCGCAGGCGCGGGGCGGCCCCTTGGCGGCGGCCGGGCAGGAACGGCGGCGGCGACCAGCTCGTCCTCCACGGCAGCACCGGGGCCCGGAGCGGTATCGCGCAACGGCTCCCGTCGGCAAAAGCGAGGAAACCGGGCAGGTCCAGCCCCACGGCGCCTCAGGGACAAGGGGCGGAAGGCCTGAGGTGCGCTAAGGCAGCTGGGGCCGGGTAGAGCCCAGGTGCGGCCAGTCAGGGTCATGAGCAGCTGTTGGTGGCCCAGGTGTGGCCAGTCAGGGCCATGAGCAGCTGGTGGTGGCCCAGGTGCGGCCAGTCAGGGCCATGAGCAGCTGTTGGTGGCCCAGGTGCGGCCAGTCAGGGCCATGAGCAGCTGTTGGTGGCCCAGGGCTGGCAGCAGGGGCAAGCTGACCTGCCCTGAACGGGCTGTCTGCAGGGGGATCAGCTGCAGAGGAAATGCCAAAAGCAGTCCTGCGACATAACTTAAAAGCATGATTTTGTTTAAGTAGGAAAAGGAAGGAGGAGAGAAAAAAACCCCTTCACAAAGTATTTTTTTCCCTGTGATTTGCAGCCACCACTGATTTTTTCTTATCTTAATTCCTTAAAAAGAAAAGTCAGACAACTAAAATGTATGGACTGTACTAATCCTTAGAGCACAGATCCACTCTTTTGAAAGCCATAAATACCGAGTTAAAGAACCAGAGGAAATTAGTTCTGTGAGTTATGTTAATTGCTCCCAACACTTCAGCGTCTCTCTAAACAGGGCAGGAATACAATTTGAAGAAGATATCATAACATATCATGGTTAAAAAAACGTTATGCCTAATGCGTTTTCTTACAAATTAAAAGGGGTTTGAACCACTTAAGAGGAAAAAAAAAAAAAAAAAAAAAGGAGCATGTCTGAACCCTGGGCAGAAAGTGTGCACACAGTAGAAATAATTGATCAGGGTGCTGTGGTGTCTGTTGCTGTGAAACCCCCTCTGGAGCAGCAGTAAGGGAGAGAAACCCACAGAAAGCAGCTACAGAGAAAGGGAGAAAGGAAACAACACACTGATTACAGTTTTGAATTCAAAAGATTACCAAAAAAAAAAAAAATCAGGATTGATAGGGTGGCTTCAAACAACATGAAGGTAGTAAGTAATTCTAAATTACCTTAGAAGAAAAAAGTATTGATAACTGTGTTAAAGAAGTATCAATCTCGCAATGTAACCAAAAATATAAGCAAGAGCACTATGAAAATTTAAACCATAAGAAATCTCTTCAATGTTAAAGCTTGGCTTTGTCAAATTAACTGTTCATCTGATGCAAAAGAGAAAAAATAATAATGTGCTGTTCCACTTGACAGCTCAGAGCGCTGAAGTTTGAATACTGGCCTTGTACCAGCTGTATCTCAAGTATTTTCTGATTTATGATGTACAATTCGCGTTGATGTACTGCTAGTCGATCCAAAGTTTTCACTGCTTAAAAAAGGATAAGCATCAGTTAGCTCAATCAATGCGAACTCTGACCTTCCTTGGCTCCATTTCAAATTTTACACTCCTGTAGGTATACCTGCCCTTCAGCTCATGCATACCCGTGGCTGAATCAGGACTATGGCTGGATGTGGAGAGGATCATAATTTTCTGGAAAACCACTGCATACAATACAGTGGGACAGTTAGATATGTGTATGGATTTACAAATAACTCTTTGTAAGAGGTAATCGAAATGCAGATTTTCCAAAGTAAGAAGCTGATGAATTTCCCAAACTTCCTATTAAAAAAAATAAAGTTATGCAGATCTCCCTGTATCTGAAAATACAAGACAAATGTGATTTATATCACTGAAATATTCATTAATTCATCTACCCCAAACAAGAAAAACTATCTTACTTTTTTATTTTCCATATGAAAAATAGTTTGGAGATGTGGATCACACACAGATGCTGCCTTGCAATATACATTCAAGGTTAATTTAAAAACTAGCTACTGAGACTTTTCTTGGACAAATCTATATAGAAAGCTTTAAAACATGTAGTTGTTTTTAAGACTTCAACTTGGTATAGCTACAGGGCTTGCGCAAGTCCGCCAACTTGAATATAACCAGGTGGCTAGGGTAGAGTCAAAAATTTACCTCAATTGTATTGCATAAAATCAATGATTGTTAGGAATGGAAAATCATGCAGTCCTCCACAGAGCAGAGCTAAATCCTGAATCTGCAGTAGGTTCAAGTTTGTATAGCTGGGATGAATAGAAGACAGCCTGGCATGGCAGGGGTTTCTGTATGACAGATAATGTTAAGAGATACTTCCTCACAGCTGGCTTTGTTGTAACATTCAGCTTTAAAAGAAAAAGAACATCTTTCATTTGTGTATTCCCATAATCCTAAAATTGAAGTAACTTGATGGAATTTTCGTGGCATTTCACATTTGGTATTTGTTATGAAAAAAACATTAATGAAGTAGGAAATTACACAAATGCCTAGAAAGTAGGCTTTTTCTTCCCTAGCAGAAGGCTAAAATGTAAATATTTATCTTTTTTTAACACACCGATACTTCTGACCTCATTGGCAATGTAACTAGAACAGCACACCACCGTGCTCCAGCTTGGGCTGATCAGTGGCAGTCCTCATTCCTGCTATTAGCCAAAAATTTGGTTGTCCTTATCTGCCAGCCACTATTGTCCCAGCTGAGCTTTAGGACTTATAAGGTAGAAATTACTTACCAGAATAATGCTTAAAAAACCCATGTTCTGAATCAAAATAAGTGTATCCACCGTAGACTGAAATACATTTGATTTGGTGTACAGCGTTTTGTGCTGTTACCTGCCTTCTCAGTGATACATTCTTAATTGTCATTCTTAGGTTTGTTTGTTTGGGTTTTTTTCCCTCTGAGGGTTTTCTCTTTAACAGCTTTGTGAAACCAGTCTTTCATTGCTAACATCTTCTTAAGTTCAGTTAAATATTTCATATTTTAAATATAGCATGTTAATAATTATTTTTCAGTTCTGAATAGGAACAAGTGTAGCTGAATGCATTATTCAAGAACAGCACCTGATCTTGTTTAATATCATGTAATGCTTTGCTTGTTCTTACTCTTTTTTTCATGTAGATGCAATACAGCATGCTTGCCAAATGTGTACAAGTAAGTACCTTTTCTCCCAAATGAGCTGTTCAGAAATGTTATTAGCCTAAATATCTTGTCCTGAATTTTTAAAAGCATGTTTCTTCTGAGTCAATCATAATTTTTTGTGCATCAGTTACACTAAACTATTTCAGAAACGGCTGTGCAATAGAATGTACCATAATATGATAAGGAAAAAGTTAATCTGCTAAGAAAGTTAGTGACCTTTTTTTTCCTGTGACTTCTAAGCTGCTCACTGAGTCTGCCTAAATCTCTCTCTTAAATATCTCCAGGGTTTGAGAACCAAATGTTTTCAGGTAGTTGGATGCGTAGGGATTTACGGTTCTGTGATTTTCCAAGAGTAGGCATCTACAGTAACTCCAGTGACAATCAGCAAGTACCACGCAATTAACATCCTCCTGAAAATTCCACAAGGTGCCTTCTTACTTCCTTGAGAACTAAATTTCTTAATGTCTTGTCTTGTACAAGTTTTGATCCTGGCAGTAAAGTTGTACTAGACTTTCACCAGCACCAATCTGAGCAGCGCTGAGAGGTGTTATAGCAGATGGGTTTGCCTAAAAGTGGGCATGTCCTCCCTTCTCATAGTAACTGAAGTTTCCACCACTGAAAGGACAAGATGTGTGTGTGCAGAAAACACAAAACTAGTTGCTTTCTGTTCTCCATCTTGAGCTTCAGAATGCTGGCTCTGCCCCTTTATTTTACAACTCATTCTCTTTCCTTTCTGGCTCACCCAGAGTCTTTTCAGTCAGTGAACACTTCCTACTGCATCCTTTAGTCATCGTTGGAGCTCTTCATTGTCACCAGCAATAATTTTGATACACACCTTGCCTTAGGAGGCGTATGCATAAGTTCATATGAAGATAGCAAGCTCCTTAGGGTATACTGACTCTTATTTTGGCTCCATAAAAATGGTTTCGCCTCCTCCCTTTCCCCCCAAAACACCTCATGGCTATATAAATACGGCTGGTGATACAGTGCTGAAATTCAATGTTAAGAAAGCTATGCTCTGGTAGCATACTGGTAGCATTTTTCATTTCTTAAGTGTCATAAAAGTATCACTCTTTTGTGAAGAGAAATTACTATGTCAAAAGCTCCTGCAACTACACAGAATATCCTTCCTTTCCTGACCTTTTGTATCAGACTGAGTCTCAGTGGCAAATTTAAAGCCTACTGTAAATGCAGTTCATTTGTTTTCTCTTTGTGAGGATTGGAGCTGCATGTTTGGTTTTGAGACTAAATGCTGGCCTGCACAAATTGTTCAAGTAAAAAAGATGGGTCTGAATATCATGAACCTGGAACATCTGTGGCCATGTCTGAAGCTAATTTTTTCAATTACTCAAAATAGCAAGCAGGATGTGCAGCCAGTAACCTTCCCCGCCATATCATAATGTTTTATAGGCAATTTTACATTCTGTGTGTTCTTCTTTCCTCTCTGTTGATACTAATTTGGATTGGCTCCGGGATGTGACATGAATGTGAAGTGTGCAAACTAGAGTACACAGTGTGTAAATGTGCTTATAAAAAGCAGATTATAATTATGATTTTAAAATAGCATCTAAGTTAACCTTTTTTTATCCTGTCAGATAACCTGTTGGTGGGAAGCGCATCTCATGACACTGAAGGTGTTTGTATAATGAAGTCACAACTTCATTTCTGTTTGAATTTTCTCCCCAAATAAATGATCAAATAAATAATACAGGGGGAGGAGGGGGCAAAATAGATAATGCTTGAAAAATAATTCTGAAGCTGTAACTTGCTTGAGTTCACAAGCAATCTCATGTGAAACGTTGTCCTTAAAGTTGATTTAATCAGGTGGGTAGGTCACGTGGCACCTGCAAAACATCTAGATGGGTTTACTTCTGAGTCTCACATTTGTGCTGTGTATTAGCTACTGGAGTCTGAAATGTTGATTTGATGATTATTTTCCACCATTATATCACTATTTGCTGTTTTTTCTAGTATTTCTTTCTGTAAACTAATTTGCCACAGTGTTTGAAGAAACGAGACACAAAAGAAGTGCAAGCACAGTAAAGCTAAGTTGTTTAAATTTAGAACTGGCTGGGAAATTTTCAATTTTCTTTCATTAGAAAAATGTTGGTTTGTAGAAAACAAAAATTATTCATTCAATTCAAGCAATTGCCTACTAAGGAAAGAATTGGAAAGGGGTTTTAAGCTATTACAATAGACACATTTTAAAACAAAAAGGTTGCTTGCAGGTCAAGTTCTCTTTTAGTATTTTTAATTAAAACACAGTAAATCTATAATTAAAGAAATAATAATTAAAGAAAGAATAATTAAAGATAAGAATTTAAAAAATACTGCTAAGATCACAGAAGCTTAGGTTGATCTGATTAAAAACATGGCATTTTTGATAAAAAATGGAATATAAAATTCTTTTACCAGTACTAGGTATGAAGAAATACAGGTATCAAGATAAGTGTCACATGGTGGAAGAACGGGTGTCTCGCATCCATCGCCTCTGAAAGATCCTGATGGTGATCATAAATTGGAGCAAACAGGTAGTGGTTCACCTGCTGACTCCAGCTCTGCCATCGACCTTTGTATTGGGCTCAGACTTTCCACTTACTGCACAGGGAATTTTTTGCTCAGCTGTCTACAGTTCTGTATTCTTGAGCACCCACTTTATTTCCACTTTTGTCTAATTATGCTTCTCCTTTTCCATTAATAAACTACTTGTTTTAGATTCAGAAGCTAGGGTTTGGTCCCTTTGTGCTATAACCCAGAAACAAGTATTCCAGAGAGCAGGCATCTGAGCTGATGCATCTGCACTGCAGCTGGGCTCTGCATTTCCATGCCTCCTTCCAGCGTGTGGGGTGAGCTGGGACAGCAGTACAGATCTCCAACGTGGCTATTTTCCAGTGGCGCCATGCCCAGGACCTGACAACACTAAGCTCCTTGGCAGCGGCCTCCAATTTCATTGGAGCCAGGCCTGGCCTTCAAATCAGGGAGCTGATCACATATCTCTGCCATCTCGCTGGCTCCAACACTTACTCAGCGCAAGAGAGAATGTGACACCCCCCCTTCCATGAGACAGATCAATCATTATTAACTCTGCTAATTAGACTTGGGCTGCAGAGCTGTAACACTGGTGTAAATGATCAGAACCAGACCCATCAGCCATTTTGGTTCTAATTTTTATCCACGTAAATATAATTTCACATTGCTTATTTACCATACTAGTCTCTTTACACTGTCAAAGGATGAAAAGTGTCCTAGTGCGTGAGAGATGTAAATCTGACTGGAATTTAAAAATAAATAAATCAAAAAGCCTTCCAAGTCCAAGAAATAACTCTTTTAAATCTTCACCCTTTGGAACTCATCACTTGTGTAGTATTCAGAGTAATTAACGTAGACAATAGTTTACACGCTCAAACTCTATTTCTACAACTTCTCATACTGATCAGTGAAAAGAGTAAAGCTTTTATGTGATAAATATGTTAAACTTTTGCACAAAATATGCAAAAAGTATGCACATGAAAAATTCCTTCTATATCTTAGATGTCCCCCATTTTATTTAAGCATATTGTACATTTACAGTAAATACACATACATATCCTGATTTATTTAGGATAATGTATTCAGTCAAAGAAATATTCATGTGATGAATTTCCCCAAACATATTATGCAAAGAGCATTATTCAGAATTAAACAGGAAGAGTTGCTGATTTTGTTTGCTGAGATTACAAGTAAAGTACCATAAGGCAAAATTAGCAGTTGGCAACTGCCATTAAGGGCATCCGTTGACTACAATTAGACTATAGAATGCAATCAGATGGATACTATTCTAGGCACCTCAAACGTCTACATGATTAAGAGTCTCCTGTTAAGGACTTTACCTTATGTGCTCTCCGTAGGAAATATAAATAGTATGAATTAGAAACATTTTGAAGATCAGTAATAAGCCAGTTGATAATACATAATATTAAACTGCAATCTGATTTATTAGCTACAGACTTATTCTTTCCACACACCCGGAAAAGCTGGTGATTTCGTTACCACTACTTTCAATACAAATGTTTCCACTGAATTGCCTGAATTTTCTTTGAGAAGTCATGGTTCCTGTTCTGGTAAGAGGATAATCCAGTAAAAGCAAAACTTCATAGTGATGAATTCATATGAAACAAGAGGCAAAAAGCAGGAAAAGAACACTGGTTTATAGTGTGACACTATCTGTTCATTGAGGGCTAAAGTAAATAATAGCCAATGTAGATGATAGTGGTTTAACTGCTGGTTTTCACGTGGTGAAATAACAACTGTAGCAACAGGAAAGTCTGCATTCTTCAGAAGCAACCACATTTCTTTGGTGAATTGTAAGTATGGCAATAGCCAAAGATACCAGAACTGTTCAGAATAACTGAAGGACAACACAGGGCAGCACGTGCTTTTCTTTCACAGCTTGGCAACGTTTAAGCTGACTGTAGGAGTCCCAGGGCTTTAGATTTCACTTTGCTTGGTTTAGCCTCTTGTCAAATTAGTATTTCTAGAAACCCTGCACATTTTCATATAGAGAATTTACTTTATCACTCCTGTTCTACCTTTTATCTATGTTGCTGGTGTTACAATTTTTATAAATAACATTTTTATGGATTATGATGCACACAGAACTTCCATGCATATTAGATACAGACAATATAAAATTAAAGATAGAAGGTTTAGTATACACTCTCAGAAATGTTGGGAGCAGGGGAGAAGAAAATGGAGAAAAAAAAAAGGGAATGGAGAGAATTAAAATGTCAGTTCTTTTGTCCATTCTGCACATTCCAAAATGTGTTTTCCTATGAATTTCACAAAGCTGTTTTTTTATTGATGTAGATTACTTTTTTTCATGAATCATTCAAAAACTGCCTTTCGAAGAAGAGGGCATGCATATTTTAATGCATACAGTGAATTGTATATTGTATTAGAATAGCAAATTCTTTCAATTTTCCTCTCTACCAGTGGTAAAAGGGACAAGCTATATGATTAATTGTATTAACAGGGAAAATGGGAATCAAAACAGTGACAAAATGCAGTCAAGAATTTGAGAGAATTAAGATCTCAGTAACTTCTGCAGATTTTATTATCCATTATTGTCTATTAATGTAAATGGTCCAATGAGAGAAAATGAGATTACTCCTGCATATAAGAACTCAAGACCCAAGTTTGAATATTTCATTACATTCTATTTACCTTTTCCTATTTCTATATTTTATCACTGTGGCAAGAATTTTAGTCCTGGAAGTGAAGCAGAGGAATAAGCAGTAAACTTGCTGCTATTTTTGGTTTTGCAATAGATTCCCTATCTGGGCAAGTCATATATGATCGGATTCTGCAGCCCTGACTTACACAGTAGTTGTTACTCACACGAGTAATTCCATCAGTATTAATAGGGCTGCTTGTGCACATAAGAATTACTTACATAAAGGCTACAAAACCATGCCTGTAACTCTTCTATATCACTGCTTCCTAATTTCTTGTTGTAATAGGAGTATGGCTACATTAAATTTCTCAAATTTTCAATAGACTGGATGTTTGATAGAAGTGCCTTTTTAGAATTAATTATTTTGTTTCATAAAATAGAACAATGGGCTGTGACATTTTATTACTTTAGAATTTCTGTATAACAGTGTAGATAGTAACACAAAATACTCTGATAGAGCTGATCTCCAACTTCTGTGGAATTAAATACCTTTGGTTGCCTCAATCCCTTAGTTCTTGTTCAGACTCCCTTTGAAAACCTACCTTATTTTGCTGCTGGAAACAAAATTGTACTATATCAAGAAAACAAAACCCACCCTCTTCCTTTTAATACAATACTTTCCTAAACTCTTGTCTGTAGAGGGGCAGAGATGAACATAAAATACGTCTTTCCAACATTAAAAAAGATGGTTACGATCCATTTTTTTAATCACATGGCTTTTCTAACATGAAAAATAAACCTGCTTGCAAATATCTTGAGAAACAAAAGCCCTGCATGTACAGTATGAAAAAAAAAAAAGATAAAAGATATATCAGGTGTATAGTATCTGAAAGATATCTCAGGAGTACAGTATCTGAAAGCTATCACGGGAACACTTCAAGTTTTTGTTTTCTTATATTCTGAAAGTGTGACATTTTGAAAGGAACAGAGTGAATGAGCTATCAGATAAAGGGATGACTTCACCGTGAAATGAGTGTAGTCATTGTACTTAGAAAAAGAAAGTACTTTTTCTCTTTTTCTCTTTTTTTTTAAAGCGAGGCTAATCTTTGTTATTTAAAGACCCCTGTTAAAGTTAGGAAGTGAAGTGCAGTGCTTACCCATTTTTCTAGTTCTGATTGGAAACTGGCCATCCACATTTTGAAGGGTTAGGAAAGATTTTAAAGATAGTAAGATGGAAAAGTGCCTATTTCTTTTTAAATGGTTCTATTCTTTTTTGTTATACATTATACATCAGAGTGATATTTGAAGGCAGATTTATTACACTCCTTGGCAGAATGCTTTGTACATTTATAATGCAAAGCTTTTATCTAAAATTCAGAGCATTATTTTAGAAAGAAGGTGTATCATATCTGTGAGACAAGTTCTATTCTTATTGAGAAGTGTCCACAGGAGTTGAAAATACGTGGTAAAACTGATGGTCACAGAAGAGCTGAAAAGGAAAAGAGAGCTGTGTGGTTTGCTTACTGTAGTGTTGCTTTTGAGCCTTACGGTAAGTTCCACATCTAACTGGTTGATCTGTGAGATATACCTAATTTGATAAAGCAAAACTATTTTAAATTGTATGTAAATATTTAATCTGTTAAAATTTGTGGAAATATCCCAGACACAGTAAAACTGTCTTAAAGGAAGAAACCTTAAGATCCTTCCGTTTGAAATTATTTCCCAACCATGCCCTTATCACGCGAAAAATTGCTATTGTAAGGAAAGAGGTCTATCCATGAGAGGAGACTGAGCTGTGTTTTAATCCTATATTGACAACTAATGGCTGGAATTTTCAGAAATTAAATCACTTGAATAATCAATTTCCACTAACATTTAAAATAGCAAGAACTTTGACACTATATGGCTTTGAAAATGTAATCTAATCTACCTGCCCTCATACCTGTATTTTAAAACATGACTAGTCAGTCTGTGTTTTCAGATATTCATTGAACAATTTTTAAGCAGCTTGAAAAAACAATTTTGTGTCTAAGCCCTTGACTCTGCACGTTTTCATCGCTAAAAACATCAGTGAGTCCACTGGCTTAGGGCTTGGAATACAGGGGGCTTTTCAGGGTTTTGCTTTCTAGTGTTTCAGTCTTGGGAATTCAGCACTGAACCAAGAAGCGTGTAACAAGTTCTCAGAGCTCTCCAGCTGTTCTATTTGTGAAGGAATAAATGTGATACTGAGGGGAGACATACCCTGCTAAGTAAAAAACCTGCAATAAAAGGGTTAAAATGCTGTTCTAGCGTACTTCAAAAATATACATGTTTTAATATTACAGCCATTGCTGCTTACACACTTCCTAGTGTATCTCCCATATTTAATGTAGTAATTTGGACATAAACTAGTGTCCATGTTCTAGGGAGATACTGGGTTTGTTCTTCTTTGCCTGCTTGGAAAACTAAAATACAGTGGAAGGGCGTAACACATTCAGTAACATGTCAGACCCACAGCAGACTTCCCATTGCTCTTGCACAGAATGCTCTTAAAGGGAGTGAAATAAATTCCTGCTTTTTGTCATACCCACCCATATATACCTGTCACATCAGCCAAGTAAATGTTCATCCTTTAGTAGTGCCTTTGTGCCTGTCATAAAGTTTCATATTTGATTTGAAAGTTTCAAAACCCTTAGTGATACAGTTCATAGATGGTTCCAAATCCATTGATAGTTCAATTTCTGCTTAGCTCTAAAGTAGACCAAAGACCTGGTAATTAATGTCTTGAGAGATTTGAAAAAGCTTATGCACACATTTGTAGATGTCAGTGTTCAAACATTTTCAGTAAACTGAACTGTGATTTGGAGCATATGTTTCTTGTTCCCCAGTCGGTAATCAGGCCCACTGAGGGCAAGACCACACACTGAAGGTAAAGCATTGATTAAGGATTGTGACTGACATGATGTTTGCTGAAGTGAGCATCAATGGCTCTGCATATCTGTTGTTCAGTCCTTAGTCTGAAAGTGTTAAAAGAGAGATTTATAAATTTTAAAACCAAAATAATCACATCCTTCATAAATGAAATTAAAGTTTCTGTCTCATGGGCTGATTTCCCAATATTTCTGTAAACAGTAGAACCACTTACAATTTAAAACAGAAAAAGTCAAAACAGCACAGATACAATCAGTCAAAACCACTCAGACTGATTTTAGTTACTGGTATGGGTTGTGTGTGTGTATCTGTATGGGAGTTCATCACTGCCAGAGAAGAAAAACATTTTTCTATTTCAGCCCCTTCCCTCCTCTCCCACACCAGACATTGTCTGTAGTTTCACAGTTCTTTGTGATATAAACCATGGAAACTCAGAACAAGCATCTCCATAACTCCCACTTTCCCTAAAACCTGATGGCAAAGACATCACAAAGCATGGCAAGCCTTAAACAGCGACTGCTACCAACAGAATCACAACTAATGGCAGTAAGACAGAAACTGCGGGATAAAGAACAGCTCCTTTTATACCCACAGCCTGAATCTTCCAATCCGACAGAAGGCACTTTTAACAGACAAACAACCGGTGCCTTCCAGGATGTTCTGCACAATCCAGTCATGGTGACAAAATTGTTTATAGAACAGTTCTTTAGTAGAAAAGATGTTTACAGCACTTTGCTGAACAGAAAAAGGAAAATCTTCCTGCAAAAAATTGCACTCTCTCACACCTTGACACACACTTGAGTCTTTTCTTATGAATCAGTCAGATTTGTAATTGTCAAATTCTATAACATCAAAATTTGAAGCTGTGCTGCTTGCTCACCGGGAGACCTGGCAGACCTAGGGACTGTATGCACAGAGAACAGTTTGGGTCCACGTTCCCTGAACTCCCATTCAGGTTCATCTATCTTTAATGAAAATTAGTAATTTAATCTCCATGTTGCTAACACATTCTCACCTTCAAAGGTTACCAGTCACTAACGCACAGGTCAGATCACAGTCTTTTATACTATATTAAGGCAGTAACAATAGTTCAGCTTTCAATATTATATGAAATTTCTCCTCTATTATTTTATTTTTCCTGTCCTAAAAGTAGATGGCAGTCATTTGTGCTCTGATTAGAAGCTATTTCTTTATCTATGGCTTTTCTCATCATAATATTTGAAAGTGGCAAATACAATCTATAAGTAATAAGTATAGTATGAAATTTCACAAGGTCCGTATTATTCTGTGTCATTATTCTTGTCTTTGTTTCTCTCTTTATTGTTTTTTTTTTTTGGGGGGGGGGGGGGGTTCCCTTTTCTTATTCTCTTTGATGACTAAAAGTATTCTGCTGTCTAAAAGATAAAAATAGTTTGTGGTCTTCAAAATGTTGGTTTATATTCAAAATTACTGATTGTTTTCATGTTTATCTCCCTCTTTGTTTTTCAGTCATTGAAATACTAGAGATTTAAGATGCAAGTATACTTGTCGAATTAATTTCACGGAGCAGAGTGTACCCTGATCTGTACCCTGAAATGTGGTACATTTTGTGCTAGTGACATTTCAGATCATGTTGCTATTCTTGACCTTAGAAGACAACACTTGCCTGCTCTTCCCAAGATACAAAGATACTTCTGTACTTCCAGGTATATTTGTTCAATTACACTTTTTTTTAGAATTTATGTTTCATTTTGCTTTACTTTTGCTTGAAAATAAATCTTAAAATTCTCCGTGAGGAAGTAGTCTGAGGAAGCCCAGCTGGTTGGCAGCTATGAGCCACAGAAGCCTTTGGTTCTCAGGAAGGCAGGGAGGTAGCAAGGAAGCAAGCAAGCTTTCAAGTGTAGGAAGTTTCTGGTGAAGTAAA
The DNA here is from genome assembly GCA_011057875.1 of Pterocles orientalis. NCBI lineage: Eukaryota > Metazoa > Chordata > Aves > Pterocliformes > Pteroclidae > Pterocles > Pterocles orientalis. The sequence continues at coordinate 698,042 of WKFP01014361.1, forward strand.
CATTTGTCTCCTTCCTGGCCTGCCAGACTAATTGTAAAGGTGGCAGATGATGTCAGGAAATCAGGAACTTGGATCTCAGTTCCCTAGCAGCCATGGTTCTGGAGCAGGTAAACCAGTGGAAAGTAAGCCAGTTTCAGATAGCCTGTGTGACATAATTCCACTTGCATACCAGCCAGTGTCCGTTAGGTTTGAATTCATATTCACTGAGACTTCTTTTTAGAGATTTCATAGATAGCAATAGGTTTTTTAATAATAATTTGTAAATAAAAATGAAATCTTAAGATATGCCAGCAAAAGGTAACATTATTAAAATTGCAGAACAGTCTAGAATCTGAATACCTCAATAAGAGCTTATTTTTAACAACTCAAGTTCTTCTAAAACACAGTGAATTTTGGTGGTGTCTGAGATCCTAGCAATCTACATGGAACCAGGTGGAGAAACAGAGGCATAAATTATTTGCAGAAGGCAACAGGAAGCAAGCTTGTATATACATGTAAAACTAGCTAAATTTACAGCATCACTATAAATACTTATTTTAGTAACAATAAATGCAAAAATGTGCAGAATATGCAAAATGGATAAATGCATAATTATACTAGGAACTCTGGCAAACACATATAGTTGTGGAGATTTTAAAGATTCCCTTACTAGAAACAGGACCACATGATGACTTGAGATGTCACTCTACAGTGCTCTTTCAAGCATCTCTTCAAACCGTTAAGAGATACATGAGAAATGCAAGAAGAGCTGAAGTGGATCAAAGTAATGATACCTACTGATCCCAACAATAAGCAAAACCAGGAAACAGAACCAAAAAAAACCCAAAACTGGCATTCAGTGCTTCTGCAGTGGAGAGCAACATGCAAGTAAAGAGAGAAATGCCTGGCTTCTGAATAGTGGACAGTACCCTGAAGGCACACCTGCAACAGGGCGACACAAAACATTTTTCCTTGAGGTAAGACACCAGGATCTCTCTCTGTTAAAGAAGAAAGAAAAAATTTCCCGTGAACTCTGATTAACATTTTAACAGAATAAAAAACATATTTCAAGAGACAGATCATATAGATGGCACACCACAGTTCACCACAATTTGAAAAAAGCTCTGTGATTTCATAGTGCTTAAGACTAGAAAACACAAGAGTTTTTTTAGCAGTCACTGAAAGAAAAACAAAGTGTGTACAAGAAAATTCATCCCTACGCCTGTTACAACTATCACAGAATGGCATAGCCACCTAATAGTGGTGACCATTAAGAAAAATAAGGCTTAGTACAGATCTAAAACCCCTTACTAGTTATTTGAGAAAGGCAGTATTCGTTACATGGGACCAAAGATATCCTGTGTTGTTTATTTGGCACAAAAGTGTTCACCGTTGGTGATGGGTTTTGACATGCTAAGCGAGATAAACCATCACACCATCTAACAAACTCTCGTTTTTGAGGCTTTGTGGGTACCAGTCCAGCTCTGCTGTGCAGGTAGTGCATGCTGAACCAGACAGTGGAACAAACCCTGGGTGTGCAGATATGTATACACATTGTTTAATATACAGTGATATTTGTGTTTACCTATGAATGATACTTAACCTGTTGGACAAAGTGGTTTTCACAGGGAGCGCATCCAAGCTCATATTACCAATGTGAAAATTCTTTCACAATGTCAGACAAAAAAGCTATGTACGAGTAGAATAGATGGAGTTGAGGGGAACTAAAGTATTTTTATTAGTATGAACACATTGTTATGCTTTAAAAGATTTTGGCTTGGCCTTTAAAATATATGAAAGACCTGTGAACCCATACGTCAGTCAACATACAGAAACAACACAGACTTTATGCTTAGAGATAAGAAGAAATGCAGAACCCCAACTTAGAAAACTCTGGAACATGTTTTTTCCCCCTCACTTTAAATCACTGTAGCAAATCATTACGTTAATCTGGGAAAAATTATGTGGAGAAAGATCACTGGAGAACTGCCATCTAGAAACCGAAGACACATTTTTTCAATTTACAGTGTGGACACACAGGCCACAACACACTTCAATATAATTTCAAGTATTAAATGCTAACTTAAGGCACATTTTACTGCCTGCCCCAAAACAAAAAGTTTAACATGAATTTGCAGATATTAAGCACACAGACTGTATGCATTCATGTGCTTCCATATGGGAAATACTCTGAAGACATTAATAACCATAACATTGTCAATACACAAAAAGATAATTGTTATTCACCTTGATGATATGAGCTATCACAATGACTACTAAAAGAAATTGCACAAATGAAGCACATGCATTTCACTCAAGATTTTATTGCTGATAGATTTGTTAGTGTTGCAAGCAGATCTTTATCATACCAGACAAAACCTTAAAATCTCTAAGCTGGGAGAGCTATTAACATTGTATAAACCATATCAGAGTAACAATGGATAGCGTGAATAGCCATCTTTACTGTATCGCAACAGTGGGATCTTGAACATGCACTGAGAGTTTACAGTTTTTCAGGCACCATTTGACTGTTCACAGGAGATCTAACTGTAGACCTTATGAAAAAATTGTTTTCCATTTATCTAAACAGCAGAGATGCTGGTGTTTTAATTAGGTATTTTAAATGTAAGTGACCTTAATATGAAGTATTCTTTCTCCTCAGCCACCTTTCTGGTTTTAGAACCCATTTTTCCTCTTTGTACTTACCAGGGATGCCTTCCAGTTATACATCCAATTGTGCCTGATGTTGAAAGATTTCTTTCAGTGTCTTCCCAAAGTTCCCTGCCTGTAATCATCAGTCATTTTTACTGGTTATAATGGTATTATAAAGCTTTGCAAATCTGAAATCATAAAGGTATTGTTTCCCCCCATGAGATTCACTCTTTGCCTCTCTGGCTCTGGGACTGCTTGGGGAACAGCAGGTGAACACATCTGAATGTGATGCAGAGAGGATTTCAGTAGCAATAACCTTCTCCCATGGCTAGTGTGCTGCTAAATAATGACAGAAAGTCTAAAGGCAGATCGTAACATGTCACTGCATTCTGCACAGTGCTAGTTAAAGAGTAACCAAATGAATGGACTGACCATCCAGAAAAACACAACAATGAAGTTATTACAGTGTTTTCACTATTGTTTTTTCTTTTGTTTAAATAAAATGTCACCCAGGCACAGATTTCAGAAATGTGAATTTTATTGAGATTTATTCCACAGAAAATTTAAATACAAGAGATTAAATAGAAAGTCTTGTCAAGTGAGACCCTGTGAAACTAAGTTCCAATCTCTGAGCAATGTCTGATGGAATTGCTAATTAGATCACATATTTCTTCTTAGCTGTAGAACAAGGAATCACACCAATGATTCCACTTTTCATCTGCAGAACAACTTTTCAATCCCTTTTGTAACTGGTTAGTACAGTAAAAAGTACAAATTCCTACTGATGCTGAACAGAAACATTTACGTATTTATAAGCTAATAATGCCTAGGGGAAAAATCCTCCAACTTTTATTTTTCCAATATTTACCGTCCATTGAAAAACAGATGGTAGGAGGTGAGCCAGGTTATCTCAGACTTCTTGTGATGGGTTCTGTGGCAGAGACCCAAACAGCCTCGTATGCAGCAGAGTACCTATCCCACTGGCAGCCAGTTTTTTCCACTCAACTCCTTTTTTCTCCTTGGAGCCGATCCAGCCCAGTTCAGCTCTTTTGTAGGAACTGAGGAACCAGTATTGATTTCCCATTTAAACCAATCTTGCGTAAGCCCACCACTGCCTCCCTTGCTATGAATAGGGGGAGCACTGGAGGAAACCAGCTGCAGCATTTTCAACGCAGAATTGCTTCTTTGAGCTGGACGTGAGCTGAGTTGCAAATTAGAAAAATAAAAAGTGAAAAAGGCAGGGTAGATAGGCTTTCTTTTCAAGTCTGATACACATTCAGCACTGCCTTCCTAGAGAGGATTCTCGGAAAACAGGGAATTTGCTTGTTAGAGCGAAAGAAGGAGATTCTTATTATAGGCTTCAGTGCAGTTGTCAGCCAAGATAAGAAATCCTTGTACCAAAGTGGCCTTACAACTGTGAGGCAATGAGGGCCTTCTCTAAAAAAAATCAAAATTGTCCAGTGCATTTTTTATGAAAGTGTGAAAATCTGTTGTAACTGTCTTTACTGAGTGTTTATGGATTTAAGCTGAAGACTGCAGTGACGTATGAGGATTCTCAGGCACTGTGCCATGAAAGTTACATTATTGAGTGTTCAGCAGGCATCCACTGTGATGGGGGGAAAAATACCTCCTGCACAGACATTTTCAGGGACTAGCAGTGAAGTTGTCCCACATGCTTTAAAAGAGAAATTAATGCTAATAACATTGATTCAAACCTTCCAAAGACAGTCAGCAATAAGCTAGGATTGCTGAAAATTGGAACATAGTTTGCTAAAAAACTGGGAGTATATCCTGAAGTATAACATAGCAATCAAATAAAATTTTGAATTGTGGATTGAAGTCAGAGAGAATATTTGGCCCCTACATGACGTTACCAAAGTAGCCTAAAAATCAACCTTTTTGAAATATCTCAAAATGGCTTGGCAGCTCTCTGACCTAATTTGCTCACTCTCTGTTCTTAGCTGTTCACAGTCTCTAAAACTGGCATCTGTATCTGGAGTTTGTCAGGGACAAATTGTAGGAAGCTCTTGCATGGAAACAAGATACCTCCTTGTTCTTCTCCTGGCATATCTCTGCAAAACACTTGCAGTAACTGTCCCCAAGCACTGGAGAGTTCAGGCACTGCTTGTTCCTGATTTTCATTGGGAAACAAGCCACAAAACCAGGTCACGACTGTGTTCTTGCCCCACACAGACACCATCGGTGAAGTGAGATTAGTCCGCTGGCTGTGGTTAATAAAGACTGAAAGGACAATTTGCAGCAGCCTGATGGATGGAGCAAACTCTACCATGTGTATGTAGAAAACCAGAAATGACTGCAGCTTCCTGACTCGGCCTCCCCACTGCTCTCTTTCAGGCTTCGTGCAGCCTAATGAACAAAGATAGAAGCTGCCTCTACACAGAGTTTTCGACTGATGTGGAGAAAAGACAGGTGTTTTTCTGTGTTGCACATACACAAAGCAATTGGACAAAATGGAGCCCACTAGCATATTATGAAGCTTAGCTGTCGGCAGCTCCATTTTTTGGGCTATGTGTTCTTTGTCAGAGAACTTTATGCAAGAAGCTTTCCCAAGAGAAATAAATGGAGAGTTAGGTGGATTATTTTCATGTAGTGGAATCAATAACCTGAGTTTCCTTGGTGAGCGGTCAGAAGAGCCAAATGTTTATAATTCTCAATTCTCAGGTATCCCCACAAGGCAATAATTAGCAGTCTAAGCTGCTGGTTTGATTGATGAGGCTGCTGAGTGATTATTTCTCCAATTTTTACCAACACTAATTCTCATAGACTAGGGTCAGTGACAAGAGAAGTTCATTTCAGGTTTTCAGATACCAATATTCAGATTCTGTATTTATTAAAATATTTTATCAGCATTTTCAAAGAGTGAATTCATAGGCACTGCTAAGAAGATAAAAGACTTTACAAGGATTTTGGGGGGAGTTCTGCTGAATTTGTAGCATCTAGTAGAGATTAGCAAGAATGACAGAACGGTTCTGCCTAGCAGAGAGAGTGTCAGGAGGAAGAAGTAGTAGTAATATTTCGAGGGAGTGAGAAAGTTGTGAAAGGAGAGATGAACATCAGTGGTTTATTTGAGATGTAGTGCCCGGTGAGAGAGAGGAATAGGAACAAATGTCAACAAGAACAAAAAGAACCAACCTTTTGCTTTTTAATATAGTCATAAAAAACTTATGTGCGGATAAGGAATATTAAAAAAATGTGCCTCAGATACAAAATGTCATTCACATCTACTGGAAAGAAAAAGAAAAAAAAAAAGCTGTTGCCAGGGGCCATGCTAATTCTTTAATGTGATGGCATTCCTGTTAGGAGAGCTCTGTAAGCTTTCCAGGCTGCCAAGCATGCTTGGTGCCCATGTCTTCAAGCTCTGTTCCTGCAAGGCTCCTGAGTACATTTTCATTTTAATGGGTTCTTAAGTCAAGCATCTCTGGCAAAGTTGCCCTCCTAAAATATGAGTGAGAGCTCATGCAAGGGACAATGACATTCTTTAATATTTACTGCACTAAAAATAGCTTTTAGAAACAATACAAGGTATACAGAATGTTCTCCTTGTTCAAAAATGGCCGTTTTTAACAGCATTTGATGGATCTAGTGGGCTCTTGGTAAGTACAGTTAATATATTCTCTCCGTATATTCCTTCAGTACTAAAGAGCAAATTGCTTAATACGTAATCCTGAGTAAATGTTTCCCCAGTTACATTCACTTTCTCTTTTTGATATGCTTTATTCTTGCCTGAGTATTTTTCTCCTTTTAATATTCTCAGCAGGCTGGATTTATGAGCCTATGAAAGCAAAGAATAGGAAGCATCTTCTGAAGCCAGCTGCACTGGTGAACTTATTGAACAGCTGACTGAGTACTGAATGGTAACAGTATGAAGAGAAGAGCAAGAGAAACAAAATGAGGCAAGATCACCTTCATTTTCCGAAACAATTAGAAAGGATCAACACAATACAAAAAGAGATAGAGGAAGAAGAAAAGAAAAACAGAGAGAGTGAACCCATAGTTTGTTTCATTTTTCATTCTAACATAATTTCAACCACAAAGAATGACAGTATAAATGATCAAACAACTGTTTGCTAATGCATTATAGATAGTCATACACAATATGGCAGCTTTATACTTGTAGATTTACCCACCATGAATACAAAATATACTAAGAGTGACAGGTAGTGTAGCCAAAGCTTCTACTCTCTGTAAGCATCTGTGTACTATGAATTATAAATGAGAGTCTTGTGTCCAAAGGTAGCAAGTAGTGTAGATAATGCCATCTGAGTAAATGAATAAATGTGAAACAGATGCTTTTTGCATTCAGGGCACACAGGTACAGCCAGAAAGCCACCAGCACAGATTATGGATGCTGGTGAGACAGCTGTTGTCTGCATCCAGTGCCAGGTGCATTCCTACCTGGGCTGCACCAAGCCAGTAAAAAAGGCCTTTAGCTTACTTGGATTTGACAAGTTTCCAGAAGGATGAGGTATCTTCTCATGTAGGTTCCTAAGGTGATTGAATTTCCTCAAGGCTTTCCTAAAAAAATCAAATTGGTATCCTTATTAGAACAGACTCCTTTGTAAGAAGCAGAGAAACTGCATGAATGGAACATTTGATTTTTAACAGTTATAAAATACTTTTTCTTTGTTTTTTATGCAAGTCTCTTCCAGTTTGATAATATTTTTATCTGAATAAATATTTTGCCACAAAATGAGATTATTTATAAGAAATTACTGCATTAAGAATTTTTATATTATTTTTTAAATACATGTAAATTTGCTCATTTTATACGTAAAGAGACATGAGCTTGGACTCTGGTTAGTGAACTGGAGGTTATTTGTTCTCAGTACAGACTGCCCCATTGATACTTAAAAGGTAGGTTGGTCTCCCCAGATAAAATATTAAGCCTAACAGTGCTGACAGCTAGTTTTCACTTATGAGATATAGCTACTGCTATTCTTTAAAGTTGAAATAAGCTCATAATGCAATTTAGTTTTATGTTGTTCTTGCAACTCTTCTTTTTCTGTCTAATGCTAGATTTGCACTGTGTACATTTCCACACGGGCTAAAGAAAAAGTCCTGTCCTTTTCACTTGCAGAAAGGAAGCCCTGGGACCTGTTTCTCTGCAATTTGTCTTTCATGAGTTGGCTATATCCTGTAGGGTGGGTAAAACTAGTTTCCAAGTATGGAATGAAATTGTATATGAATACAGATTTTAGAAGGAAATAATTGAATGCAGTGATATAACACACCATTTTCTTGTTTAGTCTGAGTACCTTGAACTATACAAAACTGCAAAAAGGAAAAAGTTCCAGGTCCAAATAGATATTTGTGCATACTCTATAATTTAATTTCACTGGCTTCTGCATAATTAAGCATTTCAGAGAGAAAAAATATAATCAGAGACTCATGTGAAGAGAAAAGCCTAAAGGATACCACACAACTTCTCAGAACTTACCAAGATGGGTATTTGAACCCTTAACAGAATTTATCCAAAACTACCAGGGCAGTCATGGCAATAATTTCACAGTGTTCTCTTAGGAGTAAGCTACTTTTCTTGCAGACCAAATACCCCTACCAGTTCAAGGTTTTTGGTGTAGGTGTGGTCAGTCAGGGGGTTTGCCTGCCATTGCCAGGCTTTGATTTCATATTAAGATCGATCCAAAGTAATACAGATGATCTCTTAAGAGGAATTCTACATTTATACTGGTGTCATAGAGCAGTGAGCTTTGTTGCCCATAAAGAAAGACTGAAACCTTAAACTGGAACAATGCAGGTTGTACTCTCTACTATCTTTCTTTCTTCTTTGTTTCATTTGCATCTGTGCAAGGACAGCATAAAACACTGTCATTGTTCCAGTTTGTCATTTCTACATCCCAATTCTTCACTCTGTTTGCAAAAGTGGAATTGATAGCACACGTCATTGAGGTGTACAGTGAGATACGCACAGTCCAGGTAACAGGGACAGCCAAACCATTCACGGTCTCTTAAATGACCTATTATTGCCATTGTGATATCTTTATGAGTTACCAGTTTTGACTTACAAAGCAAAGAAATTTCAAACTACACAACTTTGAAAGCCATATTACTGCTTTCCAAACAGCATGATTTTATGTAGAATTACTAAATTTAAACCACAAAAATGCCATTAATCCACAAGTGGGTTGCTCCTATTTTTCTCTATGTCCTTTCGTTTCTTTCAGCAAGCTTCCCTTGCATTTATTTGAGCGCAAAAGTGGGGGGGGAAAAAAAAAGGAGATCATATAGGTTTTTAAGAAGTTTGAGAACTAATTTGCAAAGTGATAGCTTCTGGTAATGAAGGCTGCTACCTTTGCCCAGGTCTCTCAGTATGATAAAATTGTTTCAGAATGTTAATTACTGAATAATCAGATTCCCTTGAAAATGTAATGTCAGCTTTTACTGAGATATGATATTCCTAAATTATATCAGAGCTGTAGTACGGTCAAATCAACAATTATACTAAAAGAACTCATGCAGTCTTTTCTTTGAGATGAGACTCTATTATCTCAAAAGAATTAGAAAAGCATCTATGATGCATAGCCAATATGGAGACAGTCATCCCATTGGCCTCTATTATCCAAATGGAAATGAGAAAACACTTCTATTACATTTTGCAGTGATCCATGCCTTTCTGGTTTGGAGTCAATAAACTATCTTTCACTGTAGTAGTTTGTGCGTGTGTGCAAAAATGACCTTTTGTAATTTGGCTGCTGAGACGCGTGCTGAGGTTGGTGGTATAGGAATTGTAAAAAGAGATGCAAACTATTTTTCACTGCCAGGTACATCCTACCAGGCAGCATAAAACGAGGCCTGCAAAACCTCTTGCTACACATAATATTTTATCGCTCTTTGTATCACAAATCAGAATTCCCTTCTCAAATCAGTTTCCCCTAATCAGTTTAATTGATGATGATGCTGCCACCACAGAGAAGTGTTATGAAGAGAAAGTCCCCCAAGTGGCCCTTGATCTCTGTGGAAGTGCAGTCCCCTCTATCATGTCATATGTCTACATCTACCCTGTTCAAAAACCTTCATAAGAACATAAAATCACATTGATTCACAGAAGAGAGGGCACTGAGGGGCATTCAGTGCTCTCGCACTCTCTCCCTTTCAAAAAAAAGAGAAAAAGAAAAGGCTTCAGAAAAAGTACTTTGAAACTGGCGAAATAATCTTCTAAATAAACCACCAGTGGGGAATACCCCCAGTCCTGAGGATAGCATGCTGTTCAGCGTATCAACAAAAATACATTTGGCCTGAGGCAATGCTGAGGGCAAACATATCCCAGATGGACTAGAGAGGCCCAAATACCTTCAGAGATGAAAATTTAATTAGAGGAAATGTCACCACAGTGAACAAAAGGATTGCTTTAGTGATTTTTCATCATTGTTTACTACAAGTGAAGTAGAGTTTTAAGTGTTAGGACAGGCTAAGTACAGGAGTGTTCTTAAGCATCAGAATGGAGATGAAAGGAAGGGATGTTGAAGGTCAGAGACAATCATCCGCACTTGAGCACTGATCAAAAGGAGTAAATGATCAAATATTGACAGATAGCAACTTTTAATTGCTTCAGTGATGTCAAAAGCTGACAAAAGGTGTCAAAGGTGGTGCTTCGAAGCCACTTAGGAGGAAAACCTGACCTTAAGCCGTTGGTCCGTTTTTGTTGGGTTTTTTTTATTGGTTATGTGAGATACCAAGCATGATGGAAAATTTGGCTCTCTCTCAGAAATACACAATCATCCCTGAAAGTTGAGATGGCTCACTGTTTCTTTACTTCTTTGATAATCCACTGTATAATATTAATTCTGATTCTTGCACAAGTCAGGGGTGAAATTGCTGGAAAAGCAATATAGGAGTTGTTGCAGGACAGTCACAAGGAATCAGCCCCCTTAAAATGAAAATATGTGAGTTCCAGCATGAGTTCCAAAAGCTGTTTGGGATAAATTCCGAGAAAATAAGACATAGCAAATATGTACAGCATGTTCCACAGTTGGATTTTACATCTTCAGAATGAAGAGCTGAGATTTTTGGTATGTGAATTTTTATGTCTTTTTTCCCATTCAGCTTTAATTTTGTATTTTCTGTGGAAATGTTCTCCACTTAGCAAAACAATATAATCACCTTAATTGAAAGGATGCACAGCATGATTTTCCCATCATAGTATCAAAATAGTGCTAATATAGCATTATTTTTATCTGCTATTACATAACAGGAATTACACACTATTATATACTGCAAAAATAATAACTACAGAGAGTGACTATTATCAAATATCTCTCTGACATAGGCCATAGCAATTCTATTCGATTAATCTGCTTAATAAGATCAAGGAGACCTCTACGTATAGACAACTGGAGAGATTCCTTAAAATGGGCCACAGTCTAAGTAAAAAGAATGAGGAAAGAATTACACAAGTGTAATTATATACAATTATGTATATATCAGTATATTTATTTGGGCTTAAACCAAACTTCTGTTTTGAGATAGAGTTAATTTGCCTATGTCCACTGTATTTCAGTTAATAAAATGTTTTTTTGCCATAGTAGATCTTCCCTAGATACCTTGGACTTTACTCCTGCTGTAGTGATATGTGTTTTTCTGGAACAGACACAATTATGTATAGATGGATTATTTTTGTGTAGTAGATACTAGGGAACTTGACGTCTGCTGATGTCAGGGAACTTTCACAGTGATTTCAGCAGTGTTTGGATCAAGCCTGTGGAGTACCTTATTGACTTACTAAGTTTACTGGGTAACATGTGTCTTAGGTTTAGGTGATTGATTTTGGTCTCTCTTGGTGCTATTGTTTATTATCACTTCCTACTCACACTTTTATATTCTGGCTGAAATAAACTCCCTAGATGTCAGCTGACTGGAGGCAGTATGCTTTTGCTGGCAGTCAGAATTGGCTTTGCATTCTCCTACATTGTCTTATTAGTCCTTCCCCTTTACCTCACCTGCTTCCTTGTTTTATTTTTTTTCCTTTCTTTCTTTTTAGCAGATACAGTTCTATACAAAATTTAATAATATGTACAGAAATTTGTTAGATTGATGCCAAAGGCCTTGCCCAAAGACAGGCTTTAAGCACATTGTTGTTTGAAACCTGTGACAGAGAGTCCAACCAGCCTCTGATTAGGCATCATGCCATGCTAAGCTGATATTCATGAATCTTGGCAATCAAGTATGAGAAATCAGTTTTCTTGCCATCCTTTCTCTGTCACAGATGGTTATCTGGAAAACCATCCAAACAACAGAAATATACCATATGTAAAATAAAGCTTCTCTTTATTTTCAGGTTCACAGATTATCAGTTTAAGATTTCACAGTATTTATTATTTTTATAATTCAAGATGAGAAAATATATCAATATCCAAATACATCCAAATTATGGAAGCCTGAAGAAGTCAATGGTGTGCTTTATGGGGCTGTGCTCATATTACTGATGCTATGGACTTCTTGGTGATCTGCTCAGGGTATGCACATTTCTTATGTATCTATTTATCACTACTTATAAAATGGAAGTATTGTGGTCAATAATGCCAGGTGAAAACATGTAAATAAGTGTTTAAAGAAATATCGAACTGAGATAGATGAGTACTGGGTTAAATTACAGAGATTCTGAAGAGATATTAAAAGCACAGTAATGAAGCACAGATATCTATTTTACTATTTTGTTCTTACCAAAAGGCTGTTGATGATAAATCCATCTTCATCTAAATGACAGTTCTGAAGGGGAAGCTAATTCTCAGTATGTAGACTTCTTCCTCCTCTGATTATCAACAGAGTAGATTGCCCACCAGCTACGCACTGATTACAAACTTGAAGTCAGTGTAGTATGTGAGACAAGATGTGAGACACGTAAACCTCCTTAATCAGATGTAGGTGACACCCTCTGCAGAGACAAAAGAAACTTAAACATGTGTAGAAAATATGTGTGTATATTTCAACACATAATCTCATTGCATTTCTTACTCATAAGCACTTTTCTGCAGAAAACCTTTATGTCCCCACCAACTGGAAGAGAATAGAGAAAAACAAATGCCTGAGAGTAAAACAAAAATTCATTAATAGGTAAAGGGTGACTCCTTAGTAAGAAAAAGAATTCATAGATACAAAACATTTCAATGTTTTTTGGGATTTTTTTAGATAGTTGTGGAGCTGCTTACAAGATTTTTCAAAATATTCTGATGATTCATGCACCGTATGAGCCATCTTGTGATGCTCCTACTCGCCCTGAGCCGTACCTCACTCCAGAGTATTTGATCTAAGTTCATCAGGACCACAGATGGTGGAAGATAACTATCCAGCAACAGGACAGCACTGCAATGTATCATTCAATTAATGAAACAGATCACGTTATATAGTAGAAAAAGGTGAAAGTTTGCGATACAACATGAGTAATAATTTTATATTCCTGCCATAAGGGCTATATCATAGAAAAGCTCCTAAGTGCCAAAACCAGGATCTATGAGAACTTTTGGCATGTAAGTCCAAAACTTCACTCTGAAATAAACCCACTCACCATCTGCGTAAGTCTAAAGGTAGTGAAGCTCTCTAGGTGCTCTCATCTAAGTTTTCTACAGACCAAAATCCTTTACATTCCTCTTTTTTAAAAAACTGACTGACATTTTTCCCCCTTATTCATCTCAGCATAATCACCAGAGTACCTTAATGTATTTTACCTGGCATACACTGCCATCAGCATGGTAGGATTTTTATTTTTCTCTTAACTTTTTTTCATTCCAGGATACGTCATCACAGATATATTTGGAATATACTTTACCACTTTCATCTGCCAAAAAACTCAACTAAAAGACCCCCCCCCCAAAAAAAAAAAAAGTCTGCAATCTATTATTTTAGCTTATACAGACTTTGAATTGGATAATTAAAAAAAAAAGTAAAAGCTTTTCGTCATTAGAAGATGCTTGAGAACAGGGTGATTGGTACAGAAAGGTTTGCTTGTTTGTTTATCTGCCAGTTCCCAGGAGCAGAGCCTTGTGTGGGGATACAGAGGAGGAAACTATTACCTGCAGCAGATAATTTGATATTATACAGAATTCCATGTGTTGGTTATCCAAATTTTATAATTTCTTCTAACATTTTGTTTTGTTTTGGGTTTTTTTAGATTGGTTTCTAGATTAAATATATAACTGTGAGGTGAAGAAGGAGCTTAAGAGAAAGAACTATTATTGGCCCTCATTTTTCCTTTGTATATTTATAGCTCAAATCTGTACATCTAGAGTCCTCAGAAACCTCCAGGTTCTGGTACTGTTTCCTGGGAGTGAGGACAAAACCATGTAATAAAGCCAGTAGTGCTCAAATATGGATAGTAAATAAATCTGATCCTAAGAGAAAGCTTAACAAACCCTACAGGAGTAATTTACCATAAATCCTTTAATACAAAATTCACCTCAGCAGGTAACCCAAGCACTGACACTGATGTTGGCTGGGGGAACATTACCCCAGCTATGCCAAGTTAAACCAGAGAACAAATAACTTCTCACAGCTAAGTCAGGACTGAGTTTTAGCTGCAGGTCTTTAGTGGTTGCTCTGTGTGTCTGCTTTAACCTGTGTGCTAACTGAAGTAATTACATTTTGCTATCAGAAAGAGCATTGGGAAGCTTAATTAATATTTGTAAAGGAAGTTGACTTGCTCAAGCAGAAGATACTACCAAAGTGCAAAGTTATTATTTCATATCAAATAAACATACTTTGAAACAGCGTGAATCAAAATGTAGGCCATAATTTGAAAATGAGCATTAACAGAAACCATTAAATAATTCTTCTTACACTGAAGGAAAAAAAGATCTTTAAAAATGTCTTGGCAGAAATCATACAGAAGGTCAAATCACCTGCTCTGAAGACTGTCAGCAGAATTCACGTGGGCTCAACTTGCAACATAACTTGTGGGCTGGAGAAATTGGAGGCTGTTGTTGACACTGACAAAAGATGAACCAAAAACTGGTTAGTAAAGCTACGTGTCTCCCCAGATTCCTGTTATTTCCCTTTGCCACAGAAAATGGTCTGTGTGTCATCACTGAATGCTGGAAAACTTATTCTTAAGGAAAAAGAAAGATAAAAACTATCATCGTATAAACAAGTTAGTAATGTGTGTATTAAACTGCAGGTACCTAGGGAGTAAAATGAAGAAATAGAATTAATGCTGAAATGTGTCAGGATGGAAGTAAGAGAGTTAACAGAGACATGTTGGAGGACAAGTACCAGTGAAGCACAGCTATTGAAGAATGTGCCCTGCCTCGAAAAATTAAAGAACAAGGCGATGATGCAGAATTTATTGTAGGCTAATGGTATGAAAGACTGTAAGAGGCAAAGAAGGATTACATATAAAACTGGGCCTTCTGATGTCAATGTCTTTGCAGAGAGGTTTGTGTGCTCTTGAAATTAATGAATATGTTGCCTCAGTTTTCCGTGTGGACAACTGAGCTAGGGATGAAAGCACAAGAGACAGTGGGAACAAAGCTACAGAATTGAAATTATCATGTTAAAAAAAGGAATAATAATGTTGAATGTACTGAGGTAAAAGAATGGGAAAGTCTGAGAGATCTGGTGGATAGGATTGCAGGCTCAGTGATGAGGATTTCAAGCAAATCTACCAAGTCATTGAAGAATCACAGCAGTACTGCCTGTGTTCAGAAAGAGGACTAGAGACTGTGGTAATTACAGTGTGCAAGTCTAACGTTCATGAAAATAATGTAAAACATTAGAGTAGATTTAGGAGGAGTTAATAATTGCAAACATCTCTGAAAAGGAAAAAAAAAAGTTTAGTAGAAACAAGCTGTAGTGTGCTTACTTGATGGCTTTCTTCAGAAACATGCAAGAACCCAGAAATTCTGCATTAACAAGATACAGAATGTACCAAACTTTGGGTATGATTACAGTGTCTGATACAGTAATATGTGGGAAATAATGAATTAAAGCAAGGGATGAGATTTAGCTGAAGATAGCAAGGTAAATGAGCTACTGTTTGAATGGTAGCATATTAGCACATATTGGCATACATATTGGCATATTAGTATATATTGTTAATTTACCACCTATAAAACCAAAGTAAATGTAGTTACTTCTAATCCAAGTTGTTTTATTCTGTCTAAGGTAACAAATACATCTATGAATTATGGTTGCTTTAGTTGGCTGATCTTTACCTGTGATGGTCTCGGTTCACGTCTCCTTGACCACCCCTAATATTATTCTACTCACTGTCTTTTTCACTAGTGTGACTAAAATTGAACTGAATGTACACTACCTTGAGTTTTTGTCAATGTTTTGATATCTTGTTACATATATTCTTATTGCTTAACACAATCTTACGATATTTCTTCCATAATTTTATACTGTGCAATACAATAAGATTTCCTAGAAGAGCAAAAAATATAGGTCTACACTATTCAGCTGAATATGTAAAGTTAAATAATTTTTTGTAGGCTGTACACAAAAATCGAGTGTCCATTGCCAAGTTTCAATAGAGAAAGAAACAACCTCTTCACCCACTTAGGAAATGATACTAGTATATTACTTGGACTTGTTTTTCTATGCTTTTCCCTTTTAATGTTGAGTGGAGATGGCTGATTTTTAGTAGAGACAGTCCTTTTACATTTTGAACAAATACATTTTAACAGTTCTTTATTTTCATATGTGCTTCACTGAGTTCTTTCATCTGTCTGGCAATCGCTTTCCTGCATGTCAGAATCTCAGCCTTTTTTTGCTGTTGGAGACATAAAACATCTTCTTGCAGTCTCTGTTGTTGTCTTCTAATTTCTCTTCTACTCCTCCAATCTGCTGTGCTCCGTCGTGGCTAGTTAAATTTTGGATTGTTGAACTTGCTTTGATTTAGCCTTCAGTCCTGCTTTCCTTCCATGTTCAATCATCTCCAATATCCAGACTAAACTTTTTCCTTCTTTTTAGCTCTTTTCTTTCTACCTAATGCATCTGCTGACACCTCCGAGTTTTCTTATTAATCTCACAAGTAGCATTTAGATCTCACTTTTGCTTCAGTATTGACAGAATTGAAATCTGTTATTCACATTAGAAATCTGTTGCTTCAGTAGATTTATGTCAGGGTTTCTGCAACTTTATTTTTGAGACTTCAAGTCTCAAGCGTTTTGTAAGCTAAAGCAAAAGTAGTACTTGGATAAGTGTCCAGCACACAGTCAAACTGACTCTTTCCCAAAAAACCATGCCCATGTGGTCCACTTCCACTCTCGTGAAAGATGGGTAGCATATTACCTGTGGCCAATACAATTCTGCTTTCAGCTTGTTTCCTTTCTCTCACTCTGAAAGGATGTATCAGCCTTTAATTTCTTGATTGTATTAATCCCTGCTTTGTGGCAAGTCACGACAAATCAGGAGCCTTTTGTGAGAATGAGAATATTTGACTTAGTAATCATTCATAAATATCTCCAATTCCTCTTGTGAAATTAGGGTATAAATAACCACATAATTGCTCTTTTCATCAGAATTTTAACACATCTCATGGACGGTAGCTTATTATGCACTCATTTGTAACAGAGAGTTGTTCTAGGAGGTTTCTGATTCTGTCAGTGTCTCTAGAGCACGAGTGCTCTGCCAAAGTGATGAAATGACCCTCACGCAACTCCCTCCATTCTGCTGTACCTACCAGGCTTGTTTGTAGCTGTTCTAGCTAGTCTTTCGTTAATAATGGCTTTCTCACCATCTGAAATGTTCAGATATCCTAGGTACCTTTTTGTCTTTCAGTGATTAAATCCAATAGCCACGATAGAGCTTTCAAAATCACTCTCATTGGAGGATTTTCTAGAAATACATTCTCTTCCTTCTCCAGTGATATACAGATTCTCAGCTTATTGTCGGAATTATAATTTCTGTTCACTCTCTTGCCAGTAAAAGGTGCAGCAAATATCCAAGGAATGCCAGAAACCTTCACATAGCAAAGCAGCAAGTTGAGATTGCACATCAACAACAAAAAACAAAAAACCCCGAAGGCAGCAGCACAGATACAAAAAAAGGCACATACCTGGGGACACTGTATGGATACTTTCCACAAGTATACCATGGTCTCTTTTCGGAGAGTTAAAAGTTAGCTCCACCAGGTGAAAGTAAAGTAGCGTTTTCTCTACAGAATGTGGCTCTTCCCTAGAGGACCTCACAAATAAGGCATCCTGTCCTAATAAACAGCCCAACTATTTGAATGCTGGTGTTCAAAAATTAGTGATGGTAAAGAACCTGTGTCCTATGAGCATTTTTTCTCTGCCAGAAACAAATTTACATTGATATTTTATTTTGGTTTTAGAAAACTCACTCTGATCATATTATTTTAATCCTTCATTGCTAGCAGAGTACACAACAATGAATTTGAGGCCCTTACTTTCCTTTTACCTTTCTCTTGGATATTTAAAATCTCTTGATTTCCTTTTGCCCACTTTCATCCTTTCTTCACATTTATAAAACTTTCCTTGAAAGTTCCCCAGTGACACCATCTTATCTCAGGCACGTATCTTTCCAGTTCCATCACATAAATTACTTCCGAATTCCATTGCAAAAGCTGCCCACCTAGTAACAAGAAATTGTTTTCTTTTTATTGCTCTAACTTTGGAGAAAGTAAATGAAAATACATATATAAAAGTATTCATGACAGGCAAACTATCAGTCTCTGTATGCATTTCTTAAAATTAATTTTATGTTTTCGTTGTGTCCTTCCAACACAGGATTTAGCTTTGACAAATTTAACATCAACAGCTTATTTCCCCTAAAAAAAGATGATAGGAAAAAGGTTTTTTTGGTTGGTTGGTTTTTTTGGGGGTTTTTTTTTGTTTGTTTGTTTGTTTTTAACAGCATAAAAACTATATACTGAAACCATATGTGATGTTTTTAGATGGGAGTATGTAAAAACTACTTGATTTTAACTGACATCAATTCACATACAACATGCAACATGAATTTTTCTCTGTGAATATTCATTTGAACTAGTTGCTTATACAGACTCAATTTATTTTCATTTTATTTGTTTTGTAAGGACATAATGGGACCCAACATTTCTTAGTTGTGCAAATAACTGAATTTTCAGTTTGGCTCAAAACAAAAAGATAATTTGAATGAATCTGTTTTTTGCTAATTTTTTTCTCTCTTGAATATAAAATTTTAAAACATTCCTCACTTGGATAGTCACAGCAGTTAGGGAAAACCAATGAGATTTAATCATTAATCTGAAAATTATAATACTTAGGTGAATGAGTAAGTGGGTGTGTGATAGATCAGGCTTCTATAGTCTCCACCAGTGAATGGCGAAGTATGCACTGAAGTTAATGCAGGATTATTCAAGAGACAGTGAGATGACTGAAGAGCTCGGAATTGTTACACCTTACTGGGCTGAGCTGCTCTTTTAGGATGCAAAGATTCATTCAGCTACTAAGCTTGTGTTTTTCACACCATACATACACTTCTCAAGCTCCATAAATTCTGCGGTTTGAGGCATGGGGAGGAGGGGTGGTGCGAGGGAGAGGGAGAAATCAAAGGAGAATACTTACTAGAATTTCTTTGCTTTTCAGAAAGTTTTGCCAATCTAGATCTGAACATTTATGCCGAGGAAAAGCTTTTATGGAATTGATCACTTCCTCTAGAGTTGATGTGCTATTCTGGAGGTTAATAGAGGCCAGAGCCTGAGGCAGCTCAAAGCTACCTGAAAGGTATGTGAATATTGTACAATATTCAAGTCTTTCAATATGAAATATCGAATATGTGAATTTTCATTTTACTCTGAATCTTCTAGACTATGAAATCCTCCTTGTTTGGGTAACAAGGAAAAGACCTCCACTGGTCCTCCACTCTGCCACACTGGAAGAGTGAATCGGCTGACAAAGAGGAACCTACAGAAAGCACTGGGAAACTGGGCAACTTTTCAAAACATTCATGATGATAGCTTCCGGTTTGAAGGCACTGAAAAAAAAATATTAAGAAAGTTAATCTTTATTCACAGCATTCTCACAAATTAAAGGTTAAAACCAGGCAGTGCAAGCACACTAGCAGTTGCCAGCTCATATTTAAAACATTGCCACATCAACTTATTCTTTTGAGATAATGTCACTACACTCACCCTATACACAAATGTTTATTTTCCTTTGTCATTTATTCAGCTTTGTGGCAGTAATTAGCAAAGGACAGTGATTGACTTAGATAAAATGGGAGCATGATGTGAAATGAAATTTCTATTATCATATTTATACCTTCCTCTTACACTTTACTATACAAGACAGAAGTAGGAAGAAAAATAGTGGAGTTTTTTTAGATTAATAATTTTTCCTCTTTGTTTTAATTTTGCATTTCACATTCAAAGTTTTTTTCTGCCCTCTGTCCTTTTTCCACTCAGTTGCCTCTGTTTACAGCAATTTTCTTCTATCTAAATATTTGACTATGAGTTCCCAAAGCTAGCTAAAAAGCTCTTAAATGTCCCTTGGAGCTACTTCTGCTGCAGATTTCTGCATCCATTAGTTGTCCTGACACAACTATTCTTAGAGCATTAGTGAAAACACCACCCTCAGAAAAATAATCTCAAGAAAGGTTATTGTTATTTGTTTTGGTTGTTTTAGCTGTGTAAGCACAGCATAAGGAATTGATCCAGATATTTTACAGAGGAGTTCAGGAGGTCGTACAAGAAGGAACATGACACCAGAGGTGGGGTATAGCAGTAACCTCCAAAACTAGCATTATTCTCGGAGATTGTAACACAGAAACTCACTTTGCAACTTAAGTTCAAACTGCTTCGAGTATGAACTTTCCTCCCTCGTCTGCTGCTTTTTCTGCCATCCCTGGGGCTTCCATGAAATGAAGCATTAAAAAAAAAAAAAAATCCAACAAACTATGCAATTTACAGGAAACAAAGGACTTGTGATTCATAGCCTGATATCCTGCTTCATACTTAATTGATTCCAGTAGGGCGTAGCAGGACAGTAGTGTTCTGCATTTTATGGTCTAACAGAAATGTCAGCCATCTGTTGGCACCTGCTGAAGTTGCTGTGGATGGGTATTGCAAATCCTGTAAGCGTCTGGGTCTGGATTGCCATACTAAGAAAGTTTTTTTTGTTGATGACAGTCAACATGAAGGCGTTGATAACTGATGCTAGAGACATGCTTGAAAGGGAATGCTCCCTCCAGTACAAACAACATGAACATTTTAGTCTATACCTAACCTTCAGAAGCATTGAACAGACGTTTAGTTCTTGCAATTTTGCTATTAAGTTATGGTGAATGAACTAAAGTGTAGAGTCTATATTACTTGGGACAGATGGGAAATTAGCATGTCATAAAATTCATAAAAAAATGGTTGATGATGCTGTCTGTCTCAAGAAAATAATTACATAATGATTACCTCCTTTGAGGATACCAACAGACTAGGTTAGGGAACAGTCATTTCTCTGATTTAACTAATAGAGATTTTTAGACATTTGATATCCTTCACGTAGAACATTTCATATTGGTAACTTATTCCTTTAACTTACAGTTTTAACCCTTAGCTTTGAATTTTTAGATGCTTTGTGTAACGGAGCACTAGTAAATTCCAAGTTATGTATCTCGTTTCAAATATTTGCTCTAATTTAGAAATGATTATTTTCTTCCAATATTTTTTTTATTTAAGATGGTTAAAAAGATGTACATAAATCTCTTTTTCTTG
This sequence comes from Pterocles orientalis, assembly GCA_011057875.1. Classification (NCBI taxonomy): domain Eukaryota; kingdom Metazoa; phylum Chordata; class Aves; order Pterocliformes; family Pteroclidae; genus Pterocles; species Pterocles orientalis. The sequence goes on from WKFP01014361.1 coordinate 719,352, forward strand.
ATAGACCTCCTTGTTTGCATACAGCCTAAAAAGGTTGCGGGGTTCAGCAAATTCACAAAGACCTTTACGATTGCCTTTAGCAAGTGAGATACTGAGCACTAAAACCAGGTTCTTAAAAAGCAACCAGTTTATTTTCTGCCTTAAATAAAAAGCAAAACTGGATCAGTTAGGTACAATACTTACTCCTGAGTACAGGACATTTAGACCACTAAAGCCAACTGAAATGCTTGGAAAACTTTAGTATTCTTACTTAATTTAAAATGTACATTCAGAATGAAAATTTGAACATAAAAATAACCCTTTTTTGGAAACTATATACTAGAATATTTTGGTCTGCTTTCTGCTCCTTTCTGTTCTGTCTTAAATTTTTGGAGGCAGGTCTAAAATGAGAGGGTCACGTGGCATGGCCCATGACTACTCCATATCTGTGCAGTAGACGCTTGAGCATAAGGGCCCATGAGTTAACTCATCCTCTGGGAGACCAAGATCTTGGCACACTCCTGCGGGACAGTTTAGATCCAACCATTTTATTGAGATGGAGTGATTCCAGAAGAGCTATTCTTTTCCACCTGCCCACTTTTCACAGATGAGCTCTGAAGCTGAAGCAATGAAAGTGCGTAATTTACTTCATTGCAAATTTTGTCAGGTTGGTTCAAATCAATCTCATTTCCAATTTAAACTAAAAAAAACTTTGTAATGAAATAAATGATCAATGTTTATGGAGTTCTTTCTAGGTTTGCTCTCTACCAGCTGTGGGAAACTATCCAGTACCTGAGAGATAGTATAAGTTGTTGAACTGAGACATAGTAAATGCATCAAGATTTTCCTGTAGAATCCGCAAGCTTCCTGTGCTTGTGCTAATGCTCAGGTATTAACCTGCAGTGTCATAATCAATTTGTATGCTCTGGGATTTTAAATACACAAAAAATTCTCTGCAAGCCTGAAGTTTAGGGACTCTGCTACATGTGAGGATTTTCATTAATATATTACGAACTGTTAGCAATGAAAAAAATGATCATTATACCTTTCAACTTATTTATAAAGCTAAATAAAGTAATATTGAAAAGACAATACATTTGTCATATTTTTTGTGCAAAAAATTCATGTTAGAAGCTGCAATGAATTAAGTAATACAATTGAGAATGAGAGACCACAAGATATTGAGGGGGTCAAATTACAGAGAAATTTTACAGCAAAATAAACCTGGAGAAACAGATAAGGTTAATAATATAAAATCTATTTATTCACATTCTTTAAGACTTTTATTTTTTGGGGTGGAATGAGAAAGTTCCCCTACAAATGTTCTCCTGGGGAAGAAGGGAGCTCCCTCACCAGTTCTCAGAAAACCCCTTGCAGTGGTTCCAGCGAAGCTTGCAGCAGGCTGTCCCTGAATGCAAACAATGAAAGCAGTAACAAATGCCTACCTGCTTTTTGTCTGCCTAGGACTATCCATCATTTTAACATAATATAATCAATTATCAGATGAGATCAAACAGCAAATAGTCATCAGAAGATCAGGGATAAGGAAAGTTGGCTGGCTCAGGTCAGATAGCACAGTTGGAGATTAAAGAGAGGGGGAAAGGAGTTGCAATATGGAAAGAAGCAACAAAGTGTTTTTAACAGGTAAGCATTCCCTGCCAGAATAGAGAGCGGAGGAGTCACCCTCTTCCTTCTCTGCTCCCTTTAGGCTAGGATCTGGGATGCTGCCAGATCCTTGCTCTCGTGCTATGTGCTGGAAGGTGGGATAATAATGTTTTGCTGGGTAGGAACAAATTTTCCTCTGTGCTTCCCTAACTGGACAAAAATCAAGGGTGACTTTGGGAAAGTACAGGCCTACTTCCCGGCCGTAAGAGCAGCAGCCCAGAGAAGAGCAGCAGCCCAGAGAAGAGCAGGAGGGCTGCTGACTGTCTCAGAAGTAAAACCAGTGGTTTTGTGGTACCTGGGGAAGTTCTAGGGTGGTTTCCACCACGTGCTGTTCAGTGTGCCCAACTTACAACAGGCATGCCCATGTAGCAGTATCTATACACCTCGGTGAAGCCACGTGCTGAGAATGCTCGTTCTCGGTGCATGTCACAATCTCTGCAGCACTGGCCCTATGCAGAGGGGATGAGAATACTTGTTGAGCAGCATCATTCACACTTTTCTGTTTCAGGATACATTTATCTGGGAAGTGGGGGAGATTCTCAGCTGAGATCTCAACAGAAAGAACTCCTTTCTGAAAATCCTCTTCTCTTAAAGCTTGCTGAAGTTCTCAGCTTCTCAAAGTATCTCTGATTCTCACGTTTACTCAGGACACAGATAGCCAGGTTTTTTTCCAGGCATACAAGAGTGACTAACAGTGCTTATCCCTTACAGCTGGTCATATCACTCCCACACTGGAAGTTATAACCAACAAAACTCAGCTGGTGAAATGGAAAGTCAGAAGTGTTATATGTGCAGTCAAATTAAGTCAAAAAGGTGTAAGCCAGCTTTTTGTCTTGAAATCTGGTAGGCACCATAAGAATGAGGGACCAGATTAATGATCCAAATATGCTGTCACTTAACTAAGGACTCTCACAGTACAGTCATCTTAGACACACAGGTGTATAAACACACACACATCAAAGCTTTCCTAAAGATTGACAGATTCTGTCAACTTTGCATACACAGATGACATTCAATCTATTATTCCAACCAGTTCCCAGTCTCAGTCATTCAAGATTTATATCTCAGCTTGTTGATGGAATCCACTTTATTTCTGGCAAAGAAATACTGAACAAGGAAATTGGAGTTAAGCGGTTCACATAAATATGAACCTAACTCTTTGGAGAAAAGATTTTGTGCCATATTTGCATTTAGCTGACAAAGTTGTATGCATCTGGAGGATGTATGTGCCTCTTTCCAACATATCTATGCAATGATTACTCAAAGACCATCCTGATATCACAAGTTTGCAATAGTTAGTGTTTTCAGGAGAAACAATTCATTATTCAGGGAACTCATATGTGAGATATAACCATTTACCATTTTCTTGATGAAAATTTCCATTGATTCCTCTCAGCTCCAAAGACTGAAACAGATTTTCAGGACCTATGGCTTTTAGAACCTCAAATACTGATAATATTCTTTATACTCTGGAAGGGCATGAGATAACTAAGACTGACTTAATTATATGTTATTGATATATTTGTTATTGAGAAGAAATGAAGTTTTTTGAACTTCATGGTCTGTCTGTATTTTATAAAAAAATATTTCTTTGCCTCCTTTAGAAAGCCTTTAAAAAGCAAGACTGAAGTTCTAATTATTTCTTTTTTATAAAGCCTTTTCTTCTCCCGTGTGAATGACACCCTGAGCCTTGTTATTTCCTGAAAAAACTGTGCAGCAAGGTCATTTTTTCCTGTGGTGAATGTACAGATGCATTGCCTGGCATGGCGTCACTAGATGACCTCTTACCACATCTGGATGCCAGCAAGCTGTTCCACCACCAGTCTCTATGTCCGTAGCAGTGGTGATGAACATCAAGAGGACTATCCACCTTATCAGTGGGACATCAGCAAGTCACAGAATCACTGTTCTTTCATGTAGAGGAGTAAATATCAAAAGTTCACGGTGACTTTGACTCAGGCTATTTCCAATTACTCTAGAGATATAAGGGTGAGAGTCTACATGAGGTTTAGTCCCTTTTAGGGCCCAACAGTAAGGTTCTCTAGTAGTCATAATATATATATAAAACACTGAATTCCATTTTGCATATTCTTTCTGTCTCTAACCCTTTTAAAGAGTTCTTAAGTAAAGGTCATTTTTTCTTCCTTAACATTATTTCCCAGAATAGACTCTTTAAGAATGACCAAATCACCAATACTCCAAGAAAATTAATATATACAGTATGTGCATGTCACTACATTTAAGCATTTGCATGAGATTTAAAACGAACAGGCAGTTTACTAACCAGATCAGTATAAAGGGTGTTTCTGTAATTGAGTTGGCACAGGTTCACAGAAAATATAATTTGAAAAGGTTCATATTTAAATGCATCTTGCTTTTCATGCTCAAATGTCATTCCAAACTCCTAGGATGTGGTATTAACCCTTCATACAGTTTTATTTAAAGAAACTCAGCATTGAGCTTGAATAACCTCGACTGCACTTACTTAAAATTAAAGAAAAAAACAAGCCTTCCTCCTGGCTTGCAACCACTTAGAGTTATAAGAAATACTAACCACAAACAGGTGCACAAACCAACAGATTGCAGATAAACTTCTGCCCTTAGAAAGAGGGACCAGATTAATGATCCAAATATGCTGCCACTTAGCTAAGGACTAATATCCCATAATGGGTGGGATAGTCTAATCCCTGCCTTTATTGAGTATGTCTTCAGAAATGAGTTGCTTAACTCCTTTCAAGCAGTGTTCATTCCCCTGCACTCAGGGAGCCAGACAGCTCACGCAGAGCAGTCAGGGCAGCTTCCTTCCCAGTTCCCCCAGTATCCACCTGAAAGGAGGAGTGGAGTAAGCTCTCTTCCACTCACGTAGGGGCTCTGCTCCAGACAATGCTGACACAACTAAGAGAAATACAGAGTTTTTCCAACTCCATGCTGTCCCGAGGGACTTTGCTAGTCCAAGGGAAACTGAGCATAAGGGGAATGCACGGGGAAGTCACACATGAATCCACTGCTTCCTGCAGTCAGACCCCTGGCACATGTGAATGTATATAAGCATATAAAATATATGTACATGAGTACTACAGACAGAGAAATATGTATACACACACACACGCATACATATATATACAAACTCACACCCATTTGTGTCCATGTGTCTGCACACACCCTGATCTGCCTGGAATCCTGTCTTTCTGTAAAAACCACAGAAGGAAATGGAATGTAGCTTCTGGTAGAAATAGCTACACAGCATATTCAGCTAGGCAGGAAGATAAGAAACTCAGCGTGATTTGTAACTTTACTTTCCACCTTGCCCCATAGTGACTTTGGTATGTCATGAGCCTTGAACTCAAAATCCATTAGGAAGAGCAGTCTGATACATGCTGCCTGCTCACAGCCAAAATAGATTTCAAAAGGCACAAAGGTTTACCCATGCAAGTGCATTTGCAGAGTTAGCGATACCCAGGTTTCTGTGAGCTGTATCCATGCTGGTCTTAAGTGATTTCCCACACTGGAGTCGAGGGGTTCTCACAGTTTCCTGAATGGGGAGATTTGTTATATGAGGTGTAGAGTTTGAATTAGTACGTTTCTAGAAGCACCAACAAATACTCTTGCTGGGTGCTGCCACAGTGGCAGAGGGGGGCTGCAGCTGCTGCCCGGGGCACGACAGCAAACAGAGCTGTGAGCCATTTCGGTGGCACTCGGTGTGCTCCCATGGGCTCTCTTCATTCTTCAGACCTGTTTGCCTTATAACTTTTTAAACAGGATGGTACTCCTCATTAGAGGAGCTTTTGAATTACTGAAAGCCTGTGTAACATTTAATTAGTCTTTATCTTTACAAGTAATAAAACGAGTACCTTTTGGTAAAAGAAGGCAGTCTTTCTGGCATGCTGCTGGATAACAGCAAGTTTTTGATTTCCTATTCAAACAGCTATCAAACAGATTATAATTATAGCTTCCTTATTTGGCTAATTCACATTTCCTTAAAAGACACATGAGAGCAGGTTTATAAATATTGCAACAAAGAAATCTGGAGTCAACAGTAAAAGGGGTTTCGAGCTGACAGACAAGAACAATACTTGTAAAAATACAGTTTGTATTCTCTGCAAACTGTTTGGTGTCTGCTAGTTTCATTTAAATAGAAATATTCAACAACTTCTGATACTTTTGCAATTTAACTGTTGATTATTGACATACCATGTCTTTATTTTGAACCATCTTTAGTATCTTCAAATATTTGAGGTCTCCTTCTGATTTTTAACAAAGTTTTAGACTCTGTCAACTGACCAGACTGCAAAAAAAAACCAAAAAATACAAAAATAACAACATTTTAATAATTTTAAATTCAGTTCAAATAGAGTGTCAAGACATATTACTAATTATTTCTCAAACCATCATTGTAAATTTTTTTCTCTGAAAATCTAACTCAGATGTCATATAAACTAGAATAATGCCTTTTTACTACATGAAAGAAATATGTTTTTTAAGTTACAACAGCAAGCAGAAGATCAGCAGGAACTTCTTGACTATTGTCTAGTGTCCGTATAGATGTAGTACAGGTAGAACTATAGTGGTTAGTCCGAGAATATTTAGTATGTGAAAATGGTTAGGATTGAACTAGAAGATATTTTATTTTGTGAACCAAAGCATTTGGGTGAAATATGAATATGTAAGATTAAGTCTTGAGATAGAATTACTTTATACTTTTTTCTTAAGTGTTCTGTAAACAAAACCACAAAGTTAGAACAAAAAGGTTTGGGTTTAGAATGTCAGACAGATTTTGATATTTCATCAGTGCAAATAAAAGTTGAATTACCATAATGAATGGTTTAAGAATGTAAAATTTTTCTAATTTGTTCACATGGATAATGTGAGCAGGATAATGCTGGGCTGCTTCTGACTGTCTGGGTCTCAGCTAAAGCTGGGAGCAGAAGGGACAGAGAGGGGACTTTATCTGAAGCATGAGGATACCCCGTGCAGATGCTCACCTGGCTCTCTGTGCTCTGTAGGGTGGGTTGCATGCCCTGCCTTTGATTCTGTATTCGTCTGCTGCCCTTCCAGCTGAGCAAATGAGATGCATTTTCTCAACCTCTCATCATAAAATATTGGCAAAGGGAGGCAGAATGGAGATTCAAGGAGGAGGGACTTCTAACATCCTACTTGGGACATCTTCTTTCTTCTCTTTTTTTTGTTTTGAAAGAGATATCTGTAACAGTTATCCTGATCCACTTGCTGGAGGTTCTGTGTGTACAATAGAGAAGAATTTCACTAGAGAAAACACAATCAATCTGTTTGGTGTTTGAGTTTAATTATTGTGAACTATGTAAATTGTATATAATCTAAAGTAGAGTGGGGTGATCTCAATTTTCTGACATTTCCCTAGAGTCACACCACATATCACAACTACAAAAACCAAAAGTATACTATAAAACACACATGAATACACATTCATATATACAAGTAGTTTTGTTGATGTAATTACTATATCCTTTGGACTCAGCCATGCTAATTTATAATTCCAGCTGCAGGATTCTCCAGTGTTTTAATGATCAGACTGAATAAATGCAATTAACACCTCCTTTATGCAACAAAATACATTTGATCTTGTGTAATTCAGTTTTTCAATCTAGCCACCGTTCATCAAACTGAAAGTTTGTTTCATTGGACTACTTGGTGCAGAATAAATATGACGTTGCAAAATAATGTGACATGAATAAATATTTAGTAACAATAGAAAAGAGTGCTTTGCTTGACTAAAGAAACAACAGAACACTTGTCTTTCCAGTATACTAAGATGCCATATGGAAAACAAAAGAATCTCCAGAAAAGCCTTTCTGGTGACATATTGAGGTCAATGTGAATCTGTTTCTGGCAGTGCCAGGATAACATTTGCAAACTCTTAACTTATGGGTGTTATGGAGAAAAAAAATGACTGATCGTATTAAATAATTCTTGTAGCTAGTCAAGGTCATGTAAGTACTCCTAGTAACGTACTGATTTGCTTAACATTTTTGCTCATTTTGGGCAATTTAGATGACAAATGTTCCCTCTGCCATACTGCTCCCTGAAAAACAGGTAAACAATTTGAGTTACCTCTCTAATATTGGTTTTGTTTTTTTCCAGGTGATCTTCCATTTCCTTTTTGACAACTCTCTTGATCTGTCCACTTCCCTGTTCCCCTCAAATTTCAACACAGTCCTTAAGGTTAATGTTCCCTAGGAGAGTAAAACCATAGTATATTGCGTCAGTTTCTTTTGGAAAAGAAAAATTAAAACTACAAGCATAGAAAACTTAAATATTTTTCTTGCTTTTTGACACTAGATAGCTTGTGCATGTACACAGAAAATATTTCCAACCTCATCACTATTTCGAAGCTATTAAATGGGAATCATTCCCTGAACTCAGTATTTGCAAATGTTCAAAATGTGAGAGAAGACTATGTAGTGCAGAACAGGGTTTTAATCGGCATTTAGTGTAAAAGGAATTATGTCATCCTGATATGTACTAAATAAAATGTATGTTAGGTAAAAAATGCAGCTAGGAGTGTGGCATTTCTAGAAATAAAAGCAGAAAAGTTATAAATGATACAATTAAATTACCTCTTAAAAAATCTCTAATTGCTCTAGTTCTAAACAGAATGACTTGTCTAGACAAAGCAAGTAATTACTGCTCAGTGCCTGCATGACCTGGAATAAATAAATGATGTTAATGACAGGCGGGAAGACACAAATAATAATACAGTGTTGACACTCATCTGTCTACCTTTGTTTTTGTTTTGTTTTGAAATAAAAAAAAAAGAGTTTACATTCTAAATTATAGTGGCAAGCCTTTTCTTGGCATAGAGTGGAGTGACTCATAAAATGAAACAATGTATGGTAAGAATGTAAGCCATCAGGATGAAAAGGAATTAATTTTCACTGTCTCACTGTAGTCACTGGAGCAGCCTCAACAATTTATTTTGTTGGGTTTTTTTTTTTCCTTTCTGAGTCCTACATTTACACGAGTTCAGCATCTTTCTAGCTGATGAAAAAAGAATGTGTAAGGCGAACATTTTATTTCTGTTTAAACAGATAAAAGATCCATGATATGAGGCTGCTTTTTCTAGCCTTTGGTCAATATATGCAATAAACAACATCTGACAGTCTTTTGAGAGATTACAGTAGGCTCTAGGTTTCTAGGATTTGTTGTAAACATTTTCTTTAAATTCACACCCATAATAACTTATTTTTGAATCAATAAAGATAGTCAGTAGACAATTTTTTTTTCTTTTCTAGGTGGTAAGGAGATAACAAGGAATATGTTAATATTAATAGAATTTAATATCTATAAATACAGCTTGACCTAGATAAATGCCAAAAGAAACCTGAAAGCAAAAGCAAGATAAAACTTTTATAAAGATATACGGCAACTAGTGTGCTACCAATGCTTGTTAGATTTTTAACACTACTCTTTGTGAGAGCTATAGGTGAGGGAGAGGTGGTCACTTCTTTCTTCTTTGTTTGGTCAAGGTTTAGTCATTGCTCTTCCAGTGTCCCTGTTCTCATAATTGGTTAAAGCTTTTATAAACAAAGGTATTACTTCTATTTTCATATCACATAAAGCAGATAAAGTAATATGGAAAAGTTTAATGAAAATAAAAATAACGCTTGGTTAAGCAATTTACAACTCAAAAAGGTGTGAGAATATTGGTTTCAGACATGCTGAACAAGTATTAAACAAAAGAATCTTGAGAAATCTGCCTTTTAGTTTAAATGGGGCTCAGTGCAGAAGATGAGAGAAAAGTTCTCAAGAGCAGAAAAGGCACAACATAATTTTACAACCAATTATTAAAAAGAAGACACTTCTAGAAATATGATTACTTGCTACCTTCACCTTAGGATTATTACTGCCAAGGTAGACTAATAATGCAATTACTTGTAGAAGTTCTTATTTTGCTGAATTAACGGAAACTGGTAGATGTACAATTTAATATGCAAATTGAAAAAGAGGGTTGTAGAATTCTGTCAAGAATTCCCCTTTTATTTGTGTGTGCTCATTATTTTAAAAGGAATACCGATACATTTCTTCAACTTAACTAACTCTTCCTTCTTCCTACCAAGTAATGGCTTCTCATCATAATTCCTACAAACCGAGATTTCCAAAATTACTGAAGGGTGTTAAGTGTTCAATTCACTGTGAAAGCCAGGGGGAGAAGAGTGAGTTATGCTGAATTAGAAAATCACACACATTCACCCCCACACTGTGAAATAAATGCCACCAGGATTTTAAGAAACTCTTTTTCTTAAAACACTTTAAAGCATTTATGAAATGCTTCAAAATAAAAAAAAAATTATTTGGCTTTTGTAGGCAAAAAGAAATCACCATCTAAAATTTTCTGATTATTTTGGTAGTTCTTATAGCTGAATCTGTCTGTTGAAAACTTTCAGTAATGCAACTTTATTTAGATTGGTTTAAAGTATTTAAATATTTTAAAACAACAGAGGTACAGCAGAATTTTTTTAATGTTTTATGACACTTGAACAATATTGTGTTTGAAAACAGACTTGAGGTCCACTGTAAGATAATCTTTCAATTTAAAAGGTTTTTAAACATTTTAAAAAATATTTTTACTGTGTATTAGTGAAAAAACAAAACCTTTGGAATAGTTTCACAAACACATAATTGTGTTGAGAGATGACTTTGGAGACAGGAGAATCAAGAGTTACTTCTAGTTTAGGAATAAACGTGAATAAATTGTGACCTCAAATATGGCAGTCAGGCTTTAGTCAGGCTTTCCCTATTTGAGGTTTTCATTCAAACGTCGTATTTCACTCTGTTATTTTAAACTTGGAGCAGATGCTCAAATTAAGAGTTTGAAGTTGAGTTTCCCACATTCCAGCCTGAGTTATTAAGCTCTCAAGCATCAGCACTCATTTCTTTTTCCCATTAGGAGAAAGCCTGTGGGTTTGACCTGCAGAGCAGACCTAAGGTCCATAATGTCAGACGCTTCATTTTTTTTTTTTTATATCTGCTGATATGACGTGATACTGAAACCTCTCTATGCATCCAGGTTATTAATGCAATGTCTGGAGATTGTGTTAAACTGCATGCTGCCATTCTGACTGGTATTTTTACTGTCAGCTTTCCAACAGAAGATGCTCCTGGAAAAGGTCATACCATCTGTTATTCTTTCCTTAAGACTCAGATGTTCATTCTGGGTTACTGAGAGAAGATGCTTCTGGAAAACTCAACTGAAGGTAGGGAGGGACTTGTTTTCTCTCCTTAAGATAGAGAGTATACTTTTCTCATAAAGCATAGCTGAAGAAAGAGATCTGCTCTATTTTTCTAGATTAAGCCCAGAACTGAGTTGAAGCTGGTGCTCACACATCCTGAGGGTAATTATTTTATAGTCACTACACTTCTTAAGAGCATGCCCACACAAATGTGTGGAAGCACATAAAGCAGAGCTGGTGTTCTGGTTTTTCCTTATGTCCTTAAATTAAAATACTTACTACTGCTGCATTTGTGGTGAAGCTGTCTTGGATAATACATCTTTTAAAAGTTAACATCCTGTAGCCACATGCTGTAAATCTTCTCAGTCTTCTACAGACCAAGTTCTAATTAGATATGCTTCAGAGTCAATTTATTGATACCTGGGGAATCTTCTGATTAAACAGGAGGAACCCATGGAGGTCAGGTGCCTTCAGAGTTAGGCAGTAGTTGAGATGGATTTTAGGATTACAGTTAGGATTTAGGTGTCTAAATTTCATCTTCAGGCATCAAGTCACTTTTTGAAAACTACTATGTGGTCTAACCAGCCCTAATTATACCAACAGAAATAATTTTATGGAATATGCCCTCAGCAATAATACTTTCACAGTCATTAAATGAATTAATTTTCCTGATTGGCTTACGTAAAGGCTAGAAACATTTCAATCAAATGGGATAAATATTTGATCTTGCTCTGCCAGGTAAAAGCACACATCACTGCAATTTGTGCTTTCCAAACTGATAAAGAAGTACTTCACTTACAAAAAGTGTAGCGCTGAAGCTTTGCTATCCCTGCCTCAAAGTATGTGTTATACTACTGCCTTTCTGCATACTCATCATCATGTAGTTAACGGAACGATGATGAAGTAATGGGAATTAAAGAATGAGACCTTTAATAATCCTAGATAGCCACAGAGTCCTGACAGAGCTTAGCAACATAATGCATTTGGTGATATTGCCAAAACCAGGGAAGAGCAAATTTAAGATTTGTGAAAGCCAGTTGCCAGGTTTGCAGGTTTTTAGTAGCAACTGTTCTTAGACATTTTTTTCTTATTTTTAACTATTTGTTATATATCTTACTGCTCCACTTCACTATGATGTGATCTTGCTGGATGGAAGGTATAGAATTTTCACATCTGTGGGACATATTCAGGGCAAAAGGACGATAGGGGCAAAACTCCTCTGGAAATTAACCCCTAGTGTTTTCAGTTGTCACAGGATCAGGCCTTGGAAAAGAATACTATGGGACCACAGATTCATAGGTGCGAAACACCTGGATCCAGCAAAAACATACCTCATTGATTAAGAGCGTGAATCTGAGTTTCTGAAAATAACTCATGTTGCTGTAACTTTCAGCAGGTTAACAGATAAGGCTACAAGGATATGTATGAAGAGACCTTATCTCCCTCTTGAGCCATTTTTCATTCTCATTCACCATAAAATAGCTTGGAATTGGAAGTTACAGGGCTACATTAGTCATCATAGGACTGTATTAATGCACTACTTCTCTTCAAGCTAATTATCTCTGCTAAGCACCTTGACTACTGTCCAAGTATAAGTTACTGCAAATACTTATTCTATATGAAAACATTAGTATGCACAATAAAAACAGGAATCACTTCAGTGTGCCCCAGGGTCTTCTTTTATACAGAAACCCATATCTTCATCATTGCGTTCAGGGTCCTTTCGCGGTAGATCATATCTGTTACGTAAGCATAACTAGGGAGTGCCAGCTACCTCATGTATTAGTAGAAATCTAAGAAATAATGTTCTTGTCAGTAGGAACAGCAGCTCAATTCATCTTACTATGCCCAATCACAACCTTCTATAATAATGTTGTGCTCCCCCAGAGAGGAACAGAATGTTTCCTTTTGTCTTCATTTAGTGTTTGCCTTTTACCCTTTATAAATAATATGCTGCAGTTAGGAATCCTCATGCTGCTAAAATTAAAACATTGTTTTCCTTTTGGCATCCAGGGATCTGCAGACAACATGAAAAACTGGTGCACGTGACCCTTTTCAACAAGAGAAAGTTGAAAGGCTACATTTTAGGCTTGGCTCCTAATTTGCTTTTTAACAAATGATGCATTTGTCTTTTACTGCGCATGCAATATTCCTGGCTCTGGCAGTGTCCCTGCAATACCTGTGGGGAACCAACAGCATGGGAAGGGGGAGCTTTACGATAATACATCTTACTCTGAATACGCAAAGCTGTAGAGGAGGCTTCTGCAACCCTGGCAGCCTCCAAGGAAATATTATTCATTATGTATTTACAGTTATTGGATTAAAACTTTGTAATGTGCTCTGTTCAATTAATAATAATACAGAGTGGAATGAGCTATGAAATGCATTGTGCCTTTTAAAAGATCTAATATAAGAAAAGACAAGCAGTTTGTCCTAATGAATGCATCTAATTGGTGCACTTTATTATAAAACACTGGAACAGCATTTTTCACAAGGCAGTTCTATTTGTAACAGGCTGTCTCCAGCACGTCAGGGTGTAATAAATGTGCTGCAGACTAGAACTGCTGATTAGCATTTCTGGAAGCCTGGGAAGTTAGTGGAAGTTGTTTGCCATTGCAGAAACACCTTCTGAATCCTTAGGGAGGGACCCACAGCACCGTGATCCGCTAGGGATATGCTTATGTGACTGACCTGCTGTAGATCTCTGCTACCAGCCCACGGTATGCATGCACGACTGCGATAACCAAAAAGCCAAAACAACAAAGAATTTCTACTCCTGTGTTGTACCCCCGGTGACTTCCACACTATTGATATACAAAAGAGGCTTTCAATAAATACTGTCTTCAACAAAGTAGAGTTTTCACAGGAATAACTTGAGATAGATGTATGGTTTATTTATGACTTTAACTCACTGTCCACATCCTCCTTTGTTCATTTTTGATGAATGCAAAGAGGAAGAAAGAAAGGATGCACGTGCAAGATTTCTTTTGAGTTACAAGAAGAAACAAAAAGCCCTAGAGGCACTTTTGAAAACACACCTTAAAGCCTTAGAGGAAAACAGTCAACAGTCAATATTCTTTTGGCAGGGCTCACATAGAGAACGACACGACAGCGTTCAAGCAAGATAGTTTAGGTAATATCACATCTATGCAGAAATCTAATTTATACTGAAGAAATAAAAGCCTATGAAAGGAGTGAGCTTTGACCCAAGATTCTTTTCTTTGCATTTCCAAGAACTAAAAAGTAGCTTTTCAGGCCTTTATTTCCCCAAAAGCTGTACCAGTAAGTAAGGCCAATTGCATTTTCTTGCTTTTGAAATAGAGGATACCCAGGAAAGCTTCCCTTGGAAAAATAAACTTTATCACTTCAGGCACAGGAGAGAGACGTCAGTCTTCACATAAGGAAGCCTCTCAGTCTCAGCAGCAGCCCTCATTTCCCTGAGGATTCACCACTGGCAGGCGCACCCCGCACTCCTTGCAGCCCATTAGCCTGAACCCAGGAACCACACCTCTCAGCTTTATGGTGTTACTCAGCCTAACGGCATTAATCTGCCTTAACACATCTTCCTATGATATGATGGATGCACCCTGTTACTTTTACTAATTTATCTGAAAGAGCAGAAGCTTCCACACTGGTTGCCTGGGCGCTGCTCTGGTATCTATAGCATTCAAACCCCCACTGATTCTCTGTAATGTGGAGGCATGAACAATACAGCCATATAGAGAGAGTATGACGGTATATTGACCTTCCTTAATGCTCCTGACCCTAAGAAAGGCAACTTTATGATCAGGAAATAGTAAAAACAAGGTCATGGGTTACAAGTAAACACACTTCATATATATATTTCTGTTATGAACCTAAGACATAAACGTTCTAATTAGGTAAAAGATGAAAACAGGTATCAAGCAAGCATAATCAGGGTACCACATGCTTTCTTCTGTCAGACAATATACAGACTGACTGACCTCAATCACATCACATTATGTTTGCACAACAAGTGATGCTTTGAGCCCCAACCCCAGGGAGCTGAGTGGAAGTTTTGAACAGTGCACAGATCCCAGGAGCTCTGCTGCCCAGACTGCCAGTGGTGGCTGAGGCACACGCATACGATGTACAACACAGCCTGGGGAAAGCTGCAGAGCTTACCTTGGTGTCAGTCAGTCCTGGCTGCCCACCTTGGTCTCAGGATGAAACTGAAGAAGTGCAATTAATGATCTTGCTAGAAAAACAGCAAAGGTTTATGTAATTCACAGCATATTTACTGTCCTCCTGCTACCCCTTCCTGCCCAAGGGTGGGTGTCTTGGGAATAATTAATGTTGATTAAACAAGTCCAAATAACTGTGGATCAGTGAGCTATGCTGGCTTTGAGCCACTCTGCACAGTATCTGATCCACTGTCTTCATTTTATTAACACACTGTTTTATGCTAGTGCTTCTAAACATTATTTTTCTTGTCTTTTACCTACTTTTCAGCAGTATCTACTAATACTGATCCTGATCTGTATGTCGTTGTGTTCCCAGATGCCTACGACCCTCTGTTCTGCTTCAAGCCCTGTTTGGGGGCAGCAGCTAGGACTCGCTAGGACAGAAGGGCAAATGGGAATGAGTTTGGAAGACTTTCTGTTCATGGCATTCCCTTTTCATGAGGCCCTGGAGCATACATTAAGCCCCCAAGCGTTATTTAATGCTGTTTTCCCCTATGCTCAGATCCCCCCAATAAATTTGGTTGTAAGAAAAGAGCCCCAACAGATGGTTTGCCAATCACAGGTTCCCTCAGGAATCATGATTTCATGAGGAAAATATGTATTTCAAGAAATAAACTCTATGAGAACACTGAAATTCTTTGGAGACTTCAAAGACATGACTATACAGTAGTACGTGTATGGCCTCTTGACATTCAATAGATAGCATGGAAAAAACCAAACCAAACCAACAAAAACAAGAACAAAAGCCTTCTCTTTTGTTCCTTTGATGACAGGATATAAAAGAAATTGTGAGTTTCCTTTTTAAAAACAGTGGTCCTAATTAGGATTTCTTACACATTGGAAACAGTCTGCTTAATAGGTCATAAATAAATTATAGTTATTCTACATACTTAGTCAAAATAGAAACCTGAATTAGCTCAGCTTGATGGAAAATATTTGTGTATCTTGTAATGCAAACTATGTAATCTAAAGGCATATTCTGCCCTGCATTTTCAATTGATTGAGTCTGAACTGGAATGTTCCCTTTTGGGTCAGAGGCTGGTATTGGCCTTTTAACTTGCTGTGCAAGAGCTTCCAGGCCTGAACTTTCTCAAGCATAAATGTCAATGCAGTAGTTAAAGTGTTTGGCTTATTCCAGTTAAGACATCTTTTTGTGTATTTCCATATATAGGATAAGATTAATATTAAAAAAAAATAATCCCCAAGTTCTATTATTTAAAGTATATACCAACATATAAAATGAAGTAAAACTTATTGGTGAGATTCTCCTACATGTTATCTCTGCAATGCATACAGTACTGTAATTTCTTAGAATAAGTACATGATACATTAGCATTTCTGATAGCAGCTTATAAGAAGAACATGCATGATGGATGATTATTACAAACCACTCTTCTGTCTTTAAAAAGTTCATGATAATTTTTGTTGCAGTGTTCCTGAAGAATAGTATGGGCATCCCAAGCTGTCTGAAATACATATAGATAGGAAAAAATAAACTGGAAAAACACAAAATTAAAACAGATAAGAGTTTTTAATAAAGGAACTATTATTTACATTTCATATATTTTATTATTGCTTTGGTCTGAGCTAAATTTCAGATTGTTTCTGCAGCAGAAGCAAGAATTCTCCCTTCTTCCCACGCTCCACTTCACTCCTGAATTCTCTGCCTCCTCCATGCAGGGGGACAGGGAATGGGGGTTGCACAGTCAGTTCACTACATGTTGTCTTTGCCACTCCTTCCTCCTTGCTCTCTTCCCCTGCTTCATCATGGGTATTGGTGTTCATTTTTTAAAATATCTTTGTCTTAATTAGGACTTTTTTCCATGATCCAAACATGGTCACTTTCTTCTATGTACATGAATAAAAATGAAGTTTTTTGTGAATGAATTTAAGTGTTTAAAGAGTGCAAATATGTAAATATGGTCTCCTCACAGGAACAGTGACAACATCAACATTAAATAAATTTAATGGCTAATGTATGTTGCTCTTCCAAAAGTGAAAGATGAGTGACTGTTATCATACTGCTGAGACTATATTATATTACATGTGTTTTATTAATGTGATTTTACAATTTGTGGTTGGCGGGAGTGTAGGGCTAAGGGAGCCTCCCTCTGTTCAGAATACCATATACAATTAAGTCCTGTGTGACAGATAGCATACTTTTGCCAATGTAATAAATACACTTCATTTCCTCATAAATTATTGTGCAAAATAAAAATCAAATTCCAAATTTACCTATTGACACGATTTGGAGAGACAGAAAACATTCATTTGAAAATGCATGACTGTACATACAGGGAGCTAGTTTGATGTCTTTGAATCTGTGAAAAAAAAAATCTAAGAATTTAGGGAGTTTAATAAATATTATTTATTCTTTCCTAAAAATAGTCAAGCTTCTCAATACAGTCTTCATTAGGTAAGTGGTGGGTCATACTATGGCATTTCTCCTTTCTGATTGTGTAATCTTTTCTGTAAAAACCCAAGTGCAAAGGCCGAGTCTTTAAATGGGGGATAACGGGTTATTTTGGTCATGTGTAGTTTGGTTTGGAAAATAAAAGTATCCCTCAGAAGAATATCAACGTCCAAACAGTCGAGTAGCGAGGCTGTGAGTAAGCAAGAGAGAAAACAGCCAACAACAGCTCATGTTGCCAGCTGCTAATGCAGACTAATGGAGCCCAAAATTAAACACACCCCCTTAAATGCTGGCTTGGTGCTATCTGATCTGTCGTATTTCCGGCACATTTACCCATAAGGAAGTCTGCACTTGTATTACTAAGCAGGTGAATGTACGCACTCACTGCAATAGGGTCAACCTCTGTGCTGAGCTTCAAAGTACACCCAGCGCACCTGCCTGGGGGGCTCAAGACAGTGTCCAGCATCAGCCCCTCCAGGCCTCAGTGGCAAAGCTCCGTAGGCATACAACATGAACATAGAGAAGGGGTGTAAACAAGTACAGAAATAGATGTCTTTCCTATATATTTATACACTAAATTGCTAAGAAGGTGCATGGTGTGCACGCTTCCGAACACATAGGCACCCTCTCCGATCACTCAAGCCCATAGATACCTGAATGGTCACACACATCCCACAGCCAGTAAGCAGGTGCCCAACCCTACTGTAAAGCCCTTAGCCCTTTAGGACTCAGACACTTCTGAAAAGAAATCTCTCCAATACCATGCCTCCATCCATATTAATGCACGTGTACTTTCATGTGAAGGCATGGGTACATAGGAAGTTTGCATGTGGCATCCAGCCCTAAAGTTCCTACATCTCAAGTGTGGAGCCCTGTAGTGTCTAATGGACTCACCCTTGTTTCTTAGTTCAGAAGCTGAAATCACCGGACTGTGTCTTCTTCAATTATTTATTCCTCATCTACAACCACTTCATCTCCAACAATATGAACGTGATATTACTTAGCTGTTTGTTCCTCATAAACTATTTTACAACACTTAGGTATGTCAAATCAACATAGAAATGTGCAATATGCTTATTAAAACAGGCCATAACAGTCCTCTTATTGCTCAGTATTGATAACAGGAGGGGAAGATAATACAGCACTATGTTTCAAAAGTGAGCAATAAAAAAGTCACAAAAGAACAGAATAAAAATTTTATTATGCAGTGTCAGGAATGTAAATAGTTTCAAAAGTGATACTGTCAAGCCTTTTGGGACGCATCTCACAATGCAATCTCTTCTCAAAAAGAAAGAATAGAAACAACTTCACAATGCAGGCTGACAGTTTATAAAATCAGTGAGACAGCACTGTGCCCAAAGACCTGTGTCGATTTACATCAGTGTAGGTTGTGGACACTAACTTTAAATACGTACTGTAGTATCAAAATTTGACCCACCCCAGGAATATATAAAATTTGTTAATTTAGGAATTAAGATCTCCACAGTTAAATAAGCAGTTCATCCATCTACGCTCTGAAATTTTTTTGTTGTTTTCAACTGTCTGGAACCATTCCTTATCTATGAAACTAACAGACCTCTCTTTTTATTGCCTGATTGTGTTCCAGGCCTTATTTATGTAAATAGTCTTTCCAGCACAAATATTTATGCACGAAATGATGAAATTCTGTTTCAAGAATATCTTTACAGGGGGCTTGGAAATGCACTTCTTGGGAATATTTTGGAGAGCTGAATGCAGTTACTTAACTCTGGCATGTCTGTGACCTTTTAGGTACCTGCATATGTTTTCCAGAAAAGTAAATCTGTAATTAAAATTCCAGTAGAGAGGATCTTCTGTATGTTTGGGTTTTTTTGGTTGTGGGTTTTTGGGTTTGTTTGTTTTAAAGTTTCTTTACAAAATCTGGCCCCTATGTAACAGTCAATGCTGCCACTGTGTTTCTAATATTTTCCATTTTTTTCACATTGAGTTGTATGCAACAAATAAGTAAGATGAAATAAAACAGTGAATTAGGTTTGGGGTTTAACAGGTACCTCCTTCATCAGTAATAACAGAGCCATTGAACTACTGTCTTTTTTCAGTTGGTGAGCTGAATAACTGTTTCAAAAATGTCTGCATAAAAATCAATTTTTAGGGGGAAAGTAGTTCAGTTTTGTCAACACATAGTACCTTGTAACAAATAAAAGCAATTTTGACATTATGAAACTGTGCCAAGATTTCTAGATTAAAAAAATGATTTTTTTTTCAACATAATATTATTGCAATGAATTCCTTTCTGTTTATCCTGCCATCTAGCTACCCTAACCCTACAAAATAATTACTAGAGCCAAAATGGTTGCTCAGCTTTGCCAGCTGTAATTCCTACAAAGGCTAAATAATTTGAAAGCTACTGTTTTATAACATCCTTATGTAAGATAGTATGTTTTTTCTTATTTGTCCTCAAATATTAAACTACATAATTTCATATATTGAAACTAGGAGGAAATAATTCAACTTTTAAGGACTAAATATAATAGAATACTAAATACGTCCAAAAAAGTGATCAATGTTACAGTCTGATGCTGAGCAAGTTGCTTTAAAACGACTTTTGTTTGCCTGGTCTTCATTTTGATATCTGGTTGAAAGATGACATTGTTGGAAGTACTGACACGTGAGTATAAGCTCCGCATGTGTATCAGGATGCAATCACCATACTGGAAAGAGTGGAGATTAAATGATGAGACTTTGGCTCAACATGGTAAATTTTCTGATTAATTAAATGGGGAAAAATATATTCTCTTAGAGCTTAGGAATTCAGGGTGCATTTCATCACTCAGCGGAGTCAACACTGTGCAGGGTTAGGCAAATACCAATTCTGCAGCTGTTATTCATCAATTTTTGCAGATACTAGATAAAGCTAAATCAGTCTCAGAGTCTTAATTTTTTTTCTAACTCTCAGGCCTTTCATTTTTCATGTTGACAATGTTTCTTTAGAGAAATGATACAGTATAAACACACCTTCTGAAGGAATTAAGAGAGACAAATACTTAGAAGCCTCACAAAATTCCTATGTTCTTGCCTGGAGGGAGCACATCCCATGAATGCAAGGGGAAGGCAGCTTGCTGCTCTTGGATTTGCCAAGCTTCCCTGCTCTGAGAAGCAAAGGGGCCAACAGCAGGAGCAGTGGAGGTGAGAATGTCACTGACAATTACAATAAGAAGGAGCTGGACCCATATCAAAAGGTTTGTAACAGATGTCAGAACCATTTTCTTACATTGTCATGTTTTGCGACCATGATTCAGACACATCGGATGTTTTACCAGAACTCAACACAGTTTATCTGATAGCTTTAGTGTGCCTTACACATTAAAAGTGTAATTAATAGAGTACATAACAAGCAATGAGATGATTTGCTGTGACCTTTCATCATTCCAAAGACACACACTTGGAATTCACTAGTAAACCATTTCCTGGCTTTCACACAGCTGTTTTAATGGAATTTGGCAATATTTAAATCAAAAGGGAAAGCTGAAAGCTAATTACACCCAATATACTAATGCTCAAATAATTTGTATTAATAGAAATTAAAAACAAAGGGGCAAAAAGGAGCTGTTATTACATGGAGAGCGCCATTTTTCTCTACTAATTCAAACATCACTATGGGGTAATTTCTGTGTTGATATTGCATGACTTTTACCAACCTGAACAGGACCACTGAATTTATCTACAGCAGACTGGAAAAATTCACCACATTCTTTCTGAACACAAATGAAAGCTGTGCAGGTTCTCACTGTACACTCAAGTATCTGAACCACACAGTTAAACCCCTCCCAAATCTTTGTGTTGCTCCCCAGTGTGCTAAACACTGTATTTGAGGTTAAAAATTTACTCAAGTAAGGAAGTTCACAGAGATTTTCTTTAGGTTTTTTCAGGATGCACAGGCTGAGGTATGTTCAGAATGTGTGTGCTGTGTCCCAGGCTGTGACGGGGATAAAAAGAAATGTTCCCAATTCTGCTCTTTTTTTAACTGGCTTATAATATGAATTATTACAATGACACAGAAGTAACATGCTAACTACTCCAGTTTGCTCCAGACAAGCCTCCATTTCACCAAACACAGACTGAGGAAAATCCTGGGTAACTCTGTAAAATTGAGATAAATTTCCCTAATTTTAAATTGAGAGTTCATCATCTAATTTTCAGAATTAAAAGTTCAGTGACATTTACTGTTATTCTTACAGTCTCTATACAAACCAGCCTACCTCTGAGGGCAAACACTTTGCTAAAAAGACATTTTCTTTCTTCCAAGAAGTGCCTATTTCCAATGAGTAGTGTTCATTATTTGTAAGCAAAATTATGGTTAAAAAAGTCACAGGCCAAGATTTTAATGATAATCTTATTTAGCCGAAATCATGATTTGAAAACAGATTTATTACAAGGAACAATTATTAAGGACATGAGAGTCTTACTTAAAAAAAATAGCACTGAACCATGTACTGAAATCATGTAGTGTTTGTGTTGTTGAGTTCACTTGGGGCTTGATTATCCAAGTTAGTGACAAAGCTGCCCCTTGACTTTTGTATGACAAAATCCAGCCTTATTGAATTTCCTGTTTATATTCCTAACCCAGCTGGTATTCCTATCGTACAGCCTGCGAAGGCTTCCAGTACTAGCTGCATGCTTTCAAGAAGAAAGTTGTTGTTCTTTTAGGATCATCAAATGATCATGAGTGAGTCATAAATAAAGATGGAAAACACGAGGGGAATGTTCTCCCGACAGATAGGACAACACATAACTTCTGCAGCTCAAGTCAAGTGACTCATCCCAAAGAGGAGCATCGTTTTTCTAACATTGGAATGGCAGCCTGCAGATTTCCATGTGGCAGTCCTGGTTCTCACTAAACTCAGGACAACATGAAGTGTTTTTGTTTTATGGCTAAGATTAGGCCAAATATTTCTCGTCATCTGCTTAAATAAAAAGATGTCTTTCCCGACAGATCATCTGTCTTTAAAGAGCACATCGCTGTGTGAATTTCACTGATTGTACTGTTATTTATTTGAATTTAACAGCACTTTTAGAAGGTAAAGCTTGCATGCTGAAGAGTTAGGATAATGGTTGTTATTACTGATTTTTTTTTTTTCAACCCTAGGGAGAAGTCAAAGAACTAGTAATTACTACTGTCTTCTAGGATCTATATTTGCCATCTGTGTCTTGAGGAGTTTCATACAAAGTTATCTCACTCTACTGTTTGAAATACAGTTAATTTTTTCTTAACCTTGCTTTTTTTCCTATGAAATATTTAAACTGAAGTTGTTCAAATAATTCACCTTGTAGTAAGCTGCCAGAAATTTTAAAAAATTGGAAATTCTGTTGTCCTAAAGTATTACCCACCCATCCACGGGGCAAAAAAAAAATGCCCTATCTTGATCAAATCTTTTATTTTCATTGCACATTAACCCTCTAAATGCTTTCATAATTACGTTTATCTTTTCAATTATAGGTGTGATGGGTTAGCCCTTGGCTGGGGGCCAAAACCACACACCCGCTCACAAAATTCCCCTCCCCCAGCCAAGCATAAGGGAGAGAGTTAAAGGGGTAAAGGGAAAAAAAGACTTGTAGGTTGACATAAGGACAATTTAATAACTAAACTACAATAATATTGGAAATAATACTATATACCAATATACAAATAAGCGATACACAGTGATACTACCCCCCCCCCCCCCA
>WKFP01014361.1:752840-832075 GCA_011057875.1 Pterocles orientalis
ACCCCCCCCCCCCCCCCCATGATAAAGACTCAGCCTGTTCCTGGCTAATAATCCTGGAGCAGGGAGAGTCGATCCCAGAGCAGGGAGGGGTTCCGAAACCACACTCACGATTCCCCCACGCGGGGGATGCGCCGCTCCTGGAGGCACTCACAGAACAGAGGTAACAGTCCAAGCGTGACAGACCGAGAGCTGACTGGGGATGGGGGGGAAGCACAACCGCCTGGAGCGAGATGATCCGGAGCCAAGAGAGATCCGGAACAAAAAGGGACGATCTTCTGGAGGGTCCTCACCTATACACTGGGCATGACATGTATGTTATGGAATAGATTATTGGCCATTCTGGGTCTCAACCTTGAACCTAAGATAAAATCCTAGGCTAGTCGCCGAGGCTGTGTTCCCTCCCAGACCCGCCCCCCCTCCACCTCAATCTGCGGGGAGCAGAGAATCTGAAAGACCTTGAGTATATATCCTGGCAACAACTGTAAACATCACTTCTTATCATCTTTCTTCTGAGCACAAACCCAAAACACAGCCTCTTGCTAGCTATTATGAAGAAAGTTAACTCTGTCTCTGCTTAACCCAGGACACAGAGCAAAACGTAACTTGAAATTAAGTATTGCACATTTTAAAGGTGAAAAAATATTTTCACATTTTCATCATTTCGGATAATATAGAGTGAAATCATAAAAGAATCTAGAACTGAAAAAAATTACTGAAACTTTGAAAAACCATAAGAAACAACAAAAGAATTGTATTTGCTTGGTATACGCCATTAGCAGTCTGCAGCTATTTAGAAGAGGGCAGTAGTGTTGTCCTTATCTATTATGCAGAAGAGAATCTGCTGTCTGAAAGCAACAAATACAATGAGTTTGAATTGCAGAGTGATGCCTGAGCTAAACAAGGCACAAACGTCTTCCTAATAAGAGGTAGTAAGACACTAGAATAAGTTCCAGGGGACATTATTCCAGGGACATTTTTGAATCTCTGAAATGGAAGATTTTTAAAAGAAAGTTAGACAAACATCTAGTAGTCTGTCTCTTCAGGTAACAGATTAATGACCCTGTGGTGCTTCTTGCAGCTCTATCTTGCACTAAGATCTGTATGAAACAGAGAGAGTTGTCACTAACCAAAACAGGTTATTATCTAAAAACATTTTTAGCTCTTTAGAAATGTTTTAAATATTCTTGAGAGCATCTAGAAAGGTTTCAAGTTTTTTTAGAAACAGTTGTTTTCATCTGGTGCTTCTCTGGTATTTCAGGTCTTGTGTCCCCTTATGCTTTGCTGTTTGATATCCTTTTTCCTTAACCCTCTGCTCTGCAGCTAATTGTATTTCCAGAACTTGAAATCCTCTCAGACATTTGAATGAACTTTTTAAATTCATACAAAGAAAAAAAAAAAGTCTCTAAAACTGGTAAACAAATCTCTCTCACTTACTAGGCAAACTCATGTTTTCCCTAGTTTAAGGCAAGGTTAAGGACATGTTGCCTGCTCTTAAACTGTGAGGATGTTCTAAAAGCAGTCATTGGCGCACAGCCTACTGTCAAAACCTCTTTGAGCTAAAACACCAGAGTCTGTCCATGTTCTGCTACACAGCCCCTGCCAGGCTGTTTCTAATTGCTGCGCTTTGGTGCCGTGGCAGAGGTGGTGGGTGCAGCTGGGAGGAAGAAATTGGGGGGCACAGGGGGAGCAGAGCTGCCCTGCACTAGCTGGGGGCTCAGCCCACTCCCACGCAGCAGCGCTACTCAAACACCTCAGACAGAGTGCACCAGCACACATGCAAGGCATCACGGAAAATCACGGAAAGAGGTAAGCAAGGATTAATTTTGGTTTCATTGTTTTGTTTGCGTTTTTGTTTGTTTGTTTTGTGTGTGGGGGGGAGGTTTGTGGGGGGGTTTTTTGTTTTGTTTTTATTTTTTGGGGTTTTTTTTAAACTAACCCGTGGCAACCTTATTATTCTGCCAGATTACAAAACTGGATTGAGGAACCAGCTGTGGTCTCTCAGCCAGAGAGCCACACTGGCAGCTTCCAGCACCTGTTCCTGGCCACCGCTGGCACAGGGACCGCTCTTGAATTTTTGAGAAGGGGACTTGATTACAGCAGGCAGCTCTGAGATAACTCTAAATAGCACCAAGAGGACCCCAGCCCTAGAAGCCCTCAAGGTCAGCAGAGGGGAAAAGAACCTTTTCTCTCTGCTGATTTAAATACCCCTTTTATTATTTTCTCAAGAGAAAAAAATATATTTTGTTGAACTATTCTGTATTTACTTATGATGATTTCTACTGTCCTTCCTTTATTTCTGAATGCACACACACAGCATCTGGCCATGTGTCCGGCAGCTCCAAGCTGCACTTTAATCCAGCTGCCGCCATCCTAATGTTGCCACTGCTGGCATCCCACAGAAGTCATGTTTCTACTGCCATCTTGCTAAAGGACTGGTCATGATGGTAGTATTTACCAAGAGGAAGAGAAGCAACATTGCAGGATAAATGGATTTCCTAGTTTTGTATCTGGAAGAAAATAAGATTAACATTTAACATTAATTGTCATACATTTCCATCTCCTGTCACAGAAAGATCTTGCTGTTTTATCTTCTGTGATTTCATCCCCTCTCCTACTGATGCTACACACAAAGCATTTTACCATTAATTGTATTTCTCTCTCATTTCCTTAATGCAGGTAACTTTAATTTAACTAAAGTTTTGTATTATTTGATTTTCTCAGTTCAGTAGTTACTGCAGCAATACTGTTGGGCTGAAAGCTGCCAGTGGTGTGTCTGTGTGATGTATAAGCTTTCAAAGCCTCCTCAAGAAAACTGTATAGGCTGATATAGTCTTGGTTTTGACAATTAAAGTTTTAAGGGCCCTTTGCATGATAAATGTGCTGTACACCAGTGGAAGGCATCACCCACCATCTGAGGTAAGACTTACATCTATATCTATGCTAACTGAAGTTTTGATATTCATACTGGTCTTTATAAGTCTGTCTTCAAATAACATATATATGAGATGCACAGAATGACCTGCTTTGCTTTGAACATGTTCAAAATGCTGTACACAACTGAGCATTTCTATTTAGATGAAAATTTAACACCATTTTGTGAAAGAACTGACGACTTCTCCCCAAATTCTCTGACCCATAAAGACTTATATTTACATCTTTTGAGCCTTTTCCTTCGGGGTCCATAAAATTTGTGCTGGTTTATTTCAGGGGAAGCAGGATCAGGTCTGTTTACTCATCATCACAGACTGTACTTTTTTTACCCATCTGTTAAATGGTTTGTAAGCGATATACTCCTACAAAACACTGCTCGTGGCAAGCTACATTTTCCTGTTTTACTCCTTCTGATTCTGTGGTTTATTAAAAGCCTTGCACAGCCCAGGGACAGTAACATCAGTGGTTCAGATTAATTCTTTTTGGTTGTTAGCCAAACAGCCAGCTAATTTTGTCACTTGGCTAATTTAGTGATGTGCCAGCAAAATTCATAATTACAGCTAAAATATCTGTACTACTATTGCTTGCTAAGCTAAGGTGACTTCATGAATACCATGTACTCCTTCTGCCCTTCAGTCCAGAGGAACATCTTTAATGAAAAATGTAGAAGCAGAATCTATCACGTATCAATTTAAAACTTTTATTGCTTTTGTTTTTCTTAGCAAGATGCTAGGCCATATCCTACTCTGAGTTACAGAAGGGGGTACGTAAGGAAAGGATTTTTTTTTTCCCCTTGTTAGGAAATGCAGCTTGCAAGCAGTCTATTTTAGACAGAATTCAAAAAACATGTGACTAAAAGCTCTGTTAGATGAGGGGAGAAAAAGCCCCTACATACATAGCCTTACTGAGACACACGGTGTACTTTTCCTCACAGAGAAACGAGGAGAGAAATCCTTACAGAAAGCGTGATTCAAGGCATGTTTTACTAAGCTCCTCTGCATTTTTAAATTGGTAAGAGTTTCCAATAAAAATCTTCCATCAAAACAAAGAAATGCCATTTCCCTACAGAACTTTTTTTGGAAGACAGGATTTAAAAGGCCACAGCCCTCCTATTCACCTGATTAGGGACAGTGGCTGTTTCACACCAGGCTCCCCACCATCCCCAGCCCGCCTCTATCATCACCAGACATGTCTGCATCCAGGACAGAGATTTTTCCCTAAATATTATTATTATGGGCTTTCCAAGTGACAATATTTAATAGGCACTTAACAGTCAAACTAGGAGCTTGGCTGTTTGCTCAAATACTCCATGAACTGCTCATGCTGAAATACTCCATGGATTTCTTAAGACTTGATAGAACTGCTCAGTGCTTTGGTTTGGCAACTGTCAACTTCAGGTAAGCAAAACCAAACCTCCAAAAACATTAAACTACTTAGAGAAAACTTGCCAGTATCTGCTGGGTTTTTTCTTTACAACTTTGTGGATGACAATTCCTCTCTGCCCTTCCTACTAAGTGCAGGTTTAAAAGAGAGAGAGAGAGAGGCACAAAAAGAAGACTGTCTCTGGAGGAAGGGCTGGCAGGGATGCCCCTGCAGCACAGGCCAGGACAGTACGGTTCCTCAGGCTGGAGCCAGGAGCAGCAGGTTTGGTACAGAATTAATCCCCAAGTACCTTCTGCTGCCACTGGAAGTATATTGACAGTGCTCAGGGCTGCACATGTTCACAGGCTGCTTCCCCAGCTGCTTTGAGACTAAATCCTAGCTCCAAAGTACATGAGGTACCTGAGCATGCTATGCCCATGTCTGCAAAGAACACCAGGGGCCCTTTGCTGGTCTGCCTGGGGCAGCTGGAAAGCATTGCTGCTTCACCTGCAACTGGGGGAGCAGAGCAGAGAGACCTTGCAACCTGCCAGGGGTCTGCCAGCCTGTTATGGGGAGGGAGAGGAAGGGTGAGAACGGCCTCAGAGACGAAGGAAGTGGAAATCAGGACTGTTGGAGGGCTACAGAGAAGGGCAAAAAAGCACTTGGAGTGTGAAAAGGAAGGGCTCCAACTTGCTGGTATTGCTGACTGACTTGATTTGGAAGCTTAGCTGTCATTATGAGAATTGGATCAGAAACAATTTTGGAAGATGATGATATTTACTTGCCAAGCCAATCCCTATCACTTACTCTGAGTGCCAGCTCCCTCAGCCCTCAGAAATAGCTTTCTCTAATTTTCTTTAAGCTGCAAGCAAATACCGATTCAATGGGAGCTGTGGGTTCTCAGCACTTTTCACAACTAAGCACTAGATGCATGCTGAACTTAAAAACTGACACATAAATCAAGCTGGTTTGTTTGGGTGTTCTGCCTCCTCTAGAAAACAAATTGTATAATACAAAATTGCGCTTCTCTCTTTGATAGCTTATTTTAGTTACTCATGCTGATGCTCTGGGTAGTTCAAATAAGCAGAATTTGACACTGAGGTTTACTGGCACATCATTCCTGGCAGAGCTGTGATTGAAGTGACACAGTGGTCTTTCAAAGTACTCACTAAGGGTACACAGACTTTGCACAGACTGCTTACGAGCACAGGTACAGAGAGATTTTCAACGACACCAGAAGCATTCATCCTCTGTCAGCGAAGTCTTGTGAACTTCCCCTTTCTGATTCTGCCAATTAAAGGTGCTATCTGCATGTCTTTGTTCACTTGTCACTGGAGATTTAGATTTTTGTCACAATAATAGTGGTGTAAATGTAAAATAAGTTAATAAATCAAACCAGTGAAGCCTGGATGGGTATGGATTATAGTGCTGTCGTGCAGCTGTGCACATAGTGCGAAGAAGGTTAAGTACCAAAGTAATGGGATACAAACCTCCAAGCTGAATGGATATTTTCACTGTTACTCATATGACCTGTTCATCTACCACAGCACATGACTGTATTTATATATGATAACTCTGGCTGTGATCAGTGGAATTTACTGGATCTTGTTGGTATGGAATCAGGACAAGATTTTCTGACAGAGAGCTTGCCAGATTTACACTGGCAAAAAACCCCACCCGTTACAAGTCTCAAAAGGTAGAGGGACATAAGCAACAATATTAGGGTCTTAGTACCTTTAATAAAGAATATGTTTAGCCCTAGAAGAGGTTTCAGTCTTTAATCTTATGTTTTAGTGTTTAGCCCTACTGTCTTCCATAGCCTTGAGTCATGTATTTAAGCAAGTGCCTTGATCCGTACAGTCCTACAATATGTCAGGTATTTGAACTCATCACAGTTACTCTGATTAAATTAATGTACAAGTAAATAGCACTTACCTTTATGAACATAATGAAGATACTAAGCAATAAATATTTGAAAGAATAACTTGCAAGAAAACACAGTTTATGGGGCAACTTGTGAACGAAGTCTCACATTTCTGTTACATATATACTATTGGTTTTGGTTTTTATTCATGTTATTGAGAAGTACGCTCTGTGTTAGAATAAACAAACATTAAGAAATGGTGTGTGTTAAGTTGTAAAGAAGAATAAGAAAAAGTGAGAAGAAGAAAAATTCTATTGCCAATGTACTATCCCATCTAATAATGGACAACAAATCTAAGTTACAGATAGAGTGTAACAAAAAATCAGGAGAATGAATTGTAAACTAAGTGTTTCTCCAAGGAAGAACAATGCTTTTATCTCTTTTTCCCATCTTTTCCATATGGACATTAACGTACCATTTTCTAGGTAACAAAACCAGATATTGGTGGTTTTCTTTTTCTCCATCCAAAAGTTTCACTGTATTAGCATATTTGGTACAATTCATGCAAATAACTTTTCTCCAGTAGCCAATACGTTTTGCCTCCTGGATAAGGAAACTATCTAAAACCAATTATTTCAAACTATAGTATAATCAATG
This sequence comes from Pterocles orientalis, assembly GCA_011057875.1. Lineage (NCBI taxonomy): Eukaryota > Metazoa > Chordata > Aves > Pterocliformes > Pteroclidae > Pterocles > Pterocles orientalis. The sequence continues at coordinate 759,655 of WKFP01014361.1, forward strand.
ACTACCCAGGCACAATATTTTCGGGGGTCTTATTAGGGACTTCTAATCATACTTTGTTCCTACAAGCCAAGACCTGCCACCTAATGTTAATGGAACTGAGACTTAAGATTGTTTACTGCCAACAGTGGAGTACACAGGAATTACTCTCTACGAGCAGCCTAGTCACACAAGTGTCCTGAAATGGATCAGTAAACTTCCAGCCTAGCAAGATCTGCATTTCCACTGTCCCAGTGGAGTCAGTGTAAAGTAGTCTTCAGGATGTTTATCTTGGTGTTACACACGCCCCTTTTATTTTCTTTTTAATTTTAACTTTACATTTCCTTTCCTTCTGCTGTGTTGGTTGGTATTTTATGCCATCTGTTCCCTTATCTATTTCCTTCTCGGGTCTGTGTCCTCACCCTGCAGTAATACCTCATAAAACCTGAGGTAAATCAAGAGAACTTCATAAAAACTGAAAGATAAACCTTTGTAGTTCCCGTTTGAAGTTTGGGCTGACAGTGCCAGTTGTACTTCAGGATTTTCTTTTTTAACTTTTTCTTAATCCCTCACTTCCTTTTCTGTTTTTTTTTTCTCTCCCCACTTTTCCTGTTCTTAAGACTTGTCATTCTGTCTCTCAGCTTCTTGACAATTTTCTCTTTCCTTTTTCCTTCCTCCCTCTGCTCTGATGCCTTTCATCTCTCCTAAAGCATCTTGCAGCTCCACAGTCCAATTCCACCCCTCAGTGTTCAAGCTACATCAAGCTACAAGCTACTCCATCACTAACCTTTTTCTCATCTTCTTTCCAGAGTCTCTTTGACTCTATATATGCACTTAAGTTTCAATATTTCTTTGCCCTCACTCTGTCAACCTTCATCCTTCAGCCAGGATGCACCACTCGGTATATAGCTTAGCAGACAGCATCTTCAGTGGCTAATTATGCCAAAGAGGATGTATTTCCTTGCCACAACTGAAATCCCTGTGGCTGTAATGTTTCCCGCTGCAGAATTCTCAATAGGGTCTCTGTTAGAGACAGTGGAAGAATGCATTGGTCTGTTTGGTTTTCCAGAAAGAACAATCTAATTTAATAGTTCTGATAAATCATAGAATGATAAAACATGCAAGTACTTTATGGCAATCAAAGAACTTTACTCACATGAAAAAAACCAGAGATGTGTACAGTTGCGACCCCACTTTACTTATTCCATAGCCTTTTCCTAGGCTAACAATGAACCAATATGAAACCGTATTCCACTGGAAATCTTACGAATAGAAAAAAGAGAAAAAAAATCAAAGAGAATAGGATATAAATATAAAATCAGTAAAATAAACAATAAAATAATTTACAGATACCTGTCACTTGTTTACAAAAGGATCCTCTAGACAGGAACAGAGGGAAGGGAAAAGATAATCACTGTGGAACTTCAAAGGCAAGCAAAAGGAAAAACCTGAGGAAAGACAAAAGAAAGGTACTGCTCCTGCAGAAAGTGAAGGGGAACAGCTCCCTTCCAGTAACTGAAGGTTTGCTTAATCGATTACCCTGAGCTGAAAGAGGCCAAGACTCAGGGCTTAATTATCATATCCAGCCATTAGATGGAGGCTATAACAGCAGCTGTAATTGCTGTTGTGTCCAGAGTCACCAGAGCCATCCAGCCCACACAGTAGTGGGGACCGACACACTGACGATCACACTTTTACCTGCTTACCGAGGCCAAGACCACAATTCTTCATAGCTTTCTTGGTACACACAGCTATCAAGACAGTGTTTACAAGGCAGGAAAGCACTAAAACACTGACTGCAAGTCCTGATGGAGCTAGGCTGAAAATATTGCTCTTGGTCCAAGAAACCAATGTTGCAGCTCCAGTTTGGCCAAATTAGCAATACCCAGTTAACATCTGGACAGGATGTGGCCAGCACTGCAGGGAATAGTGCTAGAGAGGCATCGTCAGTCCTGAGCTGTCATCCCATGTGCTGTGCTAGCTGATGAAGTACTTGAGGAAGCACTGCCCTTTCCCACAAAATCTGAAACTGCACTTCTTCCGGCAACTGTTTGTTATTCATTCTCGCAAGCCACTTTTTGTAGGCGTGCAGGTCGTAACTGTTGTCTTAGCAATGACCAATCCTGTTAATATGACTGATCCAGTTCAATTTCATCTGCCTCTTCAAGTGGCCATGGTGTTCTGCATTTTCTGTCTTAAATGGCTAGGTAGCAGTGGTATGTACTGTTAAACTGCTGTCACATCTCATCCCAAAGGTGCTGGTATTTCACTGACTGATAAAGTGTGATCCTTTAATTTAAAACTTAAGGGACAGATATTGATAGCACTTTATCCCAAAAGGGAATCTACCACTCAGAGGAAGATACTGTTCATTCTAAATAAGGTTATCAGAATTTAGCCAATATAGTACTGAGGTAAAGCATGTTACCATACAAAAATGTTAGTATTATCAGTTCTGCTATGCAGGTATTGACAGCTCGCTCTAATAATATAAAAAGCCCCGTGCTGGACAAGGGAAAAGAAGAATTTACAGAGTAGGTGAATACTACTGTTACAAGGGTAGAAGGAACACAGCTGTAAAGAATTCAGGTAGAATCTTTATGTTGTTGAAAGAGATAAAGTCTTCAAAATGACAGAAAATAATTGCCTAATAAAGAGCTGTAGTACTGCCCTAAGCTGCAGAATGAAACAATTATTTTTATGTAGCTCCTCATCTTTGGAATCTTAAATTATTTTTGTTATTCTCTCATCTTTCCCTTGATCTGTTTGAAGACTTCTCCTGTACATTTAACAAGTATTTTTGTTTGTTTTCTCTCCCTGCTACCCCCGCTCTCCCCCCAATGCTTTATCTATGATGTTTCTCTGTAACTCGCCTCTATAGTGTTGTTACCTTCCTGACTGTAACATCACATCATGGCCCAGATCATTACAACCATCTGTTATCCAGCACAGCTGACATATTAACCTACAAATGCCCCCCTCTCACTCCATTATTCTCCCAGGTCAGCACGGTTCATTGGTACCTCGTGACAGATGATGCAAAAGGAGAGGAGATTAGAGCATCAGTGGCAGGAGACTGACTCTGAATCTCATCAGTTTAGGCAGAAGGGATTTCATGCGATCCTAAGATGCAGCTGTAGTATAAAACAAGAGATACTTCTTCATGTCTGTCATAGTGAGTGCAAAATCCCAAATGAGCAGAGACACTGTGGGCAGCTGCTCATTTAATTAACCTGCCCTGACTTTATCAGGTTCCAGGGTCTAACATCATTTGATAGAGTTTTCACTTTGCTTCTTAGATGAGCTCACCCATTCTGGAGACAGCCTGTGAGGCTGGATCTATACTGCATTTCATATACGAGCCTTCAAATAGCCTGCGTGCTCCCTGCACCCAGAGTGCAGCAACGGAGAAAGCTTGAGCTTTTTCTTTCTCTTGTTCAGCATCATGGCTGCAACCCTGATACTCCTGAACGTGCCAAATATTTCCAGGCACTCCCTAACAGGCTACGGTGCTCCAAACACGTGGTGGTGAAGACAGAGGCTAAGGCAGGTGGTGAAGCACTAGAAGCACAGTCACCAGTCCTCCAGCCTAAGTGGTATATTGGAGGATAATTGCAGATTCAGATTCCTAACCTTTTTTTGTAAGGATTTTTTAAAATAATGCTTTATATAATTCTAAGATTCACATGCATATACCTCTCCCTCTAATATTAAATGGGAGGTTTCATATTTTGTCAAGTATGACAGCTTATGAGTTGAAACTCCTCCGTGTTACGAAATAAAGCATGATATCCAGTTCATTTCCTTTCCAATCACTACAGAAAAAATTAAACACGTTTGAGTGGATGCAGCAACACAATGTATTTCCTGCACTGACACACCTATGGAAGTCTTAGTTAAGGTTTTCAAAGTATATTGTGCATATATTATGTCCTTTAAAATTGACTCTGCTGCAAATAACTTAAATTTGCACTATAGCTGTTACCTGCATGAATCTCAATAAGATCTTTTTGTTCTCTATTTTCCTGATTAGAAAAAAGAAAATAATGCAGCTGAACAAATAATACAAAATGGATAATTTAGCCTACAAATTTTACCCTAATTTACTCAATCCTAATTTTCTGCTTTTAGAATACTGGCAAGAAGATAATGATTTCATGAGTGTATTCATTATCATGTCTCTCACTTCTTAGAGTCTTTAAAATTTGTTATTCAACCTGTACAGTTTTGTTGCCACTGGTCAGTCAAATCGCATGGCATCTTGTCTGTTCTCTGACTGGTAGGTGAACAAACAAAGCAAAAAGTAGGTGGAAGCACTGAAAATCTAGTTCTGCACATGGTCATGCCAACTTGATAAGTTCTTTGTACAGCTGCTTATACAAATAACATTTCCATTACAAAGATAGTTGACAGCAATAAGGGAGCCTAAAAATGGGAACCAATGCATCAGTTTTTGAAGAAGTATTCAGTGAAAGTGTTTTCAATATCCCCTCAAATTAAGATGACAAACTAACTATCCATCGTATTCAAAAGAGAGGTTTGGTCTGGCTAGTGATGTTCTGTGATAAAGACAATCACTGTACCTGATCGCCAACCAAGTACCAGATTTTCCCAATGATCGATTAATGAACTAGGGACAGATTGTAGCCTGTTCAGAAGGTTTGAGGTGGAAACAGATTATGCCTTTTGTTGCCACTCAAAAAACACTACACAGATTACAATAGATGCTGGAGACTCTCCAGTCAGCCTTTTTTGTGTGCTTCTATACTTTCTTAGAGACCAATACTTTAACCCTTGCAAAGTCAAAAACAAAATGCCAAGTTATGTGAACACGGGACCACATTAAGAAACAAGAAGGTCATACATTCGTTAAGAGCTACAGAGAAAATCTTCAGTCTAAAATCTGAATAATAAAATTCTGTGCTCACTGATTTTAATGGGCTTTGGATCAGGCCATTATTTCTGTTGCAATGACAATATCTATATAATTTATTCATTTTTACAATCACGAAAGTGAGTTACTGTTTGATAAGTGTTTCTAATTTTAAAGGAAAAAATGTGTCATTAATTAAAGATTATTCCTTGGCATTAATTTTATAAAGTGTGCTGTAGAACTCTTTCTCAAATTAAGAAAGAAAATCTATGCCAACAGTGTGCCAGTGAAGAACTTGTTATGAGTTAACAACCCTGCTTAAAGATGAATAGGAGACAGCTCAGCTTCCTGCTTACTTTTGACTCTGTACTGATCAACCTTTTCTTCTTAATAGCGCCATCTCAGCAACGTGCTCATCTAAAAATAAATTTCAGCTTCACTGCAATTCAGATTTTCTGGCTCTAATAAATAATTTTTCTGTGTCAGGCTGATAGTACAAAGGACTAGTATAAAACCATTCACCTCCTTGTCAGCCACAGTGGCTGACAAGAATTGGAAGACTTATAAAATTTGTTTATTTTTACCTGAATTTATAATGGTTGGAATTTCAACCATCCGATTGATTTTTTTGTGAAAGAGGCTGAAAACCATTTATGTCATTCCGTAACTTCTCCAAGCAAATAGCCATGCACCTTTCCCCTGCCTGAGAACCACCGACTGAAAAGCTTAAGTTAAAATGACAACAGCAACAACAATAACAACAAAAACAAACAAACAAAAAAACAGAACAAAGAACTTGAAGATTTTTGCTCTTAGGAGTATTAATAGCAGATAATTAATGAGAAAAATTTGAAAGCAACTTTAGAACTACTGCTCATCTTATTATTAAATCTGTTTGTCATAAGGAGACAAATCATGGAGTTACAATATTCAGTGGACCACAACAATTCTGTCATGACATCTCTCAAAGGCAAGATTCAGGTCAATTCCCCCCAGATCCATTGATCCTAGTTATGGGATTGTATAAAGGAGGATAAGCAAATTACAGTTTCAAATGGAGTTTAAGATTTATGATGTCTTGAAAATCTCACTGGGATTTTCATGTTATCCGGCCTCCCAACGCAGAGCTTAGCCAAGGAATAGAGCAGCAGCTAGCCTGGTTTGTTACCATCACACCCGAGGGATATGGGCTGGAGCAAACAGACACTGATCTGGTAGCAGGAAGGTCAAGGGTCTGTCCTGACTAATTTAAAGACTAAGAAACCTTTTGATGAGAGAATAAAATCTGAATAAACCCAAAATGCTAAATCTGGCCTATAAAAGCAAACATCCAGATCTTTTTTCCATTAATGCAACCAAAGAACACTGTCTGACAGCTGGATCACAGTGAAAAGTGCCTGTTAATACAAATACTAGGAAGTTATCTATGTTGATTTAAGTAATATGGAAGTGTTAATGTAACTAACAGGAAGATATGATCATTTGGTCTTGTTTTAAAGATGATTTCAAAGAAACTGGCACACATGAAAGCATCCTGTTCTTTTGGGTCTGATAATCCTTCAACTCAGGTGGTAGAAGCAATTGCATTACTTGCCATCCTATTATATTTCTCCAATGTACAGTGGGAAATATATTTTTTTTTCCAAATACACTACCTGCTTGAAAGTACAGAGTACAGAAGACCGTGCAAGTACCACCTTTTGGTAACCAAAAAAAAAAAAACAACCCCAGCAGCAGAAAGAGAACTCAAACTTGAGAGATTTTAAGGAGCTCTTAACCAGCTAAATAAAAAACAAGCAAACAAATCAAACAAGAAACAGAGAAATACACACTCTTTGGAGAAAGACTGATACCATCTGGGGAAGTTGCTGAGAGTTTCAACAGATTTCTTATTTGTACAGAGAAGCAACCAAAATGCACAAAATGATGAGTACATCAGGAGTCTGTGCTCACACTAACATAATTTACCCATAAATACAAGGCATTTTGCTACTGCCCCTTGTGTACATGAACAGAGATGCATATATGCATATTTTTTTGCACACATACTCTTAAAAGCCAAGTCTCAAGGATGGAGAACAAAATCAGTGTGTAGACTTTAAACCAACGGCCATTTTTTTATAGTCTTGAGTAACTTTACTGCTGACTTCAATAATCCACAACATACCCTGAAAGCTGCTAATTTTCTCTCTCAAACCTTAGAAATGAAGGCTTCCACATCCATTGTTTATGTCTACGGTGACTTACATCCAAATTACACAGTCAAAAAGATGAAGAAATGTAACATACAATATAAAGCACATAGATATTTTCTCTCAGCCTGAAGAGAGACAGTAATTTTCCACCAAAACTAGTGGACTAGAAATTCTGATTTATTGATCTTTGAGGTCAGATGTAGATACTTTTAGTTGGCTGGTTGATTTTAGTTTTGCTTGTTTTGTTTTGCATTGCCCTTTTGAATTTATGGAAGGTAAGGTCAAAGTGTTAATACATTAATTCAGTCAGTATTAAAAAGGGGCTCTTACATCTTTCTGCGTATCCTTCAAAGCTGACACCCTATTTAATATCTGTATCTGTCATCTCTGAAAAACAATTGGTCATGCTGGAACTTTCAACTGCCATATGATAGCAGACAGTTGTGACCTGTTTTTCACATTAGCAGAATTTCACTACGAAAGGGTAAGAGGGAGAAAACCTTGCAGGGGAGCGAGATGTTTACTTTCTGCAAAAAATGTCCGTTATTAAAGGCTCAATCTTCACTGAATCTGATTGAATTAAACTTGAGAAGTGTGAACACTTTTTTATGACTTGCAACAATTTCTAACTTAAATGCAGGTAACAAGTATTAACAGGCTTATATCTGATATTCTGGCTTTTTGCATACTAAGGACTTAATTCTCAGAGGACACGTAATTTTGAGCTCTGTTTTCCTACAATTTTAGCCTTTTCATGCCCAAATCATTATGTCCTTCCAATATAGTTACATGACATTACTATATTGCAATCTTTAGGTAAAGTACTAAGTGAAAGCAACCTTATTACTGCTTTACAGTTGGTAAAACAAAATGCTGTCTATGTTTTCAAAAAGCTCAGCTCTCTTTAGTGTGTGATTTGCAAAATTTTCCACAAGAAGAAGAAAAAGCAACTGTAAACCTCCCTCTTGGCATGAGAATTATTTTGGTAAAATTTAACTAAATGCAAGTACACCTTACTGTTCATATTTTGTGTTTGTCTATATAGACATATATTTATTCATATTTACATTTATAGTCAACCTTGTTCACGCAGATTTATAAATCAACAGTATTTTAAATCTACTGTGTTTCCTAGACCACCGATTTAGATTGAAAAATCCCACTTGATATTTCTTAGGGTGAAATCCGTCCTCGCATGATGGCCTACAAACTACTTGAAGCCCACTTATATCAGGGTTTAAGTAGCACTTCAGTGATGCATAGCCTTGTACAGATAGAATTTTACCTGTAAGGAGCATCCCACTTCTTTTCTTTTGATAGTTTTAACTGTGCTGCAGGACTGTGGTTTTGTAAAATAACACTGTAAAAGTTAATGTTTCCCTCCCTCAGTTATATATATGCTTATTCTGAGTGGACTGTTTTCTTATTTAAAAAAAAAAAGAAAAGAAGGGGGGAAGACTTTAAAGCAAAACATACTCTTTTTTTTCTATGTATTTCTGCTGTTGCTGATAATACAAATCTCTTGATGAGGTGCACGTGAGGTGCAATCTAGTGCATAAAGAAGGGAATCACCTTTACTCTTCCTTAATCATGCTATTGTGCATTCTTCATAGCAGTAAAATCATGTAATTCTTCAGGAAACAAACAAGTACGGGAACATTCTGAAAGACAGTTGGTGCACACAAATTTATTATCACTGTAGGTGGGCATAGTGCTTTGAAACCAGCCTAGGTTTCTTTTCCTCAGAAAAACAAACCCTCTCTTATCTACTATACAGTGGAGTCAGTGGAAGGCTTTCCATCAGCTTCAAAGACAATTGAATAGAACGTGCAACGCACAGGCTAAAAGAAGATGAAATAAGATTAGAGGAACGTGTGTGAAAAGGCGTTAATTGAAGAACGGGGCATTGAGAAGAAAGGATTAAACAGATTATAAATCTAATGTATAGGGAATTGCTTCATGCATGATCATGAGTTACTCAAAACCAATTGATATGTTGTGCAGGGGCTTCTATTCCACAGTGCTGGCTGGGGAGGACTCTCAAAACAAAGCAAGCAAGCTTTTTTCCAGATTTCTTGGCCTTAAATTATTTCTGAACACCATGCTCTGGACTGATATAAGAGGAAACTGGGTGAAGTGAATTTTAAGTGACATCTCAGAATTTATTCCCATAACCATAAGGCAAGGAGGTTCAAGTCCAGATGAGCAGTTTCATTACATATATAGCTTCCTGTTTAATGATCAGTTAAGTTTCTATAGTTTTTCTTCCCTGTGAATTAGATATCTATGTTTTGCACTGGTTCCAAGATTCTTGGACATAATAATTATGGGTACAAGATCTTGATGAAAATAGGTTTCAGAAGTTGACAGGGATATTTCTCAGAAATTGTTCAGGACATCTCAGTACTTAAGAGATTTACCGCAAGAAGTAATTTCATGAAAGTCTAGACGCATACTATCCTGAAAAATATCAACTGCTAAAGCTAAGTAAAGGACCTGGTAAACACAGTGAAATCTACGTGCTGTGTATGTGCATATACACACCTGCAGAGTAGATAAGCAATATTTATTCACACTCATATATAAATTTCAGATAAACTGAAATAAATGTCCCTTGTCAATTACAGATTTACAGATGCTGCACTTCTTTTTGCAAAGCATGCAGTATGAGAACACAAAATCATGCATTTAGAGAAACTAATAGCAGAAAATACCTATAGCATAATTTATTTCAGCCCATTTCATAAAAGCCAGAAGATAAAGTTAATTTATCCTTACAACTACAATGTTGCTGCTGGGTATCAGAATATCAGAAAGTCAGATCCTGACAATATATCCAAAAAACCCATGGCATACTAATAATTTCCATACTGGGTAGTAGCAAACAGGTTTTTACACTGTATGGTTTTCACAGTTATTTGTTGGTTTTGCTTGACAAGAATTCCTTGTGAGTGTAGGACTAGAATACAACCAAGAAACATAAGGAGCAACTGTTCAGACTTTGGGTCAAGTTTAGGACACTGTGGAAGATAATGATGGTTCAAATGTTGTGAAAGACTACAACAATTAATTATACCACCAGAAAACAGACTCGTGAATTTACCATGTGGAAGCGGTATTATTCCCCTATGCTTAGCACAAATCATAAAATCTGTGCAATTTAATCGCATGGGGTAAAAATCCCATTCCACCAACAGCTGGAAAGCCCCTTCTCCAGTACTGTACTGAAGAATCTTAGCAGGAAAATGGTATTTGATGAGGCTGTTTCTTATGCCATGAAGACAAACTATGCTGCTTACCTGTAAAAGCAAAAGCCTCTGATCTGTTTCGCAATCAGCGTGTATCTAGTTTTGCACACTGTTAACAATCAGCCTGTGCCAGGTGTAACTGTGCACACCTTCAGCTGCCACGGCTAAAGATGATGATTTAATAAGTCTTTCCAAAGCTACAAATTCCGACTGTGCAGCCAGGCCATTTGCAAGAAGGCATTACTACATACCTGCGCTGGCTCTAAGTTCATACTGGAACTTGACATTACCCAGGTTATAGGCCTGTCCTTCAGAGGTGTATAAAGGAGTTTATTCTTTCAACTTCTGAAACAGACCCCCCTCAACACAAGGCAAGCATACATACAGTTACCAGAGATAACATCTCAGTGTAGCACACACACCTGACACTGCAAGTCTCCAGCCTTCCCTTAGGGGTCAGAGAGAAGGCAGACTGGGGGGCAACAGGTAAACAGCCTCGTGTCTTCTCCTTCAGAGAAAAAGAATTGAAACAAATAATACACACGCACATTTAGCATTAGGGAATATCTGCTTCAAATTTTACAGGAACTGCCCGTATTCCTTCAAGAAAAAGCTGCAGATACAGCTGTACCTGTGAATGTGAAAAGAGAGCACCAACACAGAGCTTGGGGCAGGCAGCTCCCAGTGTACCTGGAGTAAAGATCTCTGCAAATACTTCGAGATGTTGGCTAGGCATCAGTAACCCAGTGTTCCTAATATATTTGTCAACTGCTTATGTAAACAAAGGTTAAAATCTACTGAATTAATGAATACTTCTGCTATAGTACTTCTGAAAGTGCAATGGTTGCTGAGTGAGGTTGGAGACGATAAGGAAGAAGGATGCGGTAAAAATTGCTCCTTCACAATTTTCACGCCTGCCCTCCAGAAGAGTAATGAAAGTCAGTCCACTCTCCACAGTGCAAAATGAATGGTCACCTTGAAAATAGGAGCCAGCTCAGACTATTGCCAAACTTCAAAAAAACTCTCAGCTTGCTTGGTGTCTTGGAGTGCTGCTGTTCCCATTTTGAGTTTGGGGTTTTGGTTTGGGTTTTTTTGGGTTTGTTTTTTGATTTTCAACATGTTTGGTTCTTGCACTTTCAGTGAGAAGTCAAAAGGGGAAGCAGAAATAACACAATAACATGGGAAAGGTCAGTCTGTTGACAGTTCCAACCTGATTTTCAGATCAGAGAAGCCAGGGAGGGTTAAGCATTGACTAAGTATCGGGAGCACATGGATGTTTCACACCTTTTCAGATTTGCTAATCAGAATCTGAAAAATGGAATAAACCAATGACTAAAACTATTATAACAACAACACAAACATTGACATTTATGCACGTTACTCCTGGAGAGGAGCTGTGATTTGTGTCTTGTTTTCACATGAGTCTCATTTCAAAGGTGACAACTTAAGCAACAAGCAAAAAACCCACCACGACAGAATCCTGTTCCTAAATGCCATTCTGCAACATGTGGCATTCTTCAGACATGAATTTGTATCATTAGGGTGGGGTTATAGGTGGCACTTGAAGCCCATTCTGTCTTTTCTTTTTACTAGAGGGTACATTTATTTACTAGAGAACAATGGGGAAACTACTTCATGGTTTAATTGCACTCTTGCTTGCAAATACACTTGACTGTATCCCTGTGTTATTTATCGTTTCTAAAGATTCTGAAGAACTAATGAAGTGCTATAAATCGCTCAGGAGCAAGAAGGAAATTTCACTTGCAATGTAAAATCTAAACAAATTTAGAATTAAGTTTAAAATTAGCTTTTGCAGGTCTAAATTTTCTCTTATGCACATTATTAGTCATTTCTGAGTATGTGTAAAACAAGGAATTTTTAGCTGAATTAAACTGTATCACACTACCTGACCTGCAAATCAACCCATCAATTAACTTAAATACATAATAAAGAATTCAAGTGTATAAGCCACAAACATTTGTTTTTGGTGAAAACTTTTCAAATTTCCTGTAAGAAAGCTGAGTATCAAGGGAGCACACCCCAGAAATAAAGCTACTGCATTTATACAAGTGGGGGTTTTAGTTTGATTCCCTAAATAATGCCAGTCCAGGGAGTTCTTTAAAAAAAAACACCACCTACAACAAAGAAGTGTTGAGGAGTGAAGAAACCTACACCGAAATAGCAGTGTATGGGAGAGTGCAGCAGAGCAGTGTGTGGGGAGACAGATAATTGTTAGCCTCCCTACACTTTACCAAATAGATTTTACTAACCTAAAAATGTCCAATTTAATTCACAGTGTGCAAAAGCAGAACAAACCAAGAAAGACCCTGTTTCACAGACGTGATTTTGTATATTTGCACCTTGTAATGGCTCCCCTGCAACTGCCCCTTGGAGTTTGTTTTATGTTTGCTGGTTGTATTTCAGAAAGAGCAGTAAAAGACATAATCACAGCAGCGACACTAACCAGTGCTATTAACTGTGCTTTTGTACACCATTGCTGTAGCTCTGACATTCAGTCTTACTAACTACACAGTAGAATTTAAGCTGGATCATTTAAATAATGATAAAGCTGTCAAGACTCTGATGTGATTTTCTTCTTGAGCAATTCACCTTCTATTACAGGTTTTATTGTACTTTATAGTGGGCATCTGTAAATCTGTGGATCAGTTTAGCTCCCTAATTTACACCCGTTGCACGTACTACATGGTTTTAACTGACTTACTTTAGAAGGATTCACAGTAGTTGCTAGGAAACCTTTCTGTGTTCTTTTCACTTCTTATATAGCATTAGCTTTTCAATTGATATGGCTGTACCTTTAGGTACAGAGGGATTTAAGCAGAATCAAACAATGACAGTAGGACTGCAGCATAGATAAGCAAAAAAGAAGGGGGGGGGCATGCAAATCCTTGTTCTTTGTACAGGTAATACAGAGGATTAGAGCAAAAGAAAGGACATAGCACATTTTCCATGAATATTTTTTAAAGATATTCTGCATCATATTAAGAAAAGCAGGAAAACCAAGACTTCTTACTATAGCTTAAAGTTTATAAACTTGTAAATGACTGTAGCAGAGAAGCCATTTCATTGTGCTACAACTGTTACCCAGCATGTCTTCCTGGGGATAATTTCCAATGGTAATACCGTAAAGCATTTTTCTGTATGAGGGAAAGATAACTCCCATGCAGATTTAAGGCAGTAAATGTTCTTGCCAAAAGTATCTCCATTGCAAATGCGTTCCTACCAAGATCATGCAGTTAAGAATCACTTTTTTCCTTCTGAAACAGTCTGATTGATGTCCTCGGGTTAGCAGTCACATAGTCTATGTGAGAGCAACAGAGAGCCATGTAGAGAGTGGAGAGATAAATGAAAACTTTACCCTTATCTACTTGGAACTATGTTGTCTTACTGCTTCTCATCTCTACTGGGATAAAGTAGTCTTGTCTTTCATCAGAAAGCAACATTTTCCCAACCAATCCAAGTATACAAATGCGCACCTCACGCACAGCAGTAATCATATTACTTTCAGACAAAGATTTTCTATTATGACACTTTTCTCCTCTCCAGAGAATCCCATCTCCTTTCAAAAGTTTCAGATCTTATTTGAGCAGCCAAACTGTGAAGAGCCCACTGATGCTCCTCTGTCTGCAAATCTTCCCATTCCCACCACACCCATGTGCTTTGCTGTCCTCAGAGCCTGATGGCGGCTGTTAGCCAAGACTGTAGTACACTCTTGGCATTGCAACTGATTAGCTTGAGCAGTACCACAACTGCCTTTCAATAAGCCTTACAGTATACTTATGGATAGTGGAAGATAATTTCTTCCTTCACAGTTGAAAGAGGAAATATAATCAGAACTGTCTTTTCTATGTCTTTTTTATCTGGGACAGCATAAAACTGTAAGCATAGGTGGTCCTCTGGGTATCCTTTTTTTTTTTTTCTTTTTTTTCCCCAAAGTTTCTGAAAGTCAAACCAAACAAAATGTTTTGTTTAATCTCCTGGAGAGATTAAAGAATCTCATAACGTGACAGGCTCACTTCAGAAAAAAATCTACCTCATCTCCTCCAATAGCCTTACTCAAATCTCTTGGGTTAACAAATCTGGGTTTGCATTAGCACTGTCTTGGGTAAAGTGAGATTTTTTTCTAAACACTTACTTTCTACCAGTCAATATGAAAAAATGAGAGAAAAGTATTCCCCAGTATCTTGCTTTCAAACCAGACAAATCAGAGATCACAAAAGCATGTGAACATCCAGAAATAAGAGGGCTATCCTACCTTCATTCCTAATATAGTTTGGCAAAATAAATATTTCAAATAATAAGACAAAAACATGACTAAAACTTAATGAATTTAAAGTTCATGAAGTTTAAAGGCAAACAGACCACATAGAAATAGTGACTGGCTGCACTCCACAGATCATTAACTCCAACCAGTAACCCATGTGCCAAATCCATATCAGCCCTTCTTGAAAGGTGTTTGTCTAAAACCAGCATCATCTCAGACAGATGTGGAAACATCCTGATGTAAAAGAGAACCCGAAACCTCCAGTCATAAAGAAAACCCTTTCCTGTAAAAACATTTGTTAGCTTCTAATTGTAGGTTGTCTGATTTAATCTTTTATCCCTTCTGTTATTACCCTTTTTTTCCACTACTGTTAAAGAGTCTTTAGTACAAAATATTGCCTTAACATCGAAACATTCACTGATATGCTGCAACTAAGTCCTGTCTTCATCTTTTTCATAAGTTACAGATTGACTTGTTTAAATCTTTTATTGAAAGGCACTTGATCCAGTCTTTCCTTTTTTTTTCCTAACTATTTTTTGCAACCCTTCCAATCTTTAAACAACTTCTACAGTAGGGACAATGGTCTTACGTGCACAATGGTACTATCAGTCTCTCAGTGACGCATGCAAGGTAAAGCACACCACCCGTCCCAACAAAAACCTCCCATTTATGCACCACAGTCTTGCATAAGCTCCTGTAACCACAAGATCATACAGAAGCCTTCCTGTTATTATTGTGAAAGGAAGGCTAAGTTTTAAAAATAACCAGCAGAAGTAGAAAGTTATGTAAGACATCTTTCATTATTGTACAGCCAAATATTCAAAAGCTTAAATCAGCGTTACACTGGCTACTACACTTTGGGGCGTATATTCCTCCTTGATGATGCCTTTGAAACAGTAGAAGCAACTGAAAAGAGACTAAAGTAACAAAAGGACCTCCAAACAAAACAAAAAAACAACAATACACCCCCTAGATCTTAAAAAACAAAAGAGAGCCCATGCAGAAGGAGCTCTTATTCACTCTTAAGGGTCATTTTGAAAGTGTCAGAAGAAACATTACAGTACAAGGGCGGAACTTCTCCCATATCACCACAACTGACTTCGCATTGTATGCTTTATGTTATTTCTCTGTTTCCTAGAATGTCTCATGAATTAAGTTACACATGATAGTTTTAAGTTGCTAACAATAAAGGCAAAAGAAAGGAGGAGGAAGAGGAGCATCAAGGACTTAAACACATTTCAAAAGGATCGAAATAACTGTTTGTAAAGGAATTCTTAACACCAACAGATGGAAATTTACAAAAGAAAATTCCCAAGAGTAACTCCTAAAAGCTGCTTTGGTCTTTGGGATTAAATAGCTTAGATCCCACTGACCTAAAGAGATCCCTAATGAAATAGATAGGTGAATCTACAGTTGAAATACTGCAGAGACACAGAAAAAAAAACAAAAAACAAACCACAAACAAAAAAACCTAATGCAAAGCCAACTAGAAAATCCAAATTATAACAAAAGTAGTTTTGCACTGGGAAATAAAAACTAATATAACTACAGGAAAATTAGACTGTTTCTAAAACCCATAAAAATTGTATTAGATAAAGGCATACAGAAAAGACTGCTTGCACACAGAACTGTGTCTGCAAAGGCACACTGAGAAAACATACAGAGCTAGACTAAATTAGCTCTCATCTCTATTCCCATCTTCCTTAGAAGGAGATACATGAGCCTGTGAAGTACTGTATTCCTTCAAGAGGAAATGCCTGAGGAATGTTGCTGCACATCTCAAACCAGCAATGATATACAAAGTACTAAAATTCTGTACGGAACTAGCTTAGATTATGCAGGGAAATGCATACTTACTATTCAGCTGACACTGTTATTTGGTCTACTATTCAAGTGTAAGTAAGTTAGGCTTAAAATCCAGATTATTAAGAATGAGTCTTCTATTTAACTTTTACTTACCATAACTAAATCACACATTCCATACTATGTGTTTGGTTGTTTTTTTTTTAAAGAACGTTGTGTAGAAAAGGATAGTTTAATTCAGTTTTGAAGTTACACTGAAGAATAACTACTAGACTATTTCAATTTCGGGTTCTCTACCTAGCACAGTGTTACACACTAAACAATGAAAAAAATACATACGTTGTATGGTTATGTATGGTGACTGCTCTCACTCCAAGACACAGCCAAAAGCCAGTCACACTCTCTATATCAATACCAACACATACTAATGCATTAACTCTGCATGAGATATATCTGAAATGCTCAGAGGTCAGCAATCATTACAACCTCTTTTCTAGCTGGGTTCACTAACTCACCAGTAGGTTTGCTTACAAATGGTCTAGAAGCACAAATTATGATTTTTTTAAGTTACAGTTAATTCTAATTTTTTAAAATTACTGATAATTGGGGAAGACTATAACTCTCTATTTTTTCCTGTTGTAGTTTTTAAATAACTAACAATTAGTCAGCAGATTTCTCATCTTTCCCTTCCATTGCACCACTGAAGAATTAATAGAACTTGGCCTCTTTTGCATACTGCTGGAGACTTGACAGGTAATACTGCATTCCCCACAGTTCCAGCCTGTCAGGTATTAAGAAGTGTTCTCACCCTTTAGAGAAATGCTAGTTGTGCATTAAAAAACAAAAAAGAGAGAGAAAAGCTTCCTTAACAACTAGAGATTAAAACACATAGAAATAGACTGTTGGCAAACGTAGATTATCCTCACACTGCAAAGGCAGAGGTCCTTGTACGCCTCTATCTCCACCTCCAGTTGCCTCCCAAGTATGATACAACTCCTTGTATGTAACTATGATTCGAAATCAAGTTCAGCTGCAAGTCTTTCTCAAGTCTTAAGAGGGCTGAAAAGTCAGTCACCTACACTGAACTGAGCTACAGTTCTCATATCCTAACTCCCGTTTATGATCAAACTACCCTTCAGCTTATAAATTCATATCGGTCCATTCAGCACAGCAATATTCGTCTTGTCAAGTGATACCAATGACCTTATGAGTTCTCATCTTCCAACTACTGTTCCCTCATTCCTCCTACTTTCCTAATATCTGTGTAACTATACCTGAGCTGAAGGTTTTCTCATCCTCAATAAAGTACCAGCACAGCTCCTGTGCTGTGTGGGTTTTTGTCACTAAAAGAAGACTCCAAAACTAAGCCTGAATGCTCTACCTTGCCTTCTGTCCTCCTCCTTTCCCCTTCTTCTCCCTTTAATGTTCAGCATGCTTAAGTTCTTTCCAAAAAGCCCTTATAGCATGTCTTTCACTCTTCACTACCAGGAGGGTTGGCAAGCCACACTCTCTGCAACAAGTCAGAAGGAACCAGCCAGCACTGTTCTATAAATTAAAACCAGACCTGTATGGTTTTTACTTTTACAATAGCTGCAAAGACGCATTGTAAAGGTGTTGCTGGCTCTGTCCTCATCTGGCTACTGAGCAAGTCAGTGTGTCTGTGGAAGGGCTTGTGTACTCAGCTTCTAAAATATGCCTGTGGGATTTTTAAGGGAAAAAAAACTCCTAAAAAATCTGTTGATGTATTTCCCCAAATAGTATTGCTGTCATGAATGCAAAAACATTATAATAGACTGGAGTAACATACAGGATAAGCATTTGAAAACTGATGATTAAACAAGTTTGTTTTACTATGCCAAATGTAAACGAGACGGAAACAGCTTACATGAGTAGTAATGTTTGTTTTGGATCGATATGCAGTAGATTGCCCAGTGATGGTTATTTTGAACAAATGCACAGCTCTACCCCATGTAATAAAAATCTGGCTGCCCTTTGTTACTCATGAAACTCATAAAGGTTAAAACTTTAGCCTGAAGGAAAAAAAGATCCTTTTCATCCAATGAAAATTAATAGGACTGAGCATCCCTCCCCTTGCAGGCAGCTGTAATTTTTCAGCTAAGAGGCATAGAGGTTTAAGAAAAATTGATGATGGAAAGTTTTTGTCACCAACATAAACACATTTTAAAAGTGGCTAGCAATAGGCTCACGCTGAGAATTGTACGTCTGAGGCAATGCCAGTGGTACTTAGCACAGCTGCTCATGGCTGTGCGCCTAATTGAATGTTGTTTGTCTCAAGATTTTCCAGTGGACCATTTCAAGTGGCAGCACACAGCTGATGTGCCATATAACCCACATTAACACCTCACCTGCAAAATACATAATTACATTCAAATCTGCTGATTAGATGCAAAATACAAACACATGCCAGTGGTTGCATTTCAGAAGTAGCCATGCTCATCCACAGTAATGAAAATGAGTGGATTGCTGTCAAGAACTAGTCCCACATCCTGTCTTTCCAAAAAAGATTATTGGTAGCTTGTGTAGGTATTAAAATTTCATATGATAATTTTTTGATGATGGATCTTGAAGCCTAGTTAAATCTAATTCTGTTTGTTTCCCACACATTTATTTTGCCTCTTAACTCTTATGTAAAGGTTTCTAAAACATATTTCTGTGATGCTAAAAAAGGAAATCTTCTGATAAATTACTTATATATAGAATCAGCGGTCAAATTGTGTGATTCATAAAATTAGGAGCTGTTAATCTAATATATCTTAATATAACTGCTACTTTATTGTCAATCTTTTTTACCGGAGCACATTTGTTCCAGATTTATTTATTTTTTAAAAACTAGTCTTCACTTCACAGTGAAGTTTATGTTTGTATTAAACTAATTTACATCCATTTGAAAATGCTGAATCCAAGCCATTTCTTTTTTCCACTGGGAATGCAGTAAAGCACAGTTGCTGCCTAATAACTATGTGGAAAATATGTTTTTATTATTGTTGTGTCTTCAGGTAATTACATGCAGTGGATGCTCTGAGAGGTCATCACAGTCATTGTAAATGCAGTGGACTAAGCTTTGTTCTACCAGAGCAGGTAACAGCTAAAAGACTCCAGACAGAACCCAAGCTTTGAATTTAGAAATAATCTCTTATCTTTTACTTAAGATAAGGTGTTCATGTAGTATAATAAATTAAATTAACATCCACAATGAGACAAGGAAAACCTTGGAAAATATAAGAAGATAGTCTAGCAGTATGTAGTCTTACCAAATTCCATGTGTTTTGAAGTTATTTTCATTAAAATAATAAATTCTTACATAAAAAAAAAAAAAATCATTGTTTCAGATATGCTATCTCCAAAAAAAAAAGAAACAGCCTTGAAAATCCATGTTAACATGAAGGTCAGTGAAGAGAAAGGAGAGGAAGGAGGTGCCGGAGCAGAGATTCCCCTGCAGCCTGTGGTGAAGACCATGGTGCCCCATGTTGTCCTCATGCAGCCCATGGAACTTGACAGATAGCTCAAGGAGATTTAATGGTAGAGCAGATAACGCTGGAGAAGGTGGCTGCACCTGAAGGAGGCCATGACTCCGTGGGAGAGACCCATGTTGGAGCCATTAGTGGAGAACTGCAGCCTGTGGGAAGGACCGGCATTGGAGCAGCTTGTGAAGGACCCTCTCATGAGAGGGACCACACGCAGGAGCGGCGAAGACTGTGAGGAGCCCTCCCCTGAAGAGGAAGGAGCGGCAGAGATAACACATGATGGACTAGCTGCCCAGTCCCTGCCCCTCTGTGCCACCTTAGCCGGGGAGAAGATAGAGAAACAGGAGAAACGGGGAACAAAGCCTTTGAGCCCGGGAGGGATGGGGGAGAGGTGGCCCTTTTAAGATGTAGTTCTCATTATCTTACTCTGTTTTTCACTGTTAACAAATTAAATTGTTTTTACGTTTTCCCCAAGTCAAGTCTGTTTCTTGCCCGTGACCATGATTGTTGAGTGAACCCTCCCTGTCCCTGCCTCAACCCACAGAACAGATTTTGCTACCTATAGACATCCCACAATGATTCAGCTGAAGTATTTTAATCTTTTCCCTTCAGTTGCTATAAAACCAGCTGCTGCTACTGAAAATACCTAGCTAGCAGTCCTCAGGGAACACACTGCTGCTGGCAGGACCTCAAAGGGGCTGGAGGAAGAAGCTTCTACCACTCTGTTTCTCCATCAGTGCCCTCCCTGAGCTAAGGCTACAGGCTTTGGAGCTGGCCATGTATTCTGGAGATGGGGTGCTGCTAAAGGCCATCAAAGCGTTTTTGAGATGGGTGAGATTTGGAAATAAAAGCCAGCTTTTTCCCGTTTTTTCCTCTTGCACACTTCCTACTCCCAAAGCTATGGTAACTTCTTGGCAACCCCACTAGAGTATGTGGTCATCAGTACTTTGTTTGAGGTATGTTCTCTACTCAATGGGCCTGTGCTTAGTCACTCATTTTTTTAATTTTTACAATATTAACAGATCTCAAAGGTTTTCCACATTTACATTTCTTACTTTGTCAAACTAATCAGTGTTGTTTTAATCACTTTCATATCTCGGAGCATCCACATGTTGATAGGTGCTTAAGAGAGAAGAATAAAGGAACAGCTCCTTCCCTGAAGAGCTTGAAGTCATTCTCATTGAAATAGTTCAAGAAAGCAGCAAGTCTTAAAATAGACTTTACAAACTATACTTTAGGAACTCGTAAATGACATATATTGAATTGTTAACCCTTACATTGCACCCATCACAATTTTTATATCAAATATTCCTTTGATAAACTGATCAACAATTCCTTTTTAATAAACTCTCTTCTTCAGACTGTCTCTTACCTCAATCCAATAACTGACGTGTTCTAAAGGAGCATAGCTCTTTCACACAATGGGTATATTTTTGTGAATTATCACACTGAAAAAGAGGTTGACTTAAAGCAACATTGGTAAACAAGAGAAACAACCACTCCAAGGAACTGAGTTTACAAACAAGAGCCTTTCGTATAGACACTAGATTTCACCAAAAATGATACACACTGATAATGCACAGTATTAAAGCCTTTCAGAACAAATGACTGGGGGGGTTACTCTGATAAGATGCAATTAGACTGATGTTTTAAATTTCTTATTACTAGAAGTGAGTTTTAAGAGAGAATCTGACCAAGAATTATGACTCAGACCTTTGAGCATTGTATTAATCTTCTTATGCATGAATTTGAATTCTTGATTTATTCTCTGTCACCCAAATTCTGTTAAAAGTAAATAAACTACATACTTTTAAAAATCTCATCTATTACTCTCAACTTGCATATGTCTTTTTAATTTTAAAATTAAATATTCGGGATATCAAGTTATAAAGTACTGTCTTTAAAAACTCATTGAAATGTATTAATAAGATAAGCTACTGATTACAGTAGTCCAGGTGTTCAGAACTGCTTAGATATCTCTATGGAGCACTGACTGCACTGTGCCATATCATCATATTCTGTCTTTTGTCTGGCTCATTTTGTTAGCAGAACATTTCAATAATGCACAAAAAAAAAAGATTCTATGTTTCACTTTATTTTATTCATTGCTGTTCTTATCCACACCAGAATCATGTTTTTTATTTGAAGGTATTACATGGGAGGTGATGAAGAGCCCAATAAACCTTCTTTATTCCTTTTCTTCCCACTTGTGGTAACAGGTCATATTGGGGTTTAGCTACAAGAATTTGACTGGTCTCGCTTTAACAGAATAATTAGTGCTATAGCTATGCTGATATAACTCCCCCATGTGGATACTCTATTCCAAGGATAAAAAAAATATTTTATTCTAGATTAATTAATTCTCTTAATTCTATCTGAACAAAGTTACTTTCCCTCCAGAGGGAGGGATCACATGGGAAACAGATGAAGACATCTACAAAGTTTTGTTTCTTCTTGCAGTTCAGTGCTTTCAGGGGATCCTAAGTTGCTGGAATGGCATGGACTCAACTCACCAAGTCTTCTCCATACTTAAAGCAAAAGAAGAGCATGATCTGCCATCTAGACTAGTCAAAGAGCCCTCTCCACAGAGAAGAAGGGGATTGGAAATGGGATACCATGAGATATCTCAATGGTTGGGTGGAATAGCTAATACGTAGGTCAGTAACAGCCTGAAAAGATGAATTATCACTTCGTTAAATGTCTAGATTAAAATTAAAATGATGTTTTTTTTTTCCCTGATGGATAGTTAAAAATTATGGTTTTCTTTCACAAAAGCAGCTTGACAGGAAAAGTTTAGGCAGTCCCAACTACAGATTTAACCAAACTGAATAACATTTAGTTTACGGACGGAAAAAAGTAAGGTTATTAGCATCGTAGAAACTATTCACTTTTTAACACACATGAACGCTTTTCAAGTTCTTTTACAAAATGGATCTAAGAGGCTGCATACAGACACAGATAGAAGATCTGTCTGCACTAATTTCCCAGTGTAAAATATATTTTCTACACTTGCAGACTGTTTCCACACTTTCACTTCATGTATCAAAAAGACTTCACGCATTGAAAATGCCAAAATAGTTTATTTAATAGAAGTGAAAAGAAGAAAGTATGATGTTCTATTATTTACTCCAGTGTAAATTATCTAGAACTGTCTGATCACAAAAAACATCAAGAATACATTTTGCTTCATTAGCATGGAAAGAAATTCTGGTCATTACTAGCAGAACCCCTACCAGAGCCTGAACACGAACAGTTAAGTTCGCAGCACCTGACCTTTCAAAATCACCAAGACACAACTATTTTTAGCCATAAAGATATTTTGTAGCATAAGATTTTTCTTAAGAGTACAATTTTTAAAAAGAAAGTGCCTTGGTTACTGCTTTACAGCTTTACACTTCAGTTAGTCAAGCGTCACAGGCTTCAAAGACCATCTGAACTTCCCCTTGAAAGGTATGAAAATACTCCTGGATGACTTCTAAACAATAGACTTAAGGGCAGACACTTACCTTGTGTAAATCAGTATCACTCCATTTAAGTTAATGGAACTATGCCAAGATACCAACTTTCATCTGATATGGTCTATTTTTTGCTTCTAACTAGAAGCAAAACTATTTTTCCATGGAGTTAAAGAACAAAAATGTTTCAGAAGAGATCTTTCTGGGTACGAACTGACCTCCTTGGGCCTGACTGATACCATAAAACAGAACTTCAGCTGATGAAACAAATACTGCACCGCATTTCCTCCAACAACAACGACAATCTGAAATAATGATCTACAGGCCCTTACTGTTGCCAGCACTTTTTAAACGTTTCCCCTTGTGCCTCAACAGTTGAAATCTCAGGAAGTTAAATCAGCTTGCAAATTTGACTGAATCGACACCTGCTCATCCAAAACACATTTTAACTACAGGAAGAAATTCTTCACTCTCATTTGGAGCAGCAAAAAATGAAACACAGAAATCATGGCCAATTTCAAGGCTCTGCAGGAATACAAAATGAAGCCATAGCATGTCCTTGCTGTTCCATCCTGTTTTCTACAAGTTCCAGGACACAAGCAGGCCCAGGCTAGAAGTACGTTTATCATTTGCCATGCTTTTGTTGAATAACAGTCAAATATAACCACACAACTTCTCTCACACGATGGCAAAGTAATCAAGAAATGGGAATTAATATCACAGCACTGTTAATAGTTACTACTTCCCTTTGTTTTCTTATACACCTACACATCAATGCACATAATAGTGTGATATACCAAATGCAAAACAGTGGGACATATATCACCCAAAACAAGTAACTCCTGATGCTACGAATTTTGTCAAAACTGGTTTTAACCTCGTCTTGCAATCATAAAAAGATACACACCACTATTAAAATTTTTATTTTATATTTATGTACCTGAAAATCTGTTGCTACCAGAATTGATAGAAAAAGTTTAAAAGACGTTTCAAATGTACTTAACTTTTATTGTTAGCTTACTGCATCTTTGTAAAGGAAGAAGGGAAGGAATGGAGCATCTCCCTTATGAGGAAAGGCTGAGGCAGCTGCGTCTCTTTAGCTTGGAAAAGAAGAGACTGAGGGGTGACCTAATCAATGTTTATAAATACGTAAAGGGTGAGTGTCAGGAGGATGGAGCCAGGCTCTTCTCTGTGACATCCAGTGATAGGACAAGGGGCAATGGGTTCAAGCTGGAACATAGGAGGTTCCACTTGAATATGAGAAAAAACTTCTTTACAGTGAGGGTGACAGAGCACTGGAACAGGCTGCCCAGAGAGGTTGTGGAGTCTCCTTCTCTGGAGACATTCAAAGCCCGCCTGGATGTGTTCCTGGGTGATCTGATTTAGGTGTTCCTGCTCTGGCAGGGGGATTGGACTAGATGATCTTTCGAGGTCCCTTCCAATCTCTAACATTCTGTGATTCTGTGATTCTGTGAATCTATCTAGTGTAACGTTAATGAAGGTATTCACTTTGTTCAGAAGATCCAAAATCGAGACTGAAATCTTGGTGACTTAGGAACTGATGAAAAAAATGAGAAATCCAGATTTATAAACCTGTTGCCAAGCTGGTACTGGAATCTGGGAGAGAAGGAACTAGAATTTTTGTCTCCTATATACCTAGAAAGCATCACAGCAAGTGGGGCTGTGGCAGTTTCAATAAAATTCAAAAAAAATCTCATGGATTTTTTTTTTTAAACTGTGAACATTTAAAGAAGAGAAATAAACTGAGCTCCCAACTAAAATGTCCAGGAAGCAGATTTCCTGTTTGCCAGACAGCCCTAGCTGACAAAGGGTTCATATTTAAGATGATACTTGAACAGCTACATTTGAAGTGCCAGAGTAAACCCCAGGAAAGAGGCCAAGTATGCAAAAAACAGGTACAAGAGTTTTAAGTGCATTGTATATTCATTTGTAATGCTGCAGTATTATACTCCACACGCGTTCTCATTCCTAACTTAGGAGACTGTACGATATATTCCTATAAACCCACACTGAGATGTGGGCAGTGGTGCCCCGGCATACACATGTTCATTCTTTCACTGCTGATGACGGATGCCAGGAACACCTCCACCACTGGACCCTGATCCTCATAACAACCAACACGTACCTAACTGGATTCACAGATGCACCTTATCTTGAAAATGGTCCCTTGGTTTTCAAGTGATTCACTGTTGTGTACATTGATGTTAGTCTTTATCAGTGCGTTGCCATCTGTCAACTAGTAGCAGAGAGGTGACCCTCCCTAGAAATGAATGACAAGAAAGAATGAAACACTTAAGCACAGAGAAACAGAAAGAGAGGACATAAAAGGATAAAGAGGTCCTAACTGAAGTTAACTTGTAGTTATTGATAATAAATATCTCAAGCTACTCTACTGAAGCTGTGTCAAGGGAGTGACACATTCACAATTATGCTCAAATATATTCTTAGCATATTGCATGGCTTATTCAATATTTTTACTGGAAACTTCCCTGCTTCTTTAATTTTGTGCCAGCTCTTTCTGGAGCCCTGTACTAAGTACTGTCAAGGGAACTGTTTGTATTTAGTTCCCTGTAAAAGAGGGTGAGGATTACACTAAGACTTTAAGAAGAGGAAAGATAACAAAGAAAAGAGGCAATAAAGAAGAGAAATGGGAAAAAAAAAAGAACATCTGTAATCTTGTAGTTCTCAACCTTTTAAATCAGTCAAATACGGATGAACAGCAATTTAATATATTCTAAAACCAACAAAAAGTGAATTTTGGAAGGCAGCACCTTGCAGAACTGGAACAGTCACTTTTTCTGAAAGCCTTTATAGTCCATGACCAGTTTCTGAAACAATTTAATAAACAATAAACAAAAGTTTGGTGTTTCTGAGTTTTAGGTGGTGTCATCGTAGCTCATGTTACATTAGGTACTGTGATGCTCAGGAAGTCCAGTCATGGAGCTAGTGTAAAATCTCACTGTAGAGAGGCAGTTTGATTGTAAATAGGCCTATGTTGACTACGCACGTGGAGAATTACTAGCTGGAGTAAACAGCAACTGCTGGTTGAACCTTGTAAGAGTAGCAGAAATAAGAGAGGGGGGGCAGGGAGCAGGTACCTTTACTGTTTCAGGCCGTGACTTCACCACAGCACCATATGGTCCCATATCGCTAGTTGCAGCGTTACACAAGTACACCACAAACACTGAACCTCTCCATCATGAGTATCAGAAATAACATTTGTGTCAGTAACCAATCTTTAACCTCTCACAGTGAAACATACTGCTTGTGCCTGATAGGGTTTTTAGGACATGAAAACTTTAAAACACTTAAACCCCAGGTAATCCACTGCCTAAGTTAAGATGAGAGAACACTGCAAAACTCTTTCTAGTTAAAGGAGCTGATCAGATGATCCCATAAAGGATCCTGTTGCCCACAGGACAGATGAAAACACCTGGCTAGTAGCGTGCACTGACTCAGGTGATTCAGGGACAGCACCTGACCTGCATGGGTTTCTTGGAGGATAAAAGCTTACCAGGTTTGCTTTGACTGCACAACAGATTTAGTGAAGAGTTACAGTGCCTCTGTCCCTGTCCTCTGCTGCTGGTTTTCAGTGCCACAGTGCAACAACTTCCACTGAAAGACAAGAAGTTTGAAAGCTGTGGAAGACAAAAACGTCCTGGTGTAGGGATGCCAACCAGTGCCAGGGCTGAGAGGCATCTCCTGGATACTCTGGGGACAAATGCAGGGGATCCAAGCTGGCATTAGACCTGCAGTGCTTCATACAAAAGAAGACTAAATCCTGAACAGTTCCAGTCACAGAAGTAGAAGAGGGAAGATGGAATTAGACACAGCAAAGTGACATAATGGAGTGACAACCTGCTCCGGAAAGATGAGAGAGTGTCAAAATTGACATGGAAGTTGTAAACCTGAATGACAGAGAAGATGCTGAAACTGCTGATGGACATGTAAGAGGAGATGTTCAGAAAAAGGAGAAGTGCACCTGTGAGGAAGAGGTAGATCTAAGCCACCATAATGAATGCAGCTAAAACAGAATAAAAGGGCATGGGAAAGGTTAGACTGGGTTAAGACCTAAGGCCAAAAACACCTTCTCCAGGGCCCAAAGAAGCATAGGAGAGGAACAGAAATAGACTCAGAAGGAGGAGCAAAATTTAGATACCTATTCAGAGAGGTAAAGTGCTAAAAGCAGAAGTTATATTTTTCTGTCCTGAACTGTTAAATCCATTTACAGATAACTGTATCTGCTAAAGAATGTAGTTCTGTCATGTACTGAATTATTGTCAAAATTACTCTTGGGACAGCCAGGTATCATGTAACCCACACTGAAGTCCTGTACAGAAATGTGCTTGACACATCATACTGTATTAATACTGACAAACCATCTAGATGGTAATCTAGGGACATTAACCTTGGATGTCTTAGCTGCTGCTCCAGAGGCATGGGCAGGCAAGTCTGAGCTTTGAGACCCTACTATGGTGGACATCTGGAACAAAAAAGGCAGGTGCTAAATCTGTATTGTATTTTGAGAAGTGACTGAAATACCGTAGAATCATGGAATGGTTTGGGTTGGAAGGGACCTCAGAGATCGTCTAGTTCCAACCCCCCTGCCATGGGCAGGGACACCTCCCACTAGCCCAGGTTGCTCAAAGCCTCATCCAGCCTGGCCTTGAACACCTCCAGGGATGGAGCATCCACTGCTTCTCTGGGCAACCTGTGCCAGGGCATATATGTAGCTCATAATAATGAAATTCTAGCAGCATGGGGTTCGGTGCCCATATCCCTCATTGCGAATACAAACCTTGGGGACAGAAATTTGCTCAGCTGTGGACTTAATGCTAAACAAAAAATAGAAAAGGAGGAGGAATCCCAGGAAACATGAATCACAGCAGGGTTGAAATCACACTGGAGGAGGAAGCAGTTAATCAAAATCGTTGTTCCAAAATATGTACATTTCATTTGAAAATAAATTCCTTCCTAACTTGTATCCATTGTTTGCCTACCACGTTTAGTTTTACTTTTTGCTGTGCTGTTTCTCAAGTGTTAAAGGGAAAAAGAAGAGTATCTGAACTCCAGTGAACATAAACTGCGATATGCAAGTTTGAGGCCTTAATTTCAAGGACTAGATATGTAGAAGACAGATAGGAGTTATCTGGAAAAGTGTTAAAGGAGTAAGATAAGTGGATGTTGTATAAAGGAATAAAGAGAGGCTCATAAAAACCTATCTTAAAATTCATTTGAAATTTTCTTCCTACTGTCACTGAATGACTACTCCAGAATCCTGCACTGCTAGAAACTTCATTTGAATCTCCGCAGTTGCTAACCTCCTAATAGCTTTCCTGCTTACATAGAAATGATTTCTAAATATGCAAGCAAGCAGTATTTTCGGTTTACTTCAACAACTGTTTTTTTAAATATCTATTTTTTGCATGTCTTTAAAGTGAAGCAGTGGAGTAACTTCCTAACTTCCCATTTAATTGAATTCTTAATCAGGCCATCAAAGTTGTTTGTCAGTTCTTTGTGTGTTGCTTTTTTAATCACTCATCTTCTACAACATGCTCATTACTTCCACAAACTTTACTGGTTGTGCAACAATCTGGTAAGGAAACCTATGCAAAAATACATTTGGGTCTCACCATTATTTGTAGTATTTTTCTTCCCATCAACATTTGGAAATTACATAACATAATTCTTGGGAACATTTATTCTTGTAATAACATCATAGAGACTTTACATAGCCAAGTCTGATACTTGCCATATGGTGTTTGGAAAGGTGAAATGACATTTTTTTGTAAGTATGACAAGAGACCATGAAATATCTGAAGGGAAAAAAGGAAGAGATGAAGAAAAGAAAAGGCAAGAGCAAAGCAAGGAAGATATCAGAACAGCTGCTGAGAAAAACAGGCAGAGGAATCTGGGAGAAACCAAGCAAACAAACTGGCGATTAAAAAAAACCAAACCAGGCTGAGCAAGATTTCTACCTGGTCTCTGTTTCAGTGCTTAAAGGGAGGGGGTAGTTCAAAGGCTGTCAGAATCAATATACAGGGGAAAAGAAGATACATCAGATGGTACAATACTTAGACAAAGTATTCTACAGTCTCAGCCCATTTTACAAACACATTCTAAGGCACTGTCTTTAGGCAGCCTAAAGGTCAGGCTTACTCAACTCTGTAGTAACAGCCCAGGAAGATGACAGTCCTGCAGGTTGGAAGAACACAGCTCTCCCTGAGTGGTTGCTACTAGATATCCCGTCTCCTCTTGAGGAGACTTCAGATAACCTTTTCTAGAGGGTTTAGGCACCACTTGCTACAAGGAAAGCAAGGATTTTTAGGCGGTGTGTGCCTCCTGTGTCCTACCAGCTATATGGATATGTGGATCCAGACTGTGGTGAGCTTTGGCTTTAGCCCATTACCTGGCTTAGCCCCTAGAGTGTAAACAATCTTAGAGAGGAAGGTAAGAAAATAAAATGAGAGAAGATATTATGTAGATAAATTAGAGGTTGTAGAAGTATGAGAGTAGACAGAGCTCAATACACAGGGTCCTGTAAGACAAAATAAGCCGATTATTAAAGAAGAAAAATTTGCAGCTAGTAGACCATGAAGAAAAGAAGGGTCAGATAAATCCCACATCAAGAAAAGACAACGACCAAGACTGTAACTGCGGGAACTGATCCAGAACTACAAATCAAAACAGTCATGTCAATGAAAAGGAGCAAGATGAGGCAAGATGCAAAGCCAAATAAAAGCTAAGTAACAAAAAAGTGAAGGGAAGTGGCAAAGAAAAGAAAGCTCAGAGTGTCAAACTTACTGAAAAAGAAAGAAAAAGAGACAGGTGAAACTACAATAGGACCCTGAAATGTAAGAGAGCCATCATTAGTTATCAGTGTCTGAGAAGGAACAGAAAAAGAAATGAAAATGATATCTGAACTACTATGAAAAATAGAGACAGTATTAATTTTAAAAGAAAGGAGAGGCTGTAGATAGCCAGTGTACTAATAGGACTGGTACCATTCATCTTATATATCTGTCATGAACCCATTACTATGAGTAGTGTCTAAACACAGGTACCCTTGTATCTATTCTAGTTCAACATTACTAGGAAACTAATTTGACCATATAATTTAGGGTGAATACTCTCAAAGAATCTCAAATTCTCTAGAAGAAAAACCAAACTGATCTTGCACAATTTAATCAGATTAGTCTCAAATGCTAATTTCTATAAGAATGAGTTTCATAAAAATACAGTTAATTGAAATATATGGGAGATGGATATGGATGATTCCTCCTTCTCTATCAGAAGGCAAAGTACTTCTAGTCTTAATAAAGATAAAAAAATTTACTCCAAGTGTTGGAACCTGAAAACAAAATAGACTGTAACTGACTACTTCCATTTTTAAATGAGAAAACTAGTCGTAGTTAGAGCAAAAGTAGCAGCATAATATTTTTCTTTACTTTTTCAGTTTAAATAATGTAATTTGTTAGTTCCAACACAATCTGAGTAAAAGATATTTACATTACAAATATGAGGCTAAATTGCTACTATAGACAGATGCAGGTCCCACAAAGTAATGTAAAAGCAGACCTTTGCATACATGCTATGGAACTAGCCCATCACTTCAACTGAATGGCACTCCTTTAAATCAATACTCTGTGCAGAGCATAGGTAGATATTCAGCCACTGGAACTTCTCACCAGAGGTAGGAAAGCTAGATTCTTACTACATTCTTTCATTATTTTTGCTAGCCCTTTCTTTTCCCAAGTGGGATTGAAAGACCTACACCCATCTCAGTACGTGAATAAAACGTATGACAAATTAAGAAAGCTCATTTGTGAGATGGATCCTTCTCCCAAGCCCAATAGTTCAGATCACACACTTGTATTTCTACTTCTGTACTACCACCAGACAAAAATGTGGGTGAAACTGTGAATCTGAGCATCACTGAACATTAGGAGATGACTAGACTTCACAAGTGTTCAATTATTCCTTCTAAAGCAAGGAACATCCATTACCTGGTATAGACCAAGCTTCAAGTCAAATTAAATTTTACATATATTTTACCCTTTGTCTTTACACAGAACCCTTCATGTCACCTACTCTGCACATGTACGACTCATTCTTATGACCTGCAAGACACATGCATAACACGTAGATTGCTAGGACTCAACACAGTAGTCCAAGAGCTACACAGGTACTTGAAAAAATAATTTTCAAATAAGAGGCAATGTATGCCTCAGAGTATCCGTGGCAGACTTGTACGTGGAACTCAAGTACAAAACTATAGTCCCTTTGCTCCAGGTCTTGTCATAGATGTGTATTTTATCTGCCTATTCTGTGGTGCAGCAGAATAAGGATTTTTCACGTGGCTGTAACAGCCCTAAGGAGTTACAAGCACAGTCACAGTCAGAATGAGGTCAGGTTATTCTACATCCCTCTTCTCTGGTACAGAAGCAGCAGGAAAAACATATGGCATAACAGACATTAAGTCATATTGCTCATTCTAAAATTAGTCTTCTATTTCCGCCACATGTGGAAAGTTCCATGTGTAATAGATGTCAAGAGCCCTTGTATTGCCCCAAATTTCTGAAATCCTTCCACTTGTTCAGGCAGCTGGAGGGACACAAGCTAAAGCCTGTGCACTCTGACACAAAAGCACTCAAAGTCTTATATTTTTCTTCAGGCTGCAAAGAAATGCATTTACTCGCTACAGCATCCCAGAGAAGAGAACTATAATCAGATATGAAATGCCCCTGGTTTTTTATTGACACCATTGGTCACATACCCGTAATAAGCCAAGACGACCACATTTGGGCTCCTTTTCTCATTGCACATTATGAACCAACCCTGAAGTTATCCTGAAGATCATGCTTGCTGCCAACAGACAGGAAGCATTCAAAGGCAGGCTGAAGTGTAGCTGGGATTTGTACGTTTTTGCCCCCAACACAGCCCTCCTGAGCACACCCAGATAAGCTCACCGTAAGCCATGAACTTTTGCTTGCAAGCTGTATGGATGGGAAGCAGGCAGCTGGTGGATTATTCAGGATGCAGAGATCCTTTGGACAGACATGAAGAGACACAGTTTAGAAGTAAATTACAGCAGATGCTATATGGATTGGTAAGAGAAAGGGTGCAAGAATCTTCTCCAGCATTCAAGTACTGACCTTAAGAGGGAATGGTTCAACTCACACTAAGAGCTGCTTATAGAGAGCTGGGATCACAAGCCCATTTATCATTATACTGGCAAGTGCTCCCTCTGCATTCAAAAGGAATGGGAGAGCCTCACCAGAAAACGTGCTGTGCCTCCTGCAGTGTCCTCTGGGACAGCATGGCCCTTTACTCTTACACAGAAAAATGCCTTAAAACCCTTTCATATTATATACACTTCACTGGGAGTGTTATATAGTCATTCAAGAGGAAAAAAAAAAAAAAAGGGATAATTAAAAGGACATTCATATGTCGCTTTAAAAAGTGTTCATATATATGTATACATCTTCAGAGTATTTTATTGGAAATATCATTAATAAAATCAAGACCTACTGGTGTAACTTCCCTCTAAGGTGAAATTGTCATTGACTTCAATGGGATATTTGCCTGAGTAAGGCCACAGGAATTAGACTCAATACAATTAAAGCTATAAAATATTCCCACACCAAAATAAAACGGTAAAAAAGCTGCTACCACTACCATAACACTGTATTATTCCAAGTGTGTGCTACCAGACTGTTATTATGCCTGTGTAGATAGTTGCAGGGGAAACAGTGCTCTACATTCTCTTCTACCAAAGCAGATCTCTGCAGGTAATTTTAATGGGGCTGTTAATAACCTGGCAACCTTCCCAGCCAGATGTAGCACATTTAAACATTGTCCTTATAGCTTTGTCAGAACTGTTGACATTGCATGTCAGCAATGGAAAATTGCCACTGCACCAACCAACCATCTTCATTATATGGAATCACATTGTTAATCTACAGCCAAATGCAACTTGAGGCGGAAAGAGAGTTTAGATTGCACCCATCTGTATACTATCACTCCAGGTGGCAGGTCGTTCTTCAGGATTAGAGATTGAATCAGTCTTTCCATCATCAATAAGCCCTCCTCCACAACGAGTGCCTGTCAATCCAATATTTTACTTTCAGCACCGTGAGGACCGCACAGCATGGTAATGAAATTTCTCTGTAAAGTAGACCACAGGGATCTATACCAGAGAGATACATCTCTTTAAAAAGCTCAGGGAAATCAGACAGCGTGCTGCACAATCTGGACAGTAACTCTGTTTCAAGCGCCACTCTGTTTTATCTGTTTAGGGACGAGATCCACCAGATAAACCAGCATTTTAATGCTGAGTTATTTAATTTTTTGTAGTAATTAGTATTGACTGATTATTTTCCATTTGGAAATGTTTGACAGCCTCAGAAAATAAACCAGTTTCTGAAACAGAACATTTAACATTTCTCATCACATATTACAAGTATAACCTTGGCTAAAAAAAAACCTATTTCAAACTGACCGCAATTAAATCTTACTGGATATTATCTTTTCAAGATGCAATTTAACCTCTTCCAGCAACAACTAAAATGCCTTCAAAGTCCTCTTGCTACCTATAGTAGAAATTTTGTCCCATTGAGAAGGCTTCTGCCTCCTTAAATTATCTGTCTTGCTCTCACGTATTTATAATATGACTCTAACCACCATACCTAGTCACGCTCACCAGGACTTTCCTGAATCAGTTACATTGATTATTTCAATACTTCAGGCATTTTGACTTTCTAGTGATAGGTTTATTACAAAAATATATTCCATAAAAACGTATACAGACATTGTATCTGCAACTCATGTACTTCAATTATTACAAAATAAACTACTTTCATAACAAAAATACCACGAGTGAAAAAATTTCATATTGCAACAGGTATCTGGCTTTTAAAAGGTATATTGTATGTATTGTATTCATTTCCACTTGGTTGTATTATGGATATTAAATTCAGCTCCGCCCCCCCTTTTTTTTTTTTAAGTGTTCGTGTTTTAACTGAAAACAGATAGTTACAGCACATTTTTTCAAAGCATAAGGAAATAAGAATAAGCCCGTTGTGCTGTATTTCACAAACTATTATTAATTTTGGTAGGTTATGCATTTGTTAAACACCTAACAAGCTCAAGCTAACAATTATGATCATTTAACAGAATGACTATGTGACATTGTCACAGAAACTGCTGAAAATCGGAAAGCAAATGAAACAGAAGACATTCCAACTATGGAGGAATAGAAACAAAAAACAGACTCTAAAGACAGAATTTCTGGAGTAGTAGGACTGGTAGAAATACATTCTAGAATATCACTGACCTCAGTGCATCATTTGGTTTTGATTTATCACATCAGCAAATACAGGAAATGTATTTGTTTACAAATATAGTTCCTTACGAGACAGATCATTTGATTATTATCATTCTGTTACTATTTGATTATTATCATATTATCATACTATTTGATTATTATCATTCTGTTACTATTTGATTATTATCATTCTGTTACTGTTGTACTGCCCAGAAGAACAAAAGAAACAATGTCAGTGGTCAGCTGAGTATTTTTTTTCTGAAAGATACCCTTTTTGTTATCCTGTCAGTGGGTCTGATTGACCATGCTATTTCCTTTCCAACTATATGGACTATAGTCCAGTACCTCCAGAGGGGGCGCTGCCCACGGGACTAGAGTGCAGTAAGTTAGAAATCCCTGCTTGGGCTAAACTGTAGCTCGTGGAATTGGATATTAGTAAACACCCCATCCATGGCACCTGTTAAGTCCATCCTGCACTGAGAAGAACAGAATGATTGATTTCTTCATTCTGTGATCTTCTTATCAGAAATATCAGATTCAGTAAATTATCAGTATGGACTTGAATTTTATCTGAAGGATAAAGTCCAAAATATGGAAACATTCTCCCATACTTTTCAGTCATTTTATAATTTAAAAAATAATAAGGCCATATCATTAAGTATATCCTCTTATTTTTTCTTGGAGGTAAACTAAACTGATGACATGACAGGAAACATCACATGAAAATAAACAGCTCTAGTTGAGAAAAAGATTTTGTAGGTAGAACTCAGAAACGCCCCTATCTATTGTCAGCCCTAAACCAGACATTTTTTGACCTTGGCCTTGCTTGGTAACGCTCCAAGAAGATAAAGGCTACATCTGCACTATGAAAAACATTCTCTGGTGTTAGACCACCTGGTGCAGTGAGCCTACATCTACATTTCCTTGGGGTTCAACGCCATCAGTAAAAAGATAACTATGTCCAAAGTGCACTGCAGCCCCTACTGTGCTGTGCTTGGCCTTAACCCCTCTGGCCCCATTTGCTGCTTCAATATCCACCCTGAAAAAAGGGGATTGGTTTTGCTGTTCAAAATACAGAACACAATGACCTTAATGCAACCTACCAGAAAGGTATTTCTTAACATGATGCCAAGAGTCTATATTGTGTGCTGTGGGTGTAGGGCGTGACATATGAAGACATATTGGCGTGCAAGGTTTACCAAGACCAGGTGGGGAGACTGTGTAAACAAAGACCCCAAGTCTTACATATATTTGAAAATGAGCTGTCCTTGTCATGTAGAAAGAGCTGGAAAAATTTAAGACAGCACTTTTCCTCAACTGCTTGTTACCACTCACTTGCCCCAAGAACCAAACAGGATTTGTGAGAGCACCACTGGTACTTTGCTGCCACGGCTGTTGGCTGGGCAGGGAGCATGCTGAGGCTGGGGTGAAGCATTTGCAGAGCAGTAGTAGAAAGGAGGGGTGCAGATCATGCTAAGTGGTCAGAGCTACCCTTTAATTGAACATCTCCCTTGGGCTTCTCTTACTCTTTGCAGTGACAATTTCACAACAGTAGGCAAAGATTAATGCTGCAGCACCTACGTTCCATTTGTATCCCTTTTTGGTGGTCTGTTAAAGGCAGTGTTATGGTATATCCCACCACTGTGGAGTAAAACATGACTAAATGGTGCTTGAAGCACCTTTTTGTCTTTGGACAAACATTAATTTTAATACCATTCTTTGTGCAAATGGACCTTCCAATACAAAGAAACAGCAGAAGGAATGAAACTTACAGGATATGAAATTGAAATAAACAGGCCATGTGTCATACCCCAAGGGCTGTTGGCTCAGCAGTATGTGCACCTTCCAAGAAGATTAAACACCAAGCATCATATCTGGCCTCCCACTCTGCCACCCTCAAACTCGGTATGAATTTTGTAACTGAGTTCCAAGGGGGAAAAATT
This sequence comes from Pterocles orientalis, assembly GCA_011057875.1. Lineage (NCBI taxonomy): Eukaryota > Metazoa > Chordata > Aves > Pterocliformes > Pteroclidae > Pterocles > Pterocles orientalis. The sequence continues at coordinate 796,262 of WKFP01014361.1, forward strand.
TACTACCAAACTTTCTGAATCACCTTTGTATTTCCTGTATTTTCATGTTGCCTGGGAACCTGTTGAACTCCTGGCATCAATTACAGAAAGTTTAAAGCTCCTCTAATTCATATTCTGACTGTGAGCGTCCCTTATGAGCCATCCACCTGTCCAGAAGAGCCAGATAATTGACTATTCTGGGCCTGCCTGTAACCCCAGAACACCTCCAAAGTGGGAAGTATTTCCAAAGGCTTTTTTACCCTTTCATGACCTCTTTTTATTGCCCGTGATGTGATTTGGATGAGTCCAATGGAGGGTCAACTCTTCTATATGCATATCAAGCTGCTGAATGCAGAAATGCACCGCACCGTGGTCTGTGATGGATTCACCAGTCACTCAGGACTGATGAATTACTCCTCTCATTAAACAACATTACAGAAAAAATTTCTAGCTATATAACTACAACCAGACTTTACAATGGAGGATGCCCTGTTACAGTAATTTAGTGAACATATCTATTTAAGATAGAGGAAAGGTGGGCGATTTGTGTGGAAAGGAGCAACATTCAAGAAAATCTTTTAAAAGGACGACTACAGCCCTGATATATGTAGAGATGGAAAAAGGCATAATGAAATTGACTTATATGGTCAGTTATAATATGTTTCATGTAATGCAGAAAAAGCTGAGTCAATGAACAATTCTGTATCACCCTTATTGTGAAATTATTACAGTCCCCTTTATCAGAGCTGTACAGTATGCTGACTGAACAGGAAAACATGCAGCACACACAGTGTAGTGATTTCTACCACTGTGTAAGTAAATGTCAGACTTGCTCCATGTATTCAGTGATTTTCTTAATGAAAACGTCAGCATAACACTGGCATTTTCCTCCTTTCATTTAGTTCTTGCACTCCCCTTTCATCCACCAGCTGACCTTTGCATGCACTTGGTCACTTGCCCAAGGTGCTGTCACACCTTTGTTGCTCCTCTCTGATGATGGTTTTTCACTGCCAGATTCAAATACAGTATTTTGGAAGGAATTGCAGGGCCCTGTTCCAAATACAGTAGAGTGATGAAAATTTGAAAGCTTCACTCCTTTATGTGACTTGTTTACTGGAATTAACCTGTTTAGATACTGTGATAGTATTCTAGGACTCAAGAGAAGGAATCACTACAGAAACAACTATTGCACCAGCACCATAGAAGCACTGAGAATTAGTAACTGTTGAATGAGTCAGACAGTTAATGGAGCACTTTTTTCTCAGTACATAAGAAAAGGAACGACACGCAATTAGAATGAGGGAGTTCTACACAATGGCAAATAGAAGTAACATGCATTTTATAAAATAGGCATAATAATATAAAATTGGGCCATGCTTAGAGTACCATGTTGGAAAAAAGAGACTTAATAATACTGTTGACCCAGTAGAAACACTGAAAGATCAATACTTCATCTGGATATGTTATTTCTAGTATAAATATAAATACATTGTCATCCAAGTTGCTGAAATAGAAAGATGAGAATCTTTTTTAAATACAAATCCTTATGGTTGTCTATTTTTATTGCTGGTCTCAGCATACCCCACAACAGAGTCAGCAGGCAAGGGCAAGGTGTTCAATAAATTCTAGCGTGACTTGAAGAGGGAGGTCATAAAAGCTGAGAGAATACCCAGTAGCAGATGGTCCAAAATGAGACTAAGTCCAAAGCTTCCTTCCAAGCACTGCCATTTGAGGCTTTGCTCTCTTTCCAGCGTCTCTACACTCTCAAAGACTAACTTTCCACCACAGAAGCTCCTGCTCCTGCCTTCTGAGACTTTGGACATGAAAAGAACAGATGCATTTACCTTTTCTACATCATCCTCCCACTGCTTTGTGATATTCTTTTACTTTGCCTGTGGATTAAGAAATAAACAGGATAACAGCAAGAACAAATAATTCCTGGCTAGTGGATTTCACAAGGTTCAACAAAATCCAGACTCATCTAGGCTGTACAAGTTCAGCCAGCTTTTCTGGTATCGTGCTCTGTCAATACGTCAATTTATCCCTAACAAAAGACATTTACTGTGTACAGAAACATTAGGAATTCCTGTTTCAGGCATAAAGCAGTTAAACTGTCACTACTAGTAAAAGTTTATTCAGAAAGAAAGGTGACCTATTTGGGGAAAGGAATGATAGGTTATTTAAATCATTTTCTACATAGCATAACCAAACATATCTCACAAAAACAACTAGGTTACGAGTTTGACAGGTTTTCTGCTACACCCCAAGCCTCTTACTGTTAGTCAGGTCTCTACCAGTAATACCTACAATCACTTTTTCTCATGATAACGTGGTTCAAAAGAAGTTGAAATGAGGCATAGAGCAAGGTGTTGAACATAATAAGTAGGCTAAAGTAATTAAAGCTTTAGCTAAATATTTTTCACTTTTATCAGTTCATTGCATGCTGAGAAAAATAACTTACAAAAGAAGGAAAAGCATTTCACATGCCATAGGAGAATGCTCATAGCCTGAGAAATGAGAAAGCAAAAGGATCAGGAATCTGCAAATGTCCCCTGTGATGGGCTCCTCTCTGCTGTAAGCTTTGGCACTCAGGCACCTCACTCAGCACAGCATCAGCATCTCTCAAGTTTGGAACACCAACTACTTCTTTAACCAACTTTAGACACTTGTGATTGAGATTTTTGGCCATGTAATCTATACAAATGCATAACTGAATGACACAAAGTTCTGCTGTAATAAATGACTCCTCCTAATGGTGAATGCTAGAGAGCAGATTGCCTATTTCCAGGAGTGAAACATATAGTACTCTTTCAAGGATAATCTGATAATGGATCACAAGGCTTTTCAATGCCACAAATAAGTAGACAGAGCCTTGGAAATTCACTAAGAGACTAACCTAACATAATCTACAGATGAAGAATTAAGAGATTCACTGCAAGTCAATATACCCGCTTATACCACCTTCTCTTGTCTCACTCCATCTTAATGAACTGCAACGTTTTCCATAGTGGGCCATAAAGACTGTTCTCCCTCCAGCAAAAGCCAACAGGTTTTACTTTGTGGGAAAGCAATCTGTACAAGTGCTCTCAGACTACAAAAACACACCACTTATTTCAACTAAACAAAAATCAGTGCACTCATACAAATTTCCTATGTTCGACATACAAAAAAATTCCTTGTCAACTTCTGCAGTAATGAACATGTGATCTGGAAAAGATGATCTTGTTGTAACACACCCTACCAAACTATTAGTTTTACACTAACTCCTATTTTGTTAGATAATGTTAGTTTGGAGCAGCAGGTTGGGTTGTTGCAGTAGCAAATTTCACAGAGCGGAAGCGTTTGAGATCAAATATTGCCTCCTCTTATGTTGGCGAAATTGAGTTAATGGTTGGTGGATTTGGGTCAGTGATACCAGCTGTACCAAATACATTGATCTCTCTTCTCTGGAGGGATTTGCAGTGTATGAGAAACATACTCTACAACATACTTGTTTTCTTACACAGATTAGCAACCAAGATAATGCTTGGTTAAACAATGTATGCGGAAAGGCAAAAGGTGCAAGTCTTAGAATCTCTGGAAAAAAAGAATTAGAGCCAGCTGCAGAACAGGAAAATATATGAATGGCTCATAGAGATATATGATTTTTAATAAGAGAACAAATAGGGAGAATAAAACCTGATTAGATATAAAGAAAAGCTGAATTCTTTTCACAATTGGTATATCCATAGAAAATTCTAAGGGAAAAAGCAGAGAGTTGAAAACACACCCTTTTTTTCCCCCCTCTCCCTGCAGAGTCTGGGAACATCATTCCATAATGAGCAATGGAAAAGCAGAAAGCTCAAATGATTATAAAACAATAAGTATCACCATAGAGGCCTGGATGGCCTTGATTGTTCATCAGAACACGTGCCGTCATTAGATAAAATCTACATCCCATTTCATTCAAGACAAGCAAGTTTGCTTCATGCTTTCATTTTTTTTTTCATTTGCACATTTACTAGACAGAGCCTGTAGCCTTAGACTGATATATGAGCTTTTTAAAACTATATACTTTGTATTGTCAGCCATGTAGAGTATAACTGACAGACTTTTTCAAGACCTAGCTGAGTTTTATCAAACTTTTATACAGGCAGATGGAAAGTTTTCAGTGTGATGTTACCCAGGAAGCTTCTGTAATAGTCACTCCCTCTTCTATCCTGAAAAGAAGATAACTACTAGGATTATATTTTTAATTCAAACTTGCTTCTTCCCATCTTTGTTATTCCACGACAGTCAATCAGGACTAGCTATATCTGTTTTTCTATGGGATCTTAAACAGAAAAATATAATTCTTTTTTCTTTTTCATAAAGTTCAAGCCAAAGAGTTCAGTTTTACATTCTTCCCCTCTTCTCTGATCCTGTATAGACACAGAGGGCAGAATTTTAGTAACCAAGAAACTGTTGAAACAGCCATTTGTACTACAACACATTAACAAAGCATATTATTTTTTTCACTACACTAATTATTAATCTAGCAGCTTGTTTGTTAATTTAAATAGCTCATTCTGTTTTGTGATGCTTAAAGTCCCAAATTCTCTTTTAAGATGCTCTTCTAGAATTACCTACGAGCAATCTTGTAAAGTTTCAAACGTAAAGCTCATTACCATTTAAAATAGATAACCTTAGGTAGTTAGAAGTGGTGATTCATGACATAAGTCAAGTAATTTTAGCAAAGATTAAGGAAAGAGAATTTTTTAAGTACTGTAATTTTCATGAAAATTCCCCGTGTTTGAAGGAGATATTGTATGTGACCGAGATCTACTCTTCATACAATCTCCTCCACTTGCTTAAGAGGTTGTGCTTTATTCATTTATGATAATAGGCCACTTTATATAAAGAGTCTTATTATTCTGAGAGAGTCATTTTGAAGGAGAGCACTTCCAGTGACCTAGCAAACCACAAGTTCAGAATTTGAGAATTAGAGAGGAAAATTTATTTGAAAATATTTCTTAACCAAAAGAAAAGTATTAAGCACTACTTTTAGAACTTTCTTGATCAGTAAGTTCTCAGCTTCATGGCTAACTGAGCCCAAACAGCCTGACTGACAACTCATGTGCTTAATGTTAAAATAGCACTCAAATGCTTTAAACCAGGATCTAAATTTTTCATACAGATATGATCAGAAGCATGCATTCATCTTGGACAGGGAATCGCATTACATTTACATTCCTCCTTGTCTTTGAGTATATGGTCTGAAGTTCAGAGCCTTGAAAACATCACACTGCTTTCAAAGGGCACAGGATCTGGCACTAATTAATAAACTCTAGCTGCAATAATATGCTATCTGAAAATATTTAATTGAGCTCTGAAGATCCCATGGAATACCAAAGCAATTTTTAGTCTACTTTGACTAACTCCAATGGCAAAACTTTGTAGCAGTGAAAGAACAAGGCCTATAAGAACTGAAACTAAACAATTTGATGGCATAACCCTTACTGCAAGAAACCTAAGCACCAGGGTGTACCCACACACATCTGTAGAGACAATGCTGTCATTCCAGCCCTACGATTTATCCTGAACACAGTCATGAATTTGCTGCCTTGGAAGCAAATAAGCAACACTGGCACTCTGTAGCAAGTTTTCAAAGCTAATTGAATCAGCATGAAAAATGTTTTCCCTGTGTAATACATCTCATTATAATCAACCCCTCTATGGCAGACACTTCCCTATGATATGCAAATTTCAATTATTTATTTAGGATATATTTAGCATTTCCACGTGACTCCATTTTCTATTTAAAACATTTGAGAGTTGTATTAAATGCTCAGCTCTCCTTTGGAAGGTGTTATTAGCAAAAACGTATGCCAACATAATAATGGAGTTTTTGAAATATTTGGGTTACAAATACAGTTTAGAAAAGGTGAAGAAAGGGTTTCACTCAAACTTCATTTTAGGAGCTTCTTGGTCCAATCTATTTTGCTGACTTCTTTAAAATATAGAACATGAAAGAAATCTAAGTTTTTAAACATATTTTACCTATTTTTCCTCAAACATGAAAGCATAAACTTTACAACATAACCATCATGGATTTCCATATTCAGTTCAGTCTCAAGTGAACTCATGCTGGATTTCCAAGTGTAAAAGAAAAAATAATCCTGTAGCAACACCTATTAAGGGAGAAATACAGACCACTGACAAAAATGTACTGGTGATCCACTGATGGTATGAATCTCTGCTTCAACCAATGTTACATATCGTGCAGAACATGTAGAAGTGGTCTGACATTTTTGAAATCCTAGCACACACAAAAACTTACATTGTTCAAGAAAATTTTAAAAAAGTTCTCTGCATGAGAAAGTAATAAAATAACAACCTGAGTAGGGAAAATCCAAGCAAGCAGTATCTCTTGAAATTCCTAAGTCTCCTGGCTTAAACATACACCATCATTTTTCTCTGCTGGGGGCAAGGAGAAAGGGAAGCATAAGAAGACAGGTATTGTCTGGTGGAACCCTTTCACAGCATACCGACTTTGTTATTGTTTTTTTGTAAGACATAAAGAACATGGCCTAAAAAGTCATACATAAACCAGACACTGGGATTAAAAGTTAAAGAGATGTGAAGATGTTTTTATTCCCTGAGTAGCAAATGCTTCCCCTACATCATAGTTACTGTGAATGTAAAACAATAAGATGAAACTAGAACTTGTCCCATGGATAATTACTACTTGAATTTGTATTAAGGATCTTCTCCACTGTGATTCCAAACATGTAATCTGCCATAAGCATTAGGAACTAAAGCACTTTCGAAGTGATGGTCATCTCTCAGGATGGCAAAACCCAGCTTGTGAATTTTTGTTCTTCCTTTTTAATGTTTTTGCAGAAAATGATATAGAATAATACATTACTTCAACAGACTAGACTGTCACTATCAAAGATTTCCAAAGAAGCATTAACATTTAATACATTCCTTATGCTTGTTTGTTTTTTGGGTTTCACATGGAAAAGTTAAATTAATATGAAAGAAATAACTGAAATATGTATCACAGGGTCAAAGAACTGATCAGCAAAACATACAATATTATCAACAGGAAAACAAGGATTCATAACTAAGGTATGTTAAATTATATGTCTCATCAAAATGAGGCAGTTATCAGAGGGCTCAGGAATGAAAACAACTTCAACACAAAGCTTGTATATATATCATCTGTTGGATAAGCTATCTCCAGATACCCAAGAAAGCTGTGATCATAGACACCTAAATGATGACTCCTGAACTGTGACAGAAGGATACATCATAAAAAGACACTTGAAGGTCCTTAAGTAAACCCCAGCTAAGAACAGTGTGACTCTAGATTCAGATATCAGCACGTGAATGAACTAAGTGTGCACCCATTCCAGGCAAATTCCCATACCAGACACTTCTTTTTTCTCTCTGGCCCCCTTAATATTAATTACTCTGGGCAAAACAGAACAATTCAAAAGGAGAGACAGAGGCAATATAATTGTAGAAAACCCATAGGACAAATACAGCAAACACATAGAGGATATAGATTTAAATCTCCCCTGATCCCACCTCTCTGGCTACGCTTCATGGGACAAACATAGGTTAAATAGGTAATTGCACAAAAGAAAAGAGCCTGGTTAGAACATAAAACAGCTTCTGAAGTTGCTCACATATATTCTTATCCTCAGCATTTCCCATTAACTGGATGTAATTACTCCGTGTTCTCTGGGTCCTGTTCTGATGCTCCTTGTACAGGGTGAAGAAGAGCTGTAGATTTTGGACACAATGATTGGTTTTGAGCATGGTTGCTACTATGTTTGAAGTCACGCTGCTTAAATGCATTTTGGATGTGGGCCTGTGTGCGCCCCTCGGCAATACATGTGCTATCAAACAGGAACTGCACTTCAGCAGTAAGCACTATGATGCTGAAACTCTTCCCTGGATCTACCTCTAACAAACTATTTCTAGGAAAAGAAAAATGTTCAGACCTAACTGCTATGTTCTGTAAGAGTGGTAATTGGTATGTAGTGTTAGCAGTGTTAATGGACAGAAGCTAAGAGGAACTTCTGATCATTACTAAAAGCATATTCTGGCAGTGCTGGCTGGGCACTGTAACTACTGTGAAAAGTCTCAAACTATTTCTGAATATAATACCTACGTTCAATTTGGTAAAGACAAAACCACACTCAGGATTCTAGTTTAGGCTTGTAATAGCTCTTTTCCTGCTGATGAAAGTGTTGTCTGTGATTTTTGCCTTTGCAGAGTAAGAAAAATGATAGGTTAGGTCTTACTGTGCGGCTTTGGGTTCTGCCTACCCCCTTTCCAAACTAATAAAAAAAAAATTGCTCTGGAAAGCATGATTCCTAGGAGGGGGACACACTTTTACTTTAAAAAAGAAAAAAATGCCTGCATTAGGATGATAAATGACTGACAAGGATTAATTAATCAGTTAATTGTTTTTACAATAAAACTCAGTGAAGTAGAGGCCTTAAATGCATCATGTCCCATAGTTTTATCTGATAAATTATACTTCACCAAAATCCACAGTCAGCAGTTATTTATTGCACAAAGTTCTAAATTGGATCTTCTACTTCTGAATTAATTTGGATCCTAAGTATTTTGCATTTGCATGGCCACTCAAAAGGGTTCTTGTAAAAATCATGTTTAAAAAAGGGATATACAATATTTACCGTAGGAACATGCTTGACTTTCTATGATATTAAAAAAAGCTTAGTGAAAAGGAACAATGCTCATCATCTAAATGTCTGGTCTCGAAAAATTACTCCTGGGGTCATTTTAGGATGTTGCTCTCACTGGATTCAATTTATGTTCTGCATCTACAATAAAGGGCAAATGTCTCTGCAGTTCCCTGCTGAAATCAGTGTTGGGCTTGTACTGACTTCTCAGTCTCACAGCTTGGAAGAAGGCCATTACAAAGAAGCACAGAAAAGGGAAATGAGCCACCGCAGAGAAAGTCAAGAGTGAAGATATACTTCAAATCAATTTCAGCATGAAGTTGAGCTCCTGTTACATCTGGCAGAAATGGTTTTTAACAGATAGGAGAAAAAAACATTACAGTTACTATTCTCTTAATCACAGACTTTTTTTTAACTTTTCTGAAAATACCAAACTGTTATCGATTTTTAAAAAATATTTTAAGGGTGTTAAATGTCTAACAAAATATCAAAAAAGTGGGTCTTGGAAAAAGACATTTGCCCTAAGAAACATGTTAAACAGATTTTTCAAGTGAGACTTTGTTATTGTTGTGTCATGTTGTTAGCTAAGTGCTTTCCCAAAGATGACAAAGACAAAAGAAGAGCTAGTCTAATGAAGTATTAGAAAGAACTTCAAAATGATATTTGACAACATACCAAATAAAGAGCACAGTTCAATAAGGGATCACAATCCAAAAATTCAGTAGTGTTTAAAAGACTACACAATTTTAAACCCCACTAAAATATGTATTTATAAGTGCTATCTTCATGCATGGAACATAAATTAAGGAGTAAGACTTCAGAATAGCTGAAAAATCATGAAGATTACTCATAAACACTCGAAGGCTTTTCCACAGTGAACTGAAATATAGGTCATAAGTCTCACAAAATCCAGTTTCGAATACTTACCATAAACCCATCACTACAGTTACATGAGCATCTTCAAGTTCAGCTTGCAGCAGCGAATAGAGTTAGGTATATTGGGAACAAGAGAAAGTAATGTTTGTTGCTACAAATTCTTGGATTATCACTCAACTCTCCTGGTCTATAGGGTGGTTTAGAACACATCCACAGTTAATTGTGTATTTGTGGTCTGTTATCATTTGGGTAAGCATGACCAGATAAAATTTTACTTCCTACATTGAAACACACGAGTTTATTTGCGCTGTGCACAGTGCTGTATTGATTCTAGTCTCTGATATTTTTCTGTATTATTTCACTATCAAAATGGTCACAACAAATGTACACAAATCAAATAAACCTACAGATGTTCAGACATTACTCCTGCCCCGCAAAAAAAGTCTTTACATGACTGAAAACTGTGTGTGGTTGTTTGCAGCTTAGGTATATTGCCAAAAGATTTTTCAGCAAGTTGCCCCTTATTCACATTGCTGCATTCTCAAATTTACTTCAGCTATTTTTAGAGATAGAAAACAAACATTTATGTCATCAAAATAAATAATATAGGACCACTGAAACATCACAAAGGCTTTGCTATTCAGAATGACATCAGCTCCTGCCAGGGAAGCACACTCAGCACTAGCCACACTTCAGCTTTCAGCCATTTATTTTTGACAAAAATAAAACCACCTTCCCTCTGAGTACATGGCCTCTCTTCCTCCCCTACATCAGAGTCCACAAGCCATAGAGGGTAAAAGACGTATGAGCCTGTCCAGACTGAGCAAGCCAGCAACTTAGTCAGTATATTTCTTTTCTGAGTATTTAATACCTTCCCTGACTGTGGTGGATTTAGTGCACTTGAAAGTGAACACTGGAATATTTGGACCACCACTGTGTGAGGGACAGTGACTGCTGAGAAGGACAGAGTCAGAACTTTTGCTTGTCCTACTTTTAAACAGCTCATTACAGAGATACAGTAAATATTTTTTTAAAGAACTTCACACATCAGGCAGTGCCACTGCGAATCACACGTTGCTGCTTACTAGACATGTCTCTGTAACTGCAGCTGCTCACATTCTTTTGTGTATGCTTACAGCTTGCAGACTGAACATCCTAAAATGAAGAGGAAAGAAAAAAAAAAAAAGGATTACACATGATCTGACTGGATTCAGCCTGAAGAATCTGAGGCAGTGGCTGCTTAAAGCTTCTGCAGGGGTTATCTAACCCAACCTGGGGATTAATACACGACTGTTCCTAGATAACCTATCAACAGAGGCATTAACTAGGAGTTTGTAACACAAGTAAAAAAGCATTCACCACTTCTGCTCACCGTTAGAGTGCATACTGACATCAGATCAGTCCTTTCTAAAGATCTACGCAGAACTTAATTGTTTCCTGCAATCAGCAAGCGTAGGCCAAATTCTATGAATCCCAGTGACCTTGTCTTTCATCAAATAAAGTGTGAAGCACTGGTGAACGGAACGGAGACCTTAAGCGAGGTGAATAATAGTTTAAGCATTCTATGCCAGGACACGCAAAAGAACAGGCTATTCTGTAAAAGTACAAGCAGCCACATAGCCGATTAGATTGTCTGCACCAGCATCTCTGAAATTAAGTCCTTTCTTATATCATTTCAAAGGCAGATGGACAATGTTTTGCCAAGTCTGCAATTTGGTGGCGATGGAATTGCCTCATGAATGCAATGGAAGTTAGATGACTACTTAGAATTTCATATATTTGTGAGAGAACAGAGGAAGAATTATCTGAGGTCTTCTAAACTGCAAGAAAAGAGGAAATTGGCTACATGCTGAAGCATCGGCAAAAGGACAAGCTGAATCTGTTTGTAAGAATGCTGGCAAAAGATTAAGTGCTTTACAATTTCAAATCAAAGGCCTGCTGATAGAGAAAAGCTGGAGAGTGAAAAGAGAAATCTGCAAATACAGTTCTACTTTGCTTCCAATATGAGATAGGAAATAGGAACAGAGAAATTAAGAGAGGGATAGGAATGTAAAAAAAATTTATACAGCTAAGTATTTCTGAGCTGAAGATTCAAGAAAAGGTAGAAGATACTGGGGAAAAAGTAAGTACAGTAAACACATCTGAAAGAATCATCTCATATAAAGAAATTGTACAGACTAGTTTTGTATCATAGCAAGAATATTTAAATACTTAGGAGTTGTTGATGTGCTTGTTAGAATACATGCAGTATAAACTGTGCAAACTACTTGCAGTTCACATTGTCATAGTACACTTCTGTTGTTTTCTGTGTTAAATTTAAAAGGGAGGTTTTATAACTCATTTCTCTATACTTGTTTTTCCTTTCTGGAGAGCATACATATGCAAAATACGGCAATATTGGTAGATAACAACATATAGCTAAAATGTACTCCTATCTATATAGTGATACAAAAATATTCTTCCTCATGATATGCCATACCAGGTGCTTTTCTACAACAGAGACAGAACAGGGAAGACATCCCCAGCCATCTCCTTGTTTGCAACATCAACATCCCTACAGTTATTAAACATTATAAGTGAACACAAGAATGGCAGATCTATTCTAAAGTAAAGGAAGAAGAGAAAAGCCTAAAGATCACCTGTAAAAGGACTCAAACTTCTAAAATAAGTGTGACTTCAGATATCAGACATGCGTGATCCAAATAGCTTCTATTCATTGTCTCCCTGAACACAAAGGCTTTGCAAACACAATGTCTCGGTTTTCATCTGAAATTTTATTTCTACATTTACTTGTCCCAGTTTTGCCCTGTTCAAGCCCCAGCCGAACAAAGAAAATGGAGACAGCGTTTAGGTCTTTAGGTTCTCATTCCAGTGTGTGCTCAGGGCGTGTTCATGCACCTGTTCATGGCACGCTTAACCCACTGATAACTCTCTCTACAGGGCAGTCTTAGGTGGTCTAGTTGACACTCATCCTGTCTAATAGACTCATGCAGAAACGTGTGTGTTCAAATCCACTTAAGCCCAGTCAATAAGGGATTCAACCCCTAGCTTCCCTCTACAATGCCTTAGCCAGAAAACAGCAAGGCAGCCTGGATCAGAGCAGTGTAGATGAATATGATGAGAAAGCCATGATGCAGTCTGTCCTGCAATATCTGGACCCGACTATTTCCACCATCCTCAGCAGACAGAAAGATCACTGTCTGGTAATTCAAGAAAGAGCCATGATATTTTTGAAATTTATTTCAGTCCTCTGCTTTTATAGCAAACTTGTCTTTCCTCCCTGCTACTTACTTTCATTTTCCCTATCACAAAACTGGAACACAAACTTCAGAGTCTGCTAGCATCTGCTCTTATTCCCTCTTTTAATCTTTGTGTTGCTTTCACATCCTCTCACGTCACAGCACAAACATGCTTGTCCCCCCTTCCCCCCCTTGCCTCTAACTACCACCCTCTCTTTAATCTCTTTACTCTCAGAAACAACACTCCCTATCCTGCCTTGAACTGTCAGCTCCCTTCAGTACAACTAAGTTCCTCTTGAAATCAGTCTCCTTTTGGCTTCTCTGACTGTGCACTATGACAACTTCACTGTTTCTCCCACTGAACCCTCCAGATTTTATTGCAGTTCTTGGTCGCAACTCGAAAATACTTTGTATTTTGTCTCCTTCTCTCTGTCTTTAAGTTATCTCAGGGTACTCTTACCTGCAAATTTAAACTTCACCACCACCAACTCACAGCCATAGCTCACCAGCCCAGCCCTGTCACTTCCTTGTCTCAGACTGTCTCTTTGATATCTTTTCATGAGGGATTAGCTATCGACTTTTCAAGTTCAACAAAATTTAAAAAGGCATCTTGATATTCACTAGTAACATTTTTCCACTCCATTCTTAATAGCTCTGGATAACTTTCTCATTCTACCACTTAAGCAACAATCTAAAGACAAAGTTTTTATACTTGTAGCTTTCACTAGCCTCTCCCAATCTGGGAGCCAGTTTTACAAATTCTTCTACCTGGCACCTCCTAGTTATGCTCTTCATCCTTACAACAAAACCTCTTTTTTCTAGCTCTGATCATCAGCATTTCACTATCAGATACATTTAGAAACATAAGACACATTCAGCCTCCCTCCACTTACTCAAAACACTGCTGCAAAGACTGCTCTTCTACTACAAAGTTTTGTCTGTGTCCCCCCTCCATTTTCATTCTTCCACTATTAGGTCACTTTTTATATGAAATATGAGGTGTTTGTCTTTATATTTAAAGCTTAATATATCATAGCCCCATCCTAGAAATTCCAGTAATTCAACAGCAGGAACTCCAAATGACTCCTCAGTCCAGTCTGTATTTTAACTGTTACACCTCTTACAAGACAGGGGACAGTGAAAATATCTCCCCATCTTTTTCTCCTCCATTCACAAAAAAAAATCCTGTATTATGAAGCCTCAGAAAACTTTAAGATAGTGATGCTTGCAAAGTTCTATGACTACAATATGCCATGATTGTACTTTTCTTGTGCTCAGTGAATTTCTGGTATCTCATTTTACTCTTAGATCAGTCAGGCAGAGATCTTATTACTTTTATACAGCACACGGCCAACTGCGGACCCAGTGCTATTGCCACATTTATAACACTGTTTAGGGATGTTCTCATGTGGGCCACCTGGCTGCAGCTCCTTGTTCTTAACTAACTACAAGCCCTTGAGAGTATGCCCAAGACCTGAGGCTGGTCCCAAGATGTTTCATGGGATGAAGAGAGGGAAATAGCTGCAAAAAGGGGTAGAGGCCTTCACAAAGAATATACAGTCTGGAAGAACAATACAAGTGGTACAGGACAAAAATAGAGAAGTGAAAAATCTTTCCCTTTGGCCAAGAGAAAAAAAACTGACCTCACAGAAGGGCTTCTAGCAAGAAATCACTTTGCTTCTTCCCTTTGCTCTTTCCAGTCCCAGCCTTGCAAATGTGAGTCATTCCGAAAGCAGAGGTCACGCTCATGGTCACAGGTTGCAAATTTTGAATGCAAAGAACCTTCTTAGTACAGGATGAGTTATCCATTTAACTATACAGCTAGGAGAGAGATGAGGAGTTAACAAACCTGTTTCTGTTCTACACATACGTGGGCATGTAAATTAGGTTATTTTAATGTTTTTAGTCCAAACTGACTGCTACTGGTACTGCAAGCAATTACAGAATCTGTCCAATTCTCTTCACTGTAGATTTCTGTGGTTCTTTTCAGCTGGATCTACAAGACCAATTTTACCTCTTGGGTTGCTGTCCATTTTGAACTGAAAACTTAACTTTTAAAATATTCTTTATGAAACAGTATTTGCAGAAAAATGGTACATGGAAAAATAGTACAAATAAACCATGTAGAAATCAAGCTTATTTATACTGAATTACCTGATTTCTGTCTTTTGCAATTCTGCATATTTAACATAATTTTGTTTAATATTAGAGACCAGCAGAAATGACTGATAAAAACTTATAAGTATACTTAATCCTATTTTATACAAAAGTTCTTGTTGAATTATGTATTTTAGGTTACACTCACAAGAAGTGCAGAGCAAGGCACACCAAACTGGTCTTATATAGCAGTTAAAAGCCTTCTTCAAATGCTAATCATTTATAATTATTCTACTTCAATTAGTAATGAAACCACAAATTGCCCTCTCCAAGAAAACAGAATATATTCCATGCACTGATTAAAACGGAACCATCATCTTCAAATTGTGAAGCGAACGACTGATGTGAAGCAAAACTCTCTCACAATGTTGTTCTTGATGAACTGATCAACAAAGGCAACTTTCCCAACAGTCTCAAAAGCATTATTACCTATTCACTTAAAGAAAAGCACATCTGTGTTCATACGTTCACACTTTAAATACATCCTTACTTTAGTGTTATTTCATGCCATTTACTAAGCAGGTGTTATCCTCCCTCTTTTTTCTCTCCAGGAATCAGATCTTAACTGGCTACTTTCTAGCATACAATATAATCAAAAATCAACTGACTGGTTAGCAACTGGTTGTTAGGTGGTGCTCCCGGAAAAGCTTTGAGCAGGAATAAAGACATCTTGTTGATTCACTGCAACCTCAATCACTAAAGAATACACAATTTCTGAGAAAATACCCAAGTTCAATTTTGATACAGACTTTTTTCACTTCCTCAGTGCCAGCATTTTAAATTACCAAGAGCAGTGTTTACTGGAAGAGTGATTTTGCTCCATCTTACTGTATGTGTTCTCTGGGCAGTAATGTTCTTCATGCTTAAGCATATGCAAATAAACAGTATTTAACCAGCTACAAAGAAATGGGGCAGTAGCAAAGGAAAGAAAATTAGATAATTAAATTCAGAAAGTTTCTGCTGATACCCCAACCGGTGGATTATAGAAAATCAGTGGTCTGTTCTTTATGTTCTGTTATTAGATGTTCTGTTTTCAGATGCTTGGAGGTGTCTTGTACAACTGGGGTTTTGTTCGTTGGTTTTGGTGGCATTTTTGTTTTGTCAAAAGCATGTGTGGGATATTAAGTGAAAATACACAGGACAAAGTATCTGTTACATTTTTAAAATTTGAGAAAATACTCATTGCTGATGAGTATGTAGGTGACTGCTGGGGGAATGGTAAGGAATATATTAACAAAAAGATTGCAACTGGAAAAATGCAGACTTGACAAAATGAGATAAAATTTCTTCAACAACAAATTTTCCTCAACAAGAGCAGCTGACCTAGGTAGAGTTCTTTTCTAATGAAATTAATGGAATTTATCAGACATTTCCAGTAGTTCATTTTAGCTTTACACTTCTTTCAGAAGTGAAGACTGCATGCAATTGTTCCTGCAAGGACCCCTAACATGGTCTCTGAAGAAGGAGGTGGTGTTTCCTTCCAGTAATCCTCCATGGGCATTGATTGCCCTTCATCTGGGGAGGCAGAAGGAGGCATAGAAGAACAGTCTGGAAACAGATAAACTGTAAATCATTCAAATATTGTAACATCATTTGAAAAGATGTAGACAGGTATACAATTTTAATTCCTCCGCCGTATTTGTAAATAGGGGAAAAGGACATCTTACATTACATAAATATACAGTCATAGCACTGATTAATTTCCTGATTAAATCTATAGATAACTTTGTAAAATAATTAGGAATAGATTAATAAATCATTTACCAAGTACCTAGCATTCAGACAGCAAACCATAGTTTCTCTATGAAAATGATTGGTTCCCATGTTAGCCTGTTTCCTCCTTCACTATCAACTACATTAGCAATATTGCAGTGAGCTCACAGCAATGCCACAAGTGTTCTATCAGATCTGAAGAACGAACACTATCCCATAAATCATCAGTGTAAGTATCTCTTTGATTTCACACACTTAACCCTTTGTCTCAGTTTAGTTGACAACCTGCTGGTTCTGGAGAAGTTGTTTATTGTGAATAACAACAGCATTTTTAAAAGAATTTGTAGTTTGATTGCAAATGATCTTGTGACCCTATGAAGATGTTAGGATCCCTGTGATCAGAACTAAATTGTATTTTTCTTTCCTTCAAGGTTTCCAGACACACTACAACCACAAAATGTCAATAAAACATGGTGCATAACAAATGTAAACTAACTATATTGTATCTTATATGTTTGTACTTTTTACATGGCATATTTTACAGAACCACTTTTTATTAAGGGATTATTCAAGAGATTAGTTAGGGATAGCCTTTGGGTCAAGAGTCTCAGTTTTCTCACACACAGTTAGTTTCAACTTCTACCCTAGACATTATATCTGACTTTTCTGAAGGAGAGAGTTTATTAATTTATGCTCTTAGGAAAACATGACAGTATGTGTTACTGTGTTACCTCCTCCACTTTTCGAAACATGCCAATGAAAAGAGGAACTGAAGAATCTATTTAAAGACAAAAACCTACATTTTTCTAAGACTTGCCTTAGCTCTGGCCTCATGATGTGGATATTGTTTTGTTTGACAGAAAATGTAGTATTATCAGACTATTGACAGACTTTCAGAGCCATCAATATTATTAATTCTGCAGAAATTAAAAATATTTCCCAGAGGTAACTTGATTTACCACTTACAATGCACAAAGGACTCTGAAGAGACACAGGAAAAACCACTTTGCAAAATAAAGGTTTATCATAAAAATTAAATATTCTCTTTAATGAAGGTGTGTTTCACATAATAAAAGCCCTCACAGCATCAGCTTCAGAATCCACATTGTTTCACCAAAAAAGAAACAAAACAAGGAAAATGAACTGTGTGCATATGAAATACCTAGCAGACATTAGCTTTGTGTGTTCCATGAACACCAGTCAGGAAAGAGACATAATCCAGACAATTAGTGAAAATATATGGGTAAAATAGCAATCTGCTTGCCTGGGAACTCAATGAGAAACTCAGAATAGCTTTACAGCTGATCAAGGGTATATCCCATAAGCAATGGAGACAAGGTGCTGCTCTAGCAAGAAATTAAGATGCACTTCAACCATATACAACATAAGTAGTTGATTAGGCATTCCTTAAGGATGTTCCCTTATGTTGGGAAAATCCATATGGAAGCCTTTATGGATTCTTTTTGTGACAAAACATCACAGAAAACCATAATGCAGTTGAAAAATTTGTCTTCATATCTGAACCACAGAAGTAGAGACATAAGGAAATCATAAGAATGCAATAGAAATTGCCAGGAGCTGTTTTTTTCTAGAGGGCAGAATGCATAACTGCAAAGAAAACTATCATTTATTTGGAAAGATACCCCAAAAAGTACAGCTAAGAGTAGCAGAGTAAAAAGAAAGTGAAAAAGAAGAAATCTTCTCTGATAATGAGTTCTGAGTTATGAAAAAATCTTTGACAGAAGTCACATCTGGAATTTAGACAAAGTGCTATAAAATGCATTATATGAAATACTCATGGATTGGCAGAACAGGAGCTGGAAGAGCTATTGGGCTTACTCCTCTTTTTCATACCTCTTTTACCAGTGACAGTATTAAGTATTCCTAACATTTTTCTCACCATTTCTATAGTAGCAAAAACTAAGTTACTCCCACATTTTAAATGAAGGGACTCCCAATTTCTATGGGAACAACTTGCAATGAGCTAACAGGTATAAAAAAGGTGAGAACTCTCACCATGTCAACATCTACATAAGAGCTATCTATACAGTGTCCCTTTATACACAGTAGAGATAACACTCCTAGACCACAGATCACCTCATATTGCTGCAGCTTTATTGTGAGCTGGGTCCTAAGAGGTCAATAGAACAACTTGCACACAGAGGTGATAAACACTACGTAAAGTTGTACAAGCAAGTGTACAAATGCTAAGGTTATTAGGATGTAATTAGACATCAGGACGTAATCAAGTTAAATGGCCATCTGGGGCAGGGTAGGGGAGAAGAAGGGAGAGAAAGGTCTTGTTTTTTGGGGGAGTAGAGTAAATGGATGAAGCACAACATAGTGGACACTGCTGAACTGAGAACCTGGAAGAAGGATCCTTCTGCCTTCACACAAACGCAAGCCATCATTAGCAGCAACACAGATCTCCAGAGAAGTTCAGAGACTAGTGCACTCCTTTCAAAAGACACAGGAGCTGTCTTAAAGAGCCATGCTTCTCAGATAAATGTACTTTGTACCTCCTATTCTCTTGTTAATAGCCTGTGATTTGTAGCATATTTCTGCTCGGATACTTCAACAATCAAACTTCCTAATTTGTCTCCTACTTGTTCTTCAGCTATACCCAGCTGTGTAACAGACTAGCAAGCAGACTCCACCATAAAGGAACTGTCTGTTCTTTGCATAAACTGGGACTGATGATTCCTAATAAACCTGTGTTTTGAGTTGCACACATTCAAATTCAAAAATGTATACATAGCCAAGACTGCTGACTGTGATCCCATCACACAGCAGTATGCTTGTGTTCTGCTACTATGACATTTTATGTAGTTATCTCTTCTTGTCAGAAGAAAAACTGAAAAGTAAAGTAAGCAAATATAAGATACAGTGGTTTTACTAATTTTTTTGCAGCACTCAAACCTCAAATCATTATGATTACACAGCAGTGAATTTAGGTATATTACAGATCTCGTAAGGACACATACACAGCCTACAGTCAATCTTTACAGCAGGGTGGGTCTTGATTTGCCCATCAGACTCGAGGCTGCTCCAATATACTCTGAAAGTGGTATATTCTTTGGTTAAATTTTGTAGCTCCAGATTCACAAAGAATCAAGCTCTATTTCACCAGAATTTTTTTTTTTCATGCCTTTTCATCACACAAGATAATATTTTACCTTTTGTTTTTCTGGTTCTTTACATTATCAGACATCAAAAAAGGTCCCTTAAAGAAAAAATATCTTTAGGTAAACTTGTAATTTAAAAATGTGTTACATATTTATGGAAAACAGCACCCAACTCGTGCCCACTATGCATCTTCAGTCAATATTATTAAACTGAAGCTGCAAAAGCCCCATTTTACCATTGCATACTGAAGGTTTTTCTCACTGAAAAAGCTAAACTCATGGGCACTGTTCCAGACTGTCTAGGATCTCAAAATGACCCTTACATCATCCTGTGTCTCAGCCACCAGCATAAAGAATGAGCCCAAGCAAAATAAGGCAGACACTCCCAAATCTGGATGACCTATGACTCTCAGAAGAGAGATTCTGGGCTATAGGCAACCAGACACCATTTAGGGTAGACTTCATGCAGCTCTAATTTCAGCCAGCAGTCAGGATCTGTCTGGACCCTGGCCAGCATCAGCCTTGAGGCAGTGAAAAGCTCTTTTTGTTCTCAGTCCCTTTTGGTTTTTTGCCAAATAAAGCTTGCACACACTACCAGACCTGCTTTTCTATTTATATCCCTGTTTAGACATATATTGGTAACTTCACAGACCTTTCAGAAAACACATAAGCTATAGTATGGCAGATGCTTTGCCAATGCACAGGCTGCAGGGGAGTCAGGCTTGTCAGCACTCCCCACAGCCTTGCTCCCTCAAACATGCACACCATAGGCCTTCCAGGGTAAGCAGCTTGCTTTCATTCCCATGAAAACCGAGTTGGAGAGTAGACAAGGGGAAGTGACACATTTCCATCTTCAATTTTGGTCTCTCTCAAGTCTGGAGGCAGTGTTCAGCAGGCACACTCAGCCCTGCAAAGCGGAATTGTTCAGGTACTGCAGTTTAGATGTAGCAGCAGAGATCCTGCTTTGTAAAGTTACTCAAGCTACAAATACATTTTACCTTTGAAATATTACAGTTTACAGGGTTAGAAATAATAAAATAATAGCAAGCCCAGCAGAAAGAACAGAGCTCATGTTTAAAGTACGACTTTTCCTCTTCTAACGGGTAGATATTTATAATTCACTAACGCTGCAACGATAATGAGGATAACCTGACAACGCAAAGTAAGCTCTTTGACTTTCCAGCTTAGTCTTCTGTTTGCTCAGGTAAGTGAGCTGGTTTTCACTTTAAATGAATATTTAACTCTACTCACAGGCTGCTCAGCACAAGAAGCTTGCTTTTCTGGGAGTTTCTCAGCGGGCAGTGTGTCAAGGGGGGATTTCAGGGAGACTCATCAGCACAACCCAGAGATAACTGGGGTCTGGGGCACACAGGGGGAATGGAAAGTAACTGCAAAATGTTGGGGGACACAGGCACCACTGCCAGTCCACTGGCAGCACCCATGGGTACACGGTCACACTGCATGGGCAGGCTGCGGGGGTCTCTTGGCTACTCCTCACGTACATTTTTGCTCATCTTTCTGTTGCATGGTTTCACTCACAGCATCAGTTCCCCCAACATCTTTGAGACAGCTGATATGCTGGCAAGGCACAGCACCACTTAAAGTGCTACACATTGCCTGGTCAGTCTGGCATTGCCCACTCACCCAGACTAGTAATAATAGCTTGCTTTCTCAAGCTTCACACAACATCCTAATTCAGCCATACGGCACCGCTTTCTTAAGGTTGCTCTCTGGGGGCTTGGAGACATCTGAACATTGCTTCAGTGCCCACAGCTGTAGTGATTGATCTTTGGTGATCTCAGTGGAAAAGACTTTCATCTTTTTCCCCTCCAAACCCACCAGACTTTTAGGTAAGAAATAGCCTAAACAGGGCCACAAAATGCAACACTGAAAGACTAAAGGGTGGCAGGTGGGGGTTTATTTTGGGGGGAAGGGGGAGGAAGAGCACAGGGGACGTGACAGTTTTATTCTATGTCTGTATGCTATTACACAGGATAATCTGTCTTCTCACACAGACACATTAGAATGACTACAAAAAAAAAAAATCACTCAACATCCTGGTGTGCGTACTATTTTCCCTGTATTTTAAAAAGACAATAAGCCCCTAGTCTTATTCTAGACAATACTTCTAAGATTTCCTTCTCACCATGTCCAAACAATCAACATTCCTATAACAATTAGTGCCTTCATATTAACTAAATCTCTAAGGTATCTTTTCATGGAGTTTTCATAGCATGGGCTGATTTATTTAATTGATGAATAGCTTTGTATGTGCTTATTTTTAATCCTACCCATTTATCTTATGAATATTTGCTATGTTTGTAATTATTCCAAAGAAATAATACCAATATTTTTAATGATAATAATGAATGACATGGCTTTAGCAAGCTTTTTTAATGTTTGCAAAATAATACTGTGATTAGTCAGAATGAAATATTTGCTCAGTTAATACATAAGAGCTTGATTTTTTCACTTGATCTCACATCAATAAAACGAACCCAGCAAGCTGAGTTACTCTTTGAAATCCATGACCAGATTTTTTTTAATTACACTCTCATACTTCAAAATCTGCAGAATACTCTTGAAGATATGTATGTTACTAGTTAAAAAATATGAAATACTACCAAAAAAGAACCCCTATAGTATTTTACCTGTGCGCTCATCTTCTGTATCCAACTGTTGTGTCATGTTGAGAATTTAAATTGGAAGGTCTTTTTGCAGGGAAAAGTGTTTGTTCTACCTGGCAGAATGGCTTCATTGTCTGTTGCTAAGGTTCCTCATACTAATGCACTACAAAAAAATGGTTGTTATTTAATGAATAACTGTTGTCTCCAGGATAGTACATCGAAGTTTTTATTGTAAGCTACATTTTCAAGCAAATATTAAAAATTACAGGAATAACTGTCCCCTTGTTCACTAAAGAGAAGAGAAGTTTTTACCATTTAAGCAAAGAGCGTGCATAAATACCGTCCGTCATTGCAGTCTCAAGAGTGCTTAAAAGAACCAGAGAATCCATCTCTGGAAGCCTGGCCCTGAATCTCGGCCTGTGGTCCAAAAGTCATTTTTAGGTCCTTAAATAGGCAGAGGAGTTTACAAAAGCCCTCATTATCTAGTCATGTCACACAAGTCACTGGCTGCCAGTGGAATCCATCAGCCCCATGTCACTGGAGATGAGCCATTTTTATTTTGCCCAGTTCAGAGACGACGGAGGCTATCATTTTTATAATAGACCTTCAGTTTTTTTCTGTTTTGACATCTGAATGTTTTCAAAAGACTTTTAGGAAATATTCAAACCATTCAATCTTAAATATGAAGAGGTGCCCACCTATTGCCTCCCATTCTCCCTATCTTTTCTTTCTTCTTTTGATTCATACACAAACATTTAGACTGAGATCTGCATTTTCAAACTGTTTTTGAGAGCTGAGGGATTGAGACTGTAAAGCAAGATTTTAATCAGTTAAATTTTGATCAAAGTAGTAAATATTTACAGTATTTTACCTTGTGCAA
Organism: Pterocles orientalis; assembly: GCA_011057875.1. Classification (NCBI taxonomy): domain Eukaryota; kingdom Metazoa; phylum Chordata; class Aves; order Pterocliformes; family Pteroclidae; genus Pterocles; species Pterocles orientalis. Next base: position 819,539 of record WKFP01014361.1, read on the forward strand.
TAAAACATTTTTTACATTCAATGCTTCTCAGAAAACACCAAGAAAAAGTTTATGAATTCCAAAGAACTTTCTGAAAACTTTTTCCAAATTTTTAATTCATCTGCTTCACTATCCAAACCCTCCTTCTCAGATCACCGTAAACACTTTCTCTATCATTAAGGAAGTTGTTAACCCTACAGCTGATGTGTCTTTCATTAATCTCATAACAGAGGCTTTTCTGAACAAGCAATACACTTTATATCAGTTTTGCTTAAAAAAAAAGTAAACAAGGATGGAGCACACACATTGTTAGAATTTTATCTCTCTGTTGCATGCATGCAAAGTACAACAAACTTTGAGCAAGAGCTGAGGTCTTCTGAGTATCACTGTGTACTGCAAACTGATAAAACCGGTATGAAAGTTCTTTCAGCCTGTGAAAAAGCATTAAGCAAATACTTCTTTTTGAAAAAGCACTGAAAATTTTGCCTCAAATTTTCAAAGACTGACATATTTGGGAACTTTGCTTCCTTGGTTTCTGTTGTCTTGCTTTTCTTGCGTACATATATATAAGCAGAGAACACAAAACATGTTTGGCTTAAACAGAATGGCAAATTTAAGTAAGTCAAATGTGATGAGATTTCAGATTATTCTGTCTATTAAATTAAATTCCACTTAAGTTTTCCTTATTCTAAAGAAATCTTGCTAACTGCACTTTCCCATAAAAGCTGTCAGGGGGAAACACAACTACTTTATTTCCTCAGTTATAAGAACTTCCTGCCTCTCCTATGAAAAAAGACAAGACTGGAAAGCCATATTCATCAGACAGATTCGTTGTGCTAGTAATTCCCTAAATTCCAATTTCAGTGTAGTTTTTATTGGTTGAAAAACTTATTCAAGCTCTGCTCACGAATCATGTATTTAAGAATCCAGGACAGACGGCATCTCATGATCCAGAGTCACAATCAAGTCTTCTATAAGAGTCTCTTCCTGTATCATTCTGGCATTCTCTCAGCAATACAAGTCTTGTATCTCTAATATTAGTTTATCTTGTATCTCTAATATTAGCTTTTTATTTCCTTGGGGACTGCATATTGTCGACCAAAAAGAATTCAAAATATTCTCACAACAAACCCATGTCGACACTACTGTGGCATCATCCCCATAGATATACTGCCACAGCTTCATTAGGCTAATGAGTGTCCTTATAATTGTTATGACAAAGGACATATTCTCTGTTCCTTTTAAAGGCTAGTGTTTCATCTGCTCTTAACCTTAGGTGTTTGCACAAACTTTAACACAGAAGGTCTGTGAAATTTATTACTGAGCCTAGGCACAGCGCCCCATACACACAAGCAAAGAGTGGTAAAAAGGTGGAGAAAAGTAACAGTCCTGCAGCCCTACAGCCTACTCAGCACTGGAACTGCTGGATGAAAAAACTTCTGAGCATAACCCAACTTCATCACTTAGCCCAAATATGAAGTTGAACTTGCTATGCTCTTTATAGTCAGCCGGCCACAAGAGATCCCTGTTCTGAATTATTCCCTGGAGGAGCATCCCAGTCTCTGCAGGCTACATAAAAAGCCTGAAAAAGACAAACTTCCTATCATAAGTGTTAAAGCTCAAACCTAGAATAAGGTTTGATGCCCAGCTCTTATACTGTTCAAAGAAGGAGTAAACATAGCAGTCCCTGCTCAAAATCAATTACAGTAGCTAGACAACTAACTAAAAAAACTGCATGCATATTTCCATTATTTTCATATATGATTTATTTTAGAATCCTAAAGCCTTTGGATATGTGGAGAGAAAAATCAACGCAAGTCTGCTATTTTTTTTATATACTTATTGAAGGCATTTATGACTGTTTCAAACCAGAAAGCACATCGCAGCCTCCCAAATCTATGAAAAGCAACTAAAATGTGTCTGACTGAATGTTAGATGCAAATCTATTACTTTTTAAAAAAAGCTTTGAATATTAATGAACAGTTTTTGAAATTATTTAAAACCTTGTGAAATAGTAAGTCTGATCAGAACGTTAATAAATTTCTTTGAGTTCCCAGTAACGGTAAGAAAGTAGTAGTTCTGCCAAAAGATTTAGGATACTTTTAAAAGAGACGAAACAGAAAAACTCTTCTACCCCAAAAGTAAAGGTACTCCGATGCCACTCAGGATAAATGTATTCTTAGATAACAAAATACCAGCCAAGCATGAGATTTGCATCTTCACTTCAGATTCCTCACACATGAACTTCTTTCTGCCTTATCAAAGCAGCTACCAAAAAGCTTAGCAAACGCAGCCGGAGTGGAGTCTCTCACTGTAGTTCTGACTGAAAACTTAATTGTTCATGTCCATGTCTAGCAGCAAGTCATGTCTGCAGACAAGTGATAAATTTGACTGCAGGAAAAAAACAGGGGAAATATGCAAATAAAATATTAACCTACATCTGTAAGAGTTAATGTGCCAAATTATATTACACATATTATGCACATAACTTAATTTCATGTATACTTTAAATCAAATGGCCTGATCAAAAGGAGAAATACTCTACCTGCATTTCAGGCAATATGGGTCAGTTTAAACATGCTTAATGTTACCGTGTCCCTAGCAAATTTATTTCTGTCAATTAGATCAAAGGCATGTATTTGCAGCATTTTCCATGCCTGCTCTATAGATAGAGATACATTACTTTCCTAAGAACCTGGTGCTAATGCTATTGTAATTGCTCAGAAAATACTAAAACCACAGAATCTAATTCTGCGAAAGATTCTCTTTAATAAAATATTGCTGTTCTTTTCTTATAACCATGTCATTATTTATTCTTTTCATGCAGTTCACTTCAGAAGTTTCAAAGTGTTTGACAACAACAAAAAATCAATTAAAATCCCAAAGACAACACTGTAGCAACATGAAAAGAAATATAATAAAATTAAATACAAAGTTCTAAATTATTCAAATTAGAAGTTTTTATAGGTGCCCACAGTAATAAAAAAAATAAAAATCCTTCAAAGGAAGAAAAAAGGCAAAGGGTTTGAAGGCCGATATTTGTTTTAATATCTGTAATTAGTTTAATAATTTGGCAATACTTTTGCGTCACATGATAATGGCAGTTGTCTATAGAAATTACATATGCACTTGCTCAAAATGCCATTTTTTAACTATCTGCACACCATTTTACACATCCTTAATGCTGTATCTACTGAACACAGAAATATTTTGTGCTTTTATGACGCCTTTGATCTATAAATCTCAAAGTAACTTGAACCATTACAACATTCTGCAAAATGAGAATTATTTTTATACGATAAGTGGGGAAACTGAAGCACAAGGCTCCCACCTTCAGACATTTCACATGTTCCCGAATAAAAATTACAGTGGCCAAAAATGCAGAGGTAACAAACATCCACAGTTCACAGTGATGTATGTATGAGTTACAAAGCCTTGTGTCAGCAGCATCAGTCCAGCAACATTGACTTCGGTTCCAAGGTATGAACCTGAAATTTTTGACTTTCAGTGCCCAAGTGTATAAATGTTGGGTGCATGATTTATTCCTTGATTATATATTAAAGCACAGTATCTAGAAACCCGTGCTACGGACAGTTCTTCTACCTCATTTGATGGCCCTTTTTTGTAACACAAGCTGAGAATCTCACAGATGGTGTATTTGCCATCATTACCTCTAGTGACAGCATCTCAGTTTTACAGACTGAGGACCCAAGAACAATAGAATTAAAGGCTGAATGTAGGACTTATCACCTGGAGCAAGATGATGCACTACCCCAGAGATAATGGAGGAATTAGCATAATGAGGCAAACAAATGCTTCAGAGTCATAACTTCTCCTCCAATGCCTCTTGCAACGCTTCCTTTGCTCTGCTGAATACCAAAATCATCTCAGGGCTGCTGACAAGCAGGTGATAAAGGAAAAGAATAAAATGCTGTCACAAATGTTGCCCGTTCCCTTCACGCTTTCCACACACATGATGCAAGGTGCAGAAAAAAGAAAACTGCCGTGCTGGGTTAGAATGAAATGGCTAAATCCTGCCTCTGACTGCAGCCAACAGCTGATGCTTAGAGAACATGGAAGAAACAGTAAAGACAGACTGATCGTTCCTGGCAAACATCACTGCCTCTGGCAGTCAGAAGGTTAAGGATTTCCTGAACTGCCTATCCTCCATGAAGTATCCATTCATCCGGCATCAAATCCCACAATTTAATTACAAGTTTTATGAAAAAAATATTTCCCTTTGTTTGTTTTAGACCTGCTCCTTGAAGACAGATACGAGTTATCTTCTTTCCTAAGTAAATTGTTCACAGACACCTTCGTAATGACATGTTTTTATTGATCTCCCTGTGATCCCCCTATTTCTTGTATCCTTTGTCTCCTCTGTTTCTCAGAACAGGTACCTCCTCATCTAATTTGGACACATCCATCTGTAGTAAAAACTCCCATTCTTCATAAGCCTCTTCCTCACCTTTAAACCAGTCATTAAGCACCCCAACCAATAATTACTATGATTAAGAAACAGTGACACTTGAGTAAAAACATTTCCTCTTATTTCACAATAGCTTAGTTTCCTAAAGGATCTTTCAACAATAAAATAATAAATGCCACTTCACCAGCTCTACCACATATTCGAGTAAACTGAGGTGCCAAAGAACACTCCCACTCAAAACAATTTCTCTGTATTATCATACCATTAAAATCGCCCTTGCCACACCTTTGGCACAGGCAAGCTGGCACTCTCTGGCCATGCAATGCAGTGCATTACGTTAAGACTGTTCCCCACGAGCAGTTTGGATGCAGCTCCCCACCTCCGGATGTTGAGAGTGTTTAGCACTATGGCCAGATGCTGCCTGTTGGCCCCGGGGCCAATGAACGTGTCCTCGCACTGCTCGGGGCATTACCATAGAAAAAGCCCAAGTCCATGAGATGATCCAAAGTAGAGCAAGAGGCATGATTACCTTCTGTGTCCACTCCCACTTACTAGAAGTGGTTATATACAATCAGCATAGCCCCAGATGAACAAACCCCCAAGTTTTGGATGTTTTTCAAGGTACAGAGGCTCCTACATCCATCTGTGGCCATCAAGGCCAAGCACATGCTATTCATAAATGCTTAACATAAAGAGAGTGAACCACAAAGTGAGAGCAGCTTTCCTACTTCTCAGACTACTGCCAGGATCATATTTTCCTCTGTTTTCAGCTTAAGATGTACAAATCTTAAATCATAGTTTGGTTTTTTTTTTAATGAAAACAATTTACTCATAGTTTAGACTGTCTACTAGTAGGATGCTTACTCTGGTAACAAATATACTTGGTTTATTTAAAGTTATTATAAAATAATTTCTTAATTTGTGTCATTTGTTCCAGGAAAGAGACCAGAGACAACAGATTTCTTCTACTTTGAACTTTAAAACCTTAAAAAACCCACCCAAACCAAACCCTTTTCTACATGTTGTCCTCCTAGGTAACCCTTCATTGAAGATGTGTTTTAGCACAGCATACTGCCTCACTCTTCCGTGTTTAGTTGTTAAGACTACCTAACTGATTACCCAGGTTTTCAGTCATTTCTTTCCAGTCACACGGTGTCTCATCCAGTTGAACTGAACCGAGAGCTTACTGAATAATGAGCTCTCGTCCGACATTGTGATTCTTCTGTTCAAACATAACAAGATTCATCTAACTACATAGTCATTTGAGTCTGCATTACTAGATCCCTGTTACAGTTGGTGGAGAGATAATGGCATTTCACAGGACAATGTACTTCAGTCCAGTGAAATCACAAGAACTGGCCGAAATCCCAACATTTAAACTGTAGCCACCTAAAATTAACTGAGATTAACTGTTTCATTGACCTTTTTTTAATACCACCTTCCTCTTAAGTATATGAGGAGAGCTAATTCTTTGATTGTCCTGAGAAACAACAGAGGAATAGCACTTGAGAGAGTGATGTGCAGAATTTTCCTAAGTGATGAGCAGTCGAAGAGTGCCAACCTGCAAGTGTGACTCATATTCAATTACTATTAATCTAGAGTAGAAAACAAGAGCACAATTGTTCATATACATTTAATGTATAGTTCTTTTTCAATGTTTTTTCCAGAACATACTATAGACCCAATGAAAATTCTTCCAGGGACTCAATTTATAGCGTGGTCTAAAGCATAAAATTGTCCTCTGATGAGTTATGATCAAATACATGGTCAACCTAAGACAGAGTGAATTTGAACCCGCAGTGTGCTTACTTGAGCCATGAGGAAGGAAGTGGCAATAAGAGATAGTGAGGTTTAGTATGTGCTCTGGTTTACCTTGTTCACATTCAACACATTTCCCTGTTCTGTGACAGTTTACTCTTGTGTAGACCAAATATCCTTTTTCTTTTGAAAAAGCAGCAGTGAAGTTTTATGGCTCAGAATTACAATTTGCTTTCAAACACACACAAACCTCTGTTTCACATCTGGAACTGAAATCAGAGTTCAGCCCTTGAGGTCCATGTAAATCATTTGAGACTCTTGGCTGAAAAGGGCTAGAAAAGTGTGCATTAATATTTAAACTTGCTTTGCATGGCATTTTCTGGGACATGTTTTCTAATCATTGACATTATCCAAACATGCCACATTTCCTCTTTAGCAAGGTTTTACTGTGGGATTATCTTGATTGATGTGAATAATAGCATTGCTGTGAAAAGCAGTCTTTTATGCATGCACTCCAGTTCCTGTTAACAACTGTAAAGATTAGGGGTTTATACAACAGGTATTAACAGACTTTTCCTGTTATTAACCATTTAGGTCAGTATTTTGCTTTATATTTTGTGCATAAAGGCTTTATCATTAAGTATTCAAAGTGATTCTGCATTCTTTTTCTTGTTTGATTTATTGTTGGACAAGCTTACTTAAGTCTGTTTAACTTTTTTATTTGAGGAATTCAAAAAGTCTGAAAGCTCAAGGAAGGTGAATACATTGTATCATATGTTAAGAATGAATGTAAAATACATTTCCATTTCCACATTATTTTGCAGAACTAAATCTTAGTCATCAACTTGAGTAAAATAACTTGTAAAATGACATATGCCACATCTTGTACATAACCCTCAGAGTCACAACCAGGCATTCACAGCTGAATGTAGGGTTTTCTGTTTAATGCTGTGAACAGAGAAGGTAAATGCCACTCAAAGGGTTACATACAACTCAAATATTTAAATCATCTCCTAGAGTCCCAATTCATAACCTTCTTTTCTCACTCATCTTCCCTCAAACACCTCTGTTAAGGTTTTGATTTTTATTTTTGTCAGAGGGCTCAGAAACCTTTTACATACTTGTCTTGAAGAAAATCTATGCTGCATCTATTCCCTCTTGTCTAAGCATTTGAAAGTTAAAGGTATGCAGATATTTTTCTTCATGATGATAGAAATATCAGAGGGTTAAAATGGAAGAAAAAAAAAGGAGCAATATCATTAGGCTGAAATGTGTATTCACTTCACTTGAAGCCCTAGCTTCCAAAAAAAACTTGGTGTTTGCATGATAAAAGGAATGAATGTTCAAATGAGAAATTTTACATGTAAATAGGTTCCTTACAAATCACATATGTATATAGCTTAAAAAGCATCCCAGAATCTTTATGGTTGTAAAATGTTTAGTTGTTGACCTCACTTGATTCTTCCTAAGGAGAAACAGCTGCTGTAACTAAAATTACACGTGATTTTAACATTGTGCCTAATTTAGGGATTTTGATACAGCTCTCCATTATTATACAATAAAGGAGGATTTCTTTCCTCCCTTCTTCCTTTATTTCAGTTTTTTTACTTTGACTTGTATATTTAAGTCTGACCACTGCTATAGGCAAGGGTGTAATTTTGGCACAAATCTTTGGGATACGTCTGCACTGTACGTTTGGCCCAAACACAGGCTGATGACATCATTCGCTGACTATCTGGACAACTAACGAACCCCAAAATCTACACGATGCTCCCCTCTTGCATTTTTGGGTACTGCAACCTGATAAAGAACTCACTCTGTCTGGTGCCAGACATCGTGGGCAAGCCTGAGCTCTGCTGTGAGGTGGGTCCAGGCCAAGCTACCCGGCGACTTTGACAAAAACCCAGTGAGAGCTAGCACTGTTGTCATCCAGCTCCCAGCTCTTCTTTGCTGCACCCCTCCCTCAGGGAAGCTGAATTTCTTGTCCTTCACACAAGGATGCAAAGGGGAATGGAACCCTCGCACAGATGGGCACCACACTGATGTTCACAAATGCAAGAGTATTTCAAAACAACTAGAAATCAGTGATTATTTGATGCAGTAAAGTGACAGTCCCAAAATATACGGAAGAATAAATAACAGATAAATAACAGATTAACAGAAGAGGATTAGAAGTTCTTCTAAGAAAATGGTATGTATTCAAGAGCTAGGGCATGAAATCTCAAGTAGCAATAGTTGTGTGAGGCAAGACCAGTGGAATTTTTAATGTTTTTATTTTTATAAAATAAAAAAAACCACAGCATCAGAATCTAGCACTGTTCGGTAGCATGACAACATGACATCGAGGGGAGTAAGATCTGACTGAACTCAGCTACGACGCCTGTCTTACTATCTCATTTGAAAGTACCGGGACAGGAGAGTTCCCCTAATATATCTGTAATTCTGGCTAGCATATTATTTCACAAACATGTTTCCTTTAACTAAGAAAACAAGGAAACCTCCTCTGCTGATGCAGACCATTATAATGTGCCCAGTTTTAAGCAAAGCAAATAATTTGATTTTGGTTGGCAATTAATTGAAAACAGTTTTCTTTCACAATTTAATGAACAATGACAAAAATATGATCAGCACAATTCCTTTTAGGTTCTTCTGCAGGTGACAACATTCCTTTTAATGCTGTGTGAGGAAAGCCCTTTCCCGGGGAATTAAATCTCCCGTGTCCCATTAACATTGACCTAAGCTCTGTAAGATAAGCCATCTCAACAGCAAAGCTCTGCTTGGCAATATTACACAATCTTTTCTGGAACCCTTCCCTAAACTCTACTAAGCTAACACCATGGCAAGTCTCAGGATCTCCTTTAAGATGAGGTTAAGCATTTAGAAATCTTAATTAGTTTACTGAACAACTGCAAATAGGTATACACACAGACAAAAAAAAAAGGCATCCTACCAAGTATGGGAGAAAATACAGTTAACAGTACATTTCTCAAAAATCAGAAACAACAACATATATTTGATCATTTAAGGTAATTTTTAGATAACCCTATTCATAGGGGCATCTCTGAGATTTTGCATGACTCTGGAGATACAGTATGCTTTAAAAATGGTTATATTTACACAAAGTCAAAACAACTTTCTTCTGTTTTCCTGCTCAGAGAATGACAAAAATTAACCCATATATTCTTAAACACAAGTTATTGGGATACAGTCAGAGCTGCCTAAAGTGTCTTTCTCACATTAATTCCTAAACTCTTCCTCCCTCTGCTCTGTCTCTAAGGGAGGAAAAGGAGCTGGGACTAATAGGTAGTCTAATAGGAGCTGGGCCAAACCAACTCAAAGAGGAAGCCCTTAAAACCTTCAAACTGTTTCGAGCCATTTTTCACCCAATGCAAGTGGACAGAACCGTCCCATGGCACTGTACAAGAGCTAACACATGGAACTGCTGGCTCCCACAATGAAGCACTACCTCTGTCGTGAGGAGCTCAGCACTCCCAATGGTGCTTTTCTCTACACCACTGCCTTTCAAAGCCAAATATTAGTTGTGCAACTTCCAAAAAAATGCAACCAGATAAATTGCTCAGGGTTGTTATTAGATTTCTACAGCAAGTGTAAGAGTAGCTTGTGGCTTCACACAAGAGACCACTCACCTGAAAAGGCTGCCAAAATTATGCTACAACAGAACCACAATATTTAAATTAAGTCACACAAAGGAAAACCCTCCAAACTGAGTGAAATGTCAATGCTAAACAGCACAGTCCAAAAGCTATTTTAAAAACTAAAAATAATTTTAGTGTCAGGGATTTAAGATTTTAACTTTAAAAGTACTACTTTTCTAATACTGAGTTTAAGCACTCCTCGTGCTTTTAAATCTATCTTGTATTGAATACTGTGTTCAAACTGAAAATAACATAGTAAGGTGATAAAATTTTTCCACTGGCCTTTTTGGAGGAGCCAAATGGAATTATTTTCTTTCAAGTTGTTTCTGCCACTGATAAGCTGACAGCCTCTGTTTTTTAGCATCTCTCTCTCAATTTTTCAGGCACTCCTAGTATCCAGCATGGTAAATACCTACCTTATACCTGACTCAATGCTTACTGGAATCAATGAAGTCAATGGACAACACACCACATCAGATCAATTTTAGGTAACATTTTGCACTGAGTTATCTCAGCAAAGGAATAGATTAAAAGATTCATGTCTTTATATGACCAATTATATCATTGTCTTTCTTTATCAAGTTTAGTTTCAAGAATATTTTCAGCAGCTAATTCTAACAAATTTTAGAAAACTATTACTTTAAGAAGTGTAATGTATCCACTTACCGCATTTAAAAGGGAAAATAGCTTCTGGATACATAACTGTACAGAATTCTGAAAAAAAAACCCCAAAATTTCAGCATGGTAAAATTACAGAGACCTATAAGCCTTCTCTTTTAAAATGTGACAGGTTTATAGTACTGTACTACATGCTGCAAATAGCGGTAAGCATCTGAGACTGAGACACAGAATAACAGATAATGTATAATAAGACTCATACGACAGCAAAAGTAAACATGTTCCACTTATAGTAGGGGTGGCTGAATCATAGCATGTGATATTTCCTCTGAGTTGCCTTGATGCTTGAGCAGATTTCTATCAGAATTACAGAAAGAAATGCCAAGTGTCCACTGGTTCTGGTTATGACCCTTTTCTTTTTTGCCAGGTTTTGATGTTCTTTCTGCAAGGATCCTAACTACATCATACTCTCCCACTGCAGGGCACACAGAAATAAGGTGAAATATGACGGGAAAGATGCCTCTCTCTTCACCCACATGATGTGATGCTCTCACTTCAGCCTGGTAAGAAGTCTCCTTCTTGACTGCACATTTGTTCTTTGCACACTCGATTAATGAATAAAAGGTAAAACCTATCTTCTAGGTTTGGACTATTTTAAAAGTAAATACATCTTCCTCCAAAAATAGTTATGGAGCAATCACACTGAGTAGCTCCCACCAAATAATAAAAAAGAAATAGAACTCCTAATCATGCCAATCATTATTTACTAATTTCAAAGTGGTTACTTCTTAATTTTCCACAACATTTTTACAACTCTTAGTTTCCCAATATTTTTACATGAAAAGGACCTTTCTTGCCTTGCAACCGAGCAATTAGAATGGGCCATAAGAGGCTCAGATTCAAATCTAATCTCTCTCTGAAACAAAACAAGCATTTAGGAAAATACTTGACATACAAAGTAATAAAGTATTGTGGGTTGGGGCCTACAGTCTCTCATTTTTTCTTTTAAGCACTTAAATATTCATTAATACAGGAACCTAAGCATCCCTAGAGAGTGTTCTAAGCAGCAGGCTATAGAGGTACTTTTTGCATTGCCGACCAAAATAGATGCTTAAGAGTTTTATACATAGTGGAGCTGTTCCAATAGAGAAGCATGACATTCTGTAATAGCATATAGCTCCAGAGTTAGGATGTTTTCTTCCAAGTTAGGGGGAGGGGAAAAAAGTCTCTCTCCTTAAAACTGGTAGAAATTTTAACTGTTTCTGATCCAACATAAGAAAACTGCAGCACCTGTTTTGTGATAGCAGCTATATCCTCCTGTAAATCTAGCTTTTGCTTTTGTCTAAAATGATTGCAAATGCATTTTTTGTGGAATAAAACATGTTACTTTGATTAGCTAGAAAAAGGGGGGTGGAGAGATGAGAGATCTGTTTCTTGTCAACTGGAAGGGTGACAGAGCACTGGAACAGGCTGCCCAGAGAGGTTGTGGAGTCTCCTTCTCTGGAGACATTCAAAGCCCGCCTGGATGCGTTCCTGTGCGATCTGATCTAGGTGTTCCTGCTCTGGCAGGGGATTGGACTAGATGATCTTTCGAGGTCCCTTCCAATCCCTAACATTCTGTGATTCTGTGTGATTCTGTGGAACCATTTTAATTTATTTATTTTTAAGTTTGTCACTGAACTGACAAATCAATTTATTGTGTAGCCCAAGTGCAAATCGCCTGCCCTGAAGCCAAAGCAAGCTGCACATATGCAGGCAAGATTTGGCCTTTGCTTTGCAAGCGCACCCCTCTGAGCTGTGGAGTACGGTTCCTCCTGCAGGCTCTGCAGGTTCCATGTCAGCAAATGCCAATGGGAAAGCTAAAAAACAGAAGCTTTACAGAGATTAAGAGATTACAGTTTCTCTGCAAGATATAATTAAAAGAAAAGGAAGCTTAATTTCTCTAATTCCTAAAACGGAATAAATCAGAGTAAAATATCTTGTGTTTTTATTTTCATAGAAGTGAGTATTAATGTTTCACAAAGCATTGTATCACTACACATGTATTCCAACAGCCACAAAGCAGATGTATTCATTAACAAACACCTGCTGAGATAA
>WKFP01014361.1:832095-887761 GCA_011057875.1 Pterocles orientalis
ATACAGGAACCTAAGCATCCCTAGAGAGTGTTCTAAGCAGCAGGCTATAGAGGTACTTTTTGCATTGCCGACCAAAATAGATGCTTAAGAGTTTTATACATAGTGGAGCTGTTCCAATAGAGAAGCGTGACATTCTGTAATAGCATATAGCTCCAGAGTTAGGATGTTTTCTTCCAAGTTAGGGGGAGGGGAAAAAAGTCTCTCTCCTTAAAACTGGTAGAAATTTTAACTGTTTCTGATCCAACATAAGAAAACTGCAGCACCTGTTTTGTGATAGCAGCTATATCCTCCTGTAAATCTAGCTTTTGCTTTTGTCTAAAATGATTGCAAATGCATTTTTTGTGGAATAAAACATGTTACTTTGATTAGCTAGAAAAAGGGGGGTGGAGAGATGAGAGATCTGTTTCTTGTCAACTGGAACCATTTTAATTTATTTATTTTTAAGTTTGTCACTGAACTGACAAATCAATTTATTGTGTAGCCCAAGTGCAAATCGCCTGCCCTGAAGCCAAAGCAAGCTGCACATATGCAGGCAAGATTTGGCCTTTGCTTTGCAAGCGCACCCCTCTGAGCTGTGGAGTACGGTTCCTCCTGCAGGCTCTGCAGGTTCCATGTCAGCAAATGCCAATGGGAAAGCTAAAAAACAGAAGCTTTACAGAGATTAAGAGATTACAGTTTCTCTGCAAGATATAATTAAAAGAAAAGGAAGCTTAATTTCTCTAATTCCTAAAACGGAATAAATCAGAGTAAAATATCTTGTGTTTTTATTTTCATAGAAGTGAGTATTAATGTTTCACAAAGCATTGTATCACTACACATGTATTCCAACAGCCACAAAGCAGATGTATTCATTAACAAACACCTGCTGAGATAAACACTTTGCACTATACTAATTCATACTGATATCTATTATATATTGCTTTTTATCATTTCATCTAACTTCTTAATTCAGTAATTGTACAACAATTAAGAAGAGCAAGCAATGTAATAAAGAAGTAGAACTGTGGCAATTCTCTGCAACCTAAAGCAAAACACCAATCCCTGGAGCAGATTTACTTCTTTGCAGTTTGCTGTGACCAGTCTGCACCTAAAAAGAATTACTACTAGTTATGTCCTGATCATAAGGAAAGAATTTTCTGCTTGCTAATTAAATTCCATATTAATAATTGGCCGAAATATTAATTTCTGTTCCTGCGGAGCACATGGACTGCTTCTAGATTAAGCTTCTCTGTATATATCATGTTTAACAAAAGGAAGCAAGAGAAGTAGCACCAGTAATGCAAAGCAGCCCCCATCCATAGGGATGCCACAGGGAGGTGGCATATATTAGAATCATTAAGGTTGGAAAAGACCTCAAGGATCATCAAGTCCAACCCACACCACCTAACTCACTAAACCATGTTCCTAAGCACCACATCTACACATTTCTTGGACACCTCAAGGGATGGTGACTCCACCACTTCCCTGGGCAGCCTGTTCCAATGCCTGATCACTCTTTCAGTGAAGTTTTTCATAATATCCAGCCTAAACCTCCCCTGATGCAACTTGAGGCCATTTCCTCTTGTCCTATCACTTATTACTTTAGAGAAGAGGCCAGCACCCACCTCACTACAACCTCCTTTCAGGTAGTTGTAGAGAGTGATGAGGTCTCCTCTCAGCTTCCTCTTCTCTAGACTAAACAACCCCAGCTCCCTCAGCCACTCCTCATAAGACCTGCGCTCCAGACAGAGGCAGATTAGTCCAGATCTCCGGAAAGTTTTGAAAACCATCAATGCACGTTCTTGGAAAGCACGACTTGACATTTCTCCTAAAGCAACACACTGCATACATGAGAAAAATCTACCCTTGGCTACACGGACAGGACATGGCAGCTGATGGATGGTGCCACAGACAGCAATGACTGCGCCAGAGGTGAAGCGTTCTGAGCTTTTCACCTTCCCACAGCCTCAGAAGGAGCGCTACAGCAGCCTCTGCCTCCACCCCGGCCTGGAGCACTTGGTTTAGAGACCAAGTGGCCTAATTTAATTAATATAAATATCTTGGAAAGCTTCTACACAGTGTGCCTTCAACAATTAAAAAGTGTGACTTCACAAAAAACCCTCTCAACCAAGAGGTGGCCAGTGTTCTCTTTCAAAATAAGAGAGATGTTGTGCTTGTTTTTTCAATTACAGTCACAGGATGATCTTATTCCTCCCCATGAAACAATTAACCACTAGTCAGAGCACTCTTCCAGGCTGTTTGAATTATTTCCTATGCTAGGAGAATTCAGTCCCATATTCCTACCTGTCTATTAAGAGGTAGGTTACCATCCCCATCAGGACATTCCCCATTCTCCTTGGAAGACTATGAAATTATAGGGTGTACAGTGCTAAACTGGAGAATTCTGCAGCACATCAGCCACCTTAGCTGGAAGGGAACTTCAAATCTCTGTGCCAAAAGCTGACGCTGCCCTTAGCATAGAAACTGAGCCCTCAGGTGAATACAAACCATTAAGCCTCATGCTCACATGTATTTTCTCTCTGGCCCATTGAATCAAATTATTTTCTGCCCAAAATAACCAAGACATACAAGGTTAAGGAAACTCCTTGTACGTGAGAAGATATTCTGAATTAGTTCAAGTCTCAGGTTGTGTGGGCGAACGCTTTAACCATAAAACAAATACATTCACAGGGAGACTTATATCAGTGCCCACACATTTACTGCCTTAAATGCAAGAAACTAGCTATTGCTTGTTTAAAAAATTACCTCTACAGAGTATTCTTGAGACAAGCCAGTTAGGTAGAGAAGAGGCTGTGGTGTTCTGTTTCTTCCCCATTCCTTTCATCTCCTTCATGATGTACAGTAGAGGTGGCTATTTCATCCTGTACACATGCAAAAACCAGGCTCACCCTCTCCTTCAGGCCATGAAGGAGTAGAGACAGCCAAAACAACATGGAGCTATTGCTAATGCTAGCCTTTAACTTGGGGTTTTGCATTTGCTCCCTCCTTATCTGAACAGATAACTCTTTATGATGTCAGGGTCTGAGCAAGTATCTGGAAGACATTCTTCCTATATGGCAAAATCTGCCAATTACCTTCTTACCTTGTATATAGAAATTTATTTTTTTTTCCTGCAGATTTGGTAGGTCCTACCATCATTAGCAAGCAAGGAAGTTTTGATATGGAGATCTCTAATCAATTAAGCTGCCTGAACGCAAAACTCGATCACAACATTGGAAGCCAAGCTCAGTGAGCACCTTAATGAGAATTTATAGCTTTCCTCCTCAAATCTTTTCTGGCACCTGAAGGACATCAGAAATCAGTTTAAGATCCTGGGCTCTTCTCTGGGTAGAGCAGCAGTTTTAAGAATAGAAAGTGACTATCACTTCTGAATATTCCAGGGCCACCAGTGCCCCTTAGGAATTCAGATTGTGTTGCCAGGCAGCCTGGGCCATGGTTCCCCATTGAGGAAGAATGATTAAAATAATTCCTGGACTCTGCATTTAAGCATGTTACAGTGACTGTTATGCCTGATTCCTTCTGGGTCAACTACAGCAGTTCACTATGCGTGCTACACACCCCGCATTTCTTCATATGCTTCTAGAATACTAAGATTCCACTGGCTATTTCAAAAAATTAACTGTTAATAGTAGCTATTCTCTAACAAACTCCCAAGAGATGTGATTAAAGAGAATTTCACTGTGGCATCAGCTCTCCTTTAAAAAAGAAAAGGGCAGGTGGGAGGGGGAGGAGAGAGTGAGCACGAGAGAAAGATGCCATAAGTTCAGAAGCAAAACACTGTTATTATTCTGAAGCAGCAATGACATCCTTGCATTAACACAGTATGAAATCATGGTAGCAATTTTCATGCCGTATTATTTTGTTTTTGTCAGGTCACTGATTTTCAATTTCATCAATACTGTATAAAACTAAGGAAGATAATAGAATAAAAAGCATCCATTTGGAGTCCACTGCTGAAGCAAGAGCACGTTGCTGCTTCTCTGAATTTAAACCAACCAATCCACCCACAGAAAATATAGGTTACTCTCATCCTGGAATAACAAATAAACCAAACTCGGAGGTTACAGAAAAGGCCATATAACAAAAAAAACCTGATACAATTCTAAGTATATGCTACCATAGTTCACAAGCTGATCTTTACCTTCCTCTAACATGCAAAGTAACCAGAGAAGTACAAAGCCAAAAGCTACAGTTGGCTTTGTTTCCACAATCTGGATCCATGTTCTTACACTTTTCCAAAACACTATTCCTTTAAAGTGACATTACCACTTACATCATCCCATATTTATCTCACTGATTATCATCTCTCAGCTGTCTTTCTGTGTTTTGCCTGTATCATTGACTTCCCTGAGGACTCCCAAACCACAACGTGCAGCAAAACACCGAACGAGGAGAGACAAACACTATTTTCAAAGTGTACCTGCCAAGTCACAACCTGTGAGGGGGTCCCAGTACAAGAAGAGAAGATCATAGACTTGCACCTGGGTAGCAGAGAAGTCCCCAGAAGTTAACTTCCATGTGGAAGCATATAGGAGGTTCTTTGCCTGGAGAAGGGAAGACAGGAGAACAACCCGAAAGCAGCTATCCCCTACAAAAGATCCAAGCAAGCTTAGAGTTGGGCAGCTTGACTGTGAAGTGTATCAGTATCTGTTTCTGTAACTCACAACTGCTCCACCAGGCTCTATGCCCCTTGAGCTCCCTATCAGAACCTCTGCCTTCATCCTCAGCACAAGCAAGATCCTTTCCTATAAAGAATTCACCAAACCTTCAGTTTTCCTCTCAGGCATATGCCTGTGCAAGATCAGAGATGACTCTGTCAAGAGAAATGTACAACTTCTTTCTTCAGAGGTGACTGAAAGCCCCTAAATGCTTTCAGCAGTGGATGATAAGGGTGGCAGGGGGATGGACGCAACCAGTCCTCCTCCCTTTTTTCTCTATTTGTCACCATGGCAGATATGTCCCTCACTGACTGAGTCCCTTGGGAAGACTACCCATTACTCTCATTCCCTAGTATTCTTGTTGATGCACAGGAGACCCAAGCACTCTGGCTAAGCCCCTAATCTCAATAGGTGAGAAATGAGGCCATGTTGGACAACACACCCACCCCATTGTTGAGGCAAGCTCCTGTGACAGTGATAATATACCTACTTTGTAAGTGTTTAAACATAAGACAACTGCTGTGATTTTCTCTACTGTCCTACTGATATTGGCAGTTGCACATTTCCCTATGAAAATACAGTGTACTAAATCAGACATGATTTTTTTTATAGAACTGGATCCTTCCCATCTCTATTTGAAAATAATTAGTCCTTCTTCAAAACCCGATGATTAAAAACTAACACTACACTCTTTTTACATGATCAATGTTGGTACAATGAATAGCACATAAATTAATAATGTCTAGGCACTTTTTCTAATTGTTTCCTAATGTTCTGTTATTATATATTCATTTGATATTCACTGTAATGCTAGTAATCACCATTTTTTCATGTGTTCCGTAAAAAAAAAAATCATACATTTTGCCTTTGCTTTCTGCAAAAGAATTAGAAGAATGAAGTATGATTTCACTGCCATTCTCATGTTTCTTCAAGTTGCAGAGTTACTCATGGACATTGTGTTTGTCTGAAAAAAACACAACACTGCACAGGCTAAATGCTCTCTCGAGGAATTAGATCCCTTGAACAGGCTGGTCTGTCACTGCCCAGAAGGCACAAGTTGTCTCCATCTCAAGCCTCCTTGCAGCAACACCTTCAGTTGCATTGGGTTAGGTTCCCCAAAGTGCTGTTTCTCTTCATCTCTTATAGTCCAGCAGGCTGCTGGTCCTGCGCAACTGCTCCAAAACAGGCACCATCCATCACTACTGGTGATCTTAATGTACAAAACACATCCTAGCCCTACTACGTTCTACATGCTGTTTCTGCATCTGCAGGAACTGCTTCCTACTGAGTACTTACAGGTGTCTCATCTAGGTGTAATTTGGTTGATTCTACAGGAGGAACCGCCTGGAGAACCTGCTGGAGCAGCCCAGTTCCCCACCCAGCGCACAGGGAGAGCCTGTCCACTTAGTCCAGGCACAGCAGGAGCTACTCAGAATCAGCAGGACAGTTCAAAGTCCCTGCCTGTAGCTCTTCTTCGCCACATCAATTACTTTGCTGTGGTGGGGCCTGGGAGTTGAATTGATCACCTTGTTTCAAGTTGATCTATTGTCTCCTCTCACTCCATTGTCTCAGCTATGCAGAGGTTGGATGGAAAGTTCCTGTATCACTCAGGGAAATAACAACTTCACTGTCCTGGGTGAGCCACGGCACAGCCTTGGTACCCAGCCACACCACACCCACTACTACAGTTTGAAGTTGAATTTCATCCTTATATCCCAGTGGTAACTTTAGTTCTTTGCCCTCTTGCCCTAAACCTCTCAAATCTGTTACTGCCTCTTTAGGCAGTTTGAGTTTTTTTGTTCTGAATGTACTGAATATCACACTTCTGCATTAGGAATTTGTTGCTTTTACAGATATTTTTAACATCTGCGAAGTCTCTCTTGTGGGCCAATAGCCAGTATAAGATCACCAAGGGAGATGAAACGATCACATACTACTTCTGGTAAAAATGCACATATACACTACCCTGCATCATCGTGACCTGCCCCCAGAGAATCCCAAGTGCCCTGGGATTACAATTTCTTTTTTCTATTTGACTCAAAACTTAAAAAAAACCCCACACATCAATTCCAGTGCATCAATTCACAAGCATTATGTCCCTGGAAGCTGACATTTTTTTCACTCCTATAGCATCCCAGAACTCCAGGTGGCAGCCACCTTCTTAACTATGAGGTACCTTCCCTTACCTGTTCTTAGGCTGGGAGGTATCATGAAAAGGAAATCATATTAGATGTTTTTATGGAATAACAAATTTGCTTTTAAACAAAACAAAATATTCTATTTACATATATTACTATTCACACACTTAGGAGAAAAAACCCACCAAAATGCATTGTGTACAAATGCTTTCTTTAAAAGCAGAACAGCTGGATGTGGGGGAAGTAATTAATGTGATATACAAAGTACTGTGTACAAGTACTGGCTTCCTTTGTTATTAGGCTTTGTTTGGCTCAATCATAACTCCCAGCACAAAATCAACTAAGATCACTTGAGACAATACTACAGACTATCCTCTTATTAAACACAAACACACACTCCATTTTGGGGCTATTAACGCTCAGTGAAAAAGCTCACAAAATACAAAACTTCATACAGGATGACTCCAGGCTTCGTTTTGCGCCCTCATCCATATCCTCGAAACTTCTTATCATGCAAAACAAAAAAAAGTACTTCACATCAATATTTTATTGAAATTCTTTCATAGAAGCCTCACATACATTATATTTTCAAGATGAGATGCAGACTATTTTAGTTGCGGGGAGAACAGCACATTGGATAATAGCTGACATTTGACTCCCAGGGTTTTTTCTTTTATGTATCAAAATTCATTTAGCGATAGTAAAGTAGGAGAGTGTGGCTAAGAAATCGATAGAAATGTTCTGTATTCTAGCTATGGAACACAGAGCTAACCCCAAGTCAACTTTGATGATACTGGCCTGTGTAAACATTGACAAAGCCAGAAGGATGATTTTAAATAATAGACTTCAACAAGCAGATATCAACAAGCTGTGTTAATGGAGATTGCTGCCATACTTTGTTTTTAATTTTTTCAGTGTGTGGAAATGATCAGTGGCATCCAGTTGGCAGATGTAGGATGATGTAATTTGGACAAATTTTTCAAACTACATGGCAAGAGTCATCTCTTCCTTTCCTCTAACAGCTCTGAAATAATAAAATCTCTTTTTTAAACACCTAAGATCTACCTACTGGCTCACCCCCACCCATCTCCGTGCCAGACAGTTTTATTTTTATTTTCCTTGTTGGCAATGAACACACTGAAATTACACCACCAAATGAATGTATCTTATACATTAGTAAACCAGGTAAAGTCCACAAAATAAGTAGAGCAGAGTCCTTGTATCTCCTGGCTATCCAATATGCGGCTGCCATTGAAAGGAACTGTTTATGTTCAAATAATGAAAGATCAAAACAGAAGAGAGGGATAAGGACGTGAGCTGTCTGCTCCACACATGCATGATTAAGCCCATTTTCTCAGCTCGGAAGAGAACAGCCAGATACAACTGACCCAAGCAAAGGGGTAAAACAAAAGAAGGGGATGAAATAGTATTTAACAAATACAGCTTCAAGAGAAACAGGAAGCAACACTGAAATAGTGCAGGTAAAGACTAAAATACATTCTAAATAATATAAAATATAAATTCTAGGAACAACTAATCTTCAGTGTTGGGATTTAAACATTTTGTTTTTGAAAACCAGAAATGTAAGCCAACTCTTTAACTAGATATTAAACAAAACCAGCAAAAATTATTTCTATTTTGTTTTACTTCAGTGAGTTTATTTCTGCTAAACCTTTGCCTTTTCAGATACCAACATGTAATTTTTCCCTGATTCAAACACCTGCTTGAAATAGAGCCATTCTTGAGATCTCTCAGCTAAAGCTTAGAGCATCCACTTCATTTTCAGTTTATTCAAAAACAATACCATTTTGCCACTCCAAGTGATCAAGTGTGCTGCAAAGGAAGCCGTCAGGCATACCTATAAGTATACAGCTCAGAACGCTGCAATACATACATTGTTTCCTTAAATCCAGCATAAATCAGAGGTTAATAGTGAATTATCTGTAAGGCAGCAAAAAAAGCCATTATACGAGGGGCGACAATAACTATGCAAAATTACATAGAAGCTTCAGTCAGTGTCACAAAGGCAACAATAGATACACATTTTGGATTATCCATCATTTATTTACAGAGTCTTCCAATACTTGTTAGCTAACAAGGCCCCAGCTCCTGCACTTCTGAGAATTTCAGATTTTATTTAACAAAAAAAAGCATATCTACCTATCATGGTTACAAAGAGAAGCTGAAACATGCATCTTTAATGTACCCCACAGACACAAGCAAGAATGCAAAGAAAAAGACATTTGGGATTCTTTTTTGGTTTCATATTTTAAGCAAAACTCACGATTCTGTACATTTAACATAAGCAGTACTGTATACTCAAAATATCAGTAAAGAAAATCTTTGCCAGCAGGATCAACACAATGAGAATGGGGAATAAAAAAAAGTCCAGACAAAAGAAGGTGCCTTCTTTCCCCTTAGTCTGATTTCTTACTAAGAAATCGAGATATGTTTATTACTCTCTTTTGGGAAATGCATATCAATTCCACCTTTACTTTATGAATATTTACCTAGCTGAATACCTAGTGCTGCTAATCCATATTTTATGAATACGTGAAGCCCCCCCCCACACACAGGCGCAAAGGCTACATGGAAATTGTTTCCCATATAACACAAAAGATCTTATTCTCTTAGGGAGCATCTTTTTTTTGGACAGGGAGGAGGAATGAACCCTGTCACCAGCCAGAAAGATAGCTGAATTTTGAGAACTTTTAAAGACTATTTGCAAGCCACAGGTTATTTTTTTTCATAGTGTACCTCTTGAGGCAGAAAAGGAGAGAAACTTTTCCTTTTGACCTTTATTGTGCCCTTACTTACGTTATCTTTAGTGATTAGTAATACATTCCATAAAGATAACTTAATTATTTTCAGGATAAGCAGCAAAAAGCTTCAGTGACTAAGGGTAAAAATGTTTTCCTATTCACCACCCCATCCTGGGATATTTTTATATCAGCTATTTTCCTTTGCAAGGGTACAGGGAGAAGCATAAGAAGCATTTTTTGCTCACACAGGAGAGAGTAACTCAATATATGTGTTTCAGAACCCATTTCTCAGGATCTTTCAATTCTATTTATTTCAAATACCACTGCCTCAAGAGTAATAAATATACAACTGCCTGGGGACAAAACAAAGTGTTTAATCTTGATGCAACAGGTTGCACAGTTGTTAAACAAGAGAACCTCAGAATTTGTTTATTTTAGACACAAGGAAAGAAGAATTCTATCCTGATACTTTCTGATAACCAAAAGAATTCAGAAATGTCAGTCAATTTTAACAATAAAGACCGATTAAATGAAGGTGTTGTGCCCAAGAATTTTTGCATGCTGACCTTAGAAACAGTAATTCAGCAGAAGGCAGATCAGAGAGGAATAATTGGTCTATTCTGTAATAGAGGTGTATATAGACACTAATGTTTACATATTTGTTGACCCTGGTTTGAGAAAATATGAACATTAGTGCTTCATTACTAAACCATCGCAGTGTACCATCACCATAAGCAACTATATGTTCCTGTTTTGTTCAGCTCAAACACATGCTGGATTTTGTCTTGTTGCTTAGTCCTGCCTTATTTGTATTTACGTATTCAGGATTACCCCAAAGTAATTATTTTGGGAGTATTACAGTGATTTAACCAAAACACATCCTTTATCTTCATCTGAAGTGAGATTGCTAATATTCAAACGGAGAAGACAGTCTCACAGGACAAGAGAAACTCCCATGTTTTTGCTTGAAAGGTGTCTTTAGAAGTATCAGCATATTATCTAGTCATCTCAGAAGACAACCTTTGTCTCAATAAAACACTTCACATTAACCACAGATAGAAAAGGCATTAAAGAAGATTAAAATGTTACTTTATGATTTAGTTTGAAGAAACAGTTTTCAATGTAGAAACATTAAATAATTTATCTACTAGCATTCTGGGCACCTGAACAGTCTGTAAAATCTTTCTCCAAGGGAAGCAGATTTCAATTCTACTTTTTTTCCCAGTTCACTACTTTAACTGTAGATAGCCCACAATTCAGTACAGCAAGACAGTGTCTGAGTCTGCTAAAAATGATGGCCCATGAGATCCTGCACAGCACCACCACACCATCAGTCATCTGTGCTCTGCATTCAGCCACCAAATTGGAAACCCAGGTTCCTTCTAGAAGACAAAGATGACAGCAACTAATTCATCCAGAAAAAAATCTGTTTTGATGAAGCCCAAATAAATTATTTCGAAGTGACAAAATCAGTCACAAGATAAATTTCATTTTGGAGTTTTGTTTTTCAACAGAAATACTTTCTCTTTTTCCCTAGCAAGGATGCCCAATTACAGAATTTCAGCAACCAAAGCTAAAAAGGACATACTGATTCCCAATAACCCTCCTAAAATAAGAGTTATCTTCAAGACAATCTTATGGTTTCATTTCAGCCATAAAAAATGGGACAGAACCTCAGATCAGACAACAGGAAGGCTAGACAAATCAGAGACAAATTAATGAATTCCATCATAATTATACTGTAAGCTTGCAGAAACAAAAATAATTGAAACCTGAAAGCTTCAGCAGGCAAAGATGAAAATAAAGCTTACAAGCCTTTCTCCTTCAAGAAGACAACGTGCTAAAAGACACCTAAATACTAAAATAAAGATTCAGTACACCTCACCTCCCTTACAGGCTGAGATTCTGCCTGCAAGTTACTGTGCACAGCCATACAAATACAAAACCCAAAGCTGCTTCTCCTTCACCACGTATAGTCCAAACACTAAGTCGAGAAGATGCCAGTAGGAAGACTGGTTTTGTTTGAAATTCACCTCAGTTTGTACTGTCTGTATTCTGTTTTACACAAGAAAACCAAGCATTTCTGCATTAGCAAAACCCAATAAAAAGACTAATATTGGATATTTGCAATTTTGGTGAACTATTAATACAAAATAAAGTTTTGTTTTTGCTAGAAGAGAAAAACCTTATTAAAATGGTCTTTTATTTTACTTGGGTAAAAAATAATCCAAGTTAAAAAAAAAAAAACACTCCGCTGGAATTCAAAGGTGGATGATAAATAACTTTTAGACTAAGGAGAAATTGTGGACTGTGAAAGTGTGATCCAGTGATCCAGCACAAGGAATTTTGGCTACAGGGTGCTATCACAGTACCAGCTTCTGCAGTCAGTTGAGAAGAAAAGCAGGAAGATTTGTCGCAGGAACATGGGCACGTGCAGACCCTCAAAGACTGAATACAACCGCACTACGTTGCAAAACTGTGGTACCAAGCTGACCTCATTCTGAATCGATACAAATAAAGCCAGAATTATCCTCAGTTTTTCAAGATACGGCATTCTCAACATCATATTCTTTTTGCAAAAATAATTAAGAAGTGCTCGCAAAGCACTCAAATCCTAGAGCCAATTGATATTGTGCTACATCTACATCAGCACAGACATACATTTGATATTGCAGCTTCTACATAAGTAAAGTGAGAGACTCTGGATAGGGATGCACATGCACTTTAACCCCCTAAAACTATGTTGCAGCAGGACTGGCGCTGCTCCAAGTTACAGACTTCTTGCAGCTGCACAGAGACTGCTGCACTACTGCAAGAGGGAAACAAACACAAGGCACCCCTCTCTGCGCGCAGTTTTAAGGGTGCTTCTGCCCCATTGTGTTAAGTTTTGTCAGCCTTGGTCCCAAAATAACCGACCTCCCACCTTGCTTATCTGTTGCCTTACATGAAGTCTGGAGCAAGCCGCACAAATAAGTGGAGAAACCAGCCCTGGAAAGGACACCTCCAGCCAAGCTTCAGTGGGGGAACTCAGGCACAACAGAGAGGGTGGCACAGAGCCAGCTGCATGGGTCTCATAGCAGTACAGGGAACTATCTGAAGTGCCATCTGAGCAATGGATTTCACTAAACTCCCGTAGAAAATCTGTATCAGAAACAAGTATCACAGAACTGTTTCTACAGTGCTCCAGCCCTTGAGACCTTGGAGCTAACCTGCACTTCTTCACTCTGTACGACCCTGCACAGCACAGCTGCCCCCTGGGGAGCACAAGTAGTAGACACCCTGTAAACAATCCCTTGCCTTTCCTTCATCGTTAACCCTATGCACTATTCAAGTCCTCTGAGGCAGTTTGACAAGACAGCACCCACAAGGACCCTGGGAATGGCTCCTGCTCCCAAAACATTTCCCTAGCATGGAACAGAAAACTGTAACCTTTAAACATGTTTATTCCTACCTCTCCTCGCTTAGCCCTGCCCAGCAGCACTCCAGGCAGTGTAGGACTCTGTGCCTTCCCAGACACGTTCGGGAAAGCAGCACACCAAGAGGTCTCCACTGCCTGGGTTGGACCTGGACACCCAGGCACAGCTCAGTTACACAGCTGAAGTTCAGGGCCTGCTGTACTGAGGCTAAGCAGGGGCATCCCACTCCTGCCTGCAGGGTACCTGCTTTGCTCTTCCCTGCTTGTGCATCCTTCCTGTTCTCTTACACTTGGATTTTCTCATGTCATTGATGCACAACACTGAGTCAACTCTATCAGTGGTGCTTTCCTGTGTGTTTTGAGTGACCAACAATCAGAACCAAAAGAGAAGAATGAGGCACTGGAATGGATATTAAACACAGGATTATTTGTCCTGCTTCAGATCTAAGGCAGCTACTGATCTGGAGACATTAAGACACTTCCCTATAGAAGGGATATATAAATATCTCTGCTGGTGATTTCTAGCTCTCTTTGAAGTGTCAGCCACTTGACATTACCAGAGATTCCTCTGCGTTAGGCAGACAGATGTGATATTACATATTAATCCCAAGAGGTAGATTGCTACATCCCCTCCTGGCACCTACCTAAAACTCAGCAGAAGAGAGTAAAGTTAAAGCAAACTGCTTTGAAGATGTTTGTTGTCACTTCACCCATTTAAAAAAATGGTGTCAAAGCCAAATACTGTATCACTGGAATCTGCAGGACAGCCTACAGCCATGCTAAGTGCTATTTCTTCTTCACTGTGCTGCAACTGTAAGGCCCCTCTGAGCAGAAATAGTTCGGGATAGTGCTGAATTAGACCCTGGTATCTTTCTTTAGGAGAAAATGCTTAACATCACACTAAGGATCAAGACCCTGCTGTGTTAGACACTATGACAACCAAGGGGTGACTCAGGCCAGAAGAGGTTTCATTACAAACACAGCAGGGTAGGATGGAGAAAAAAAATACCTTCCATCCTAACTGCATCTGCACCCACAAACACAAGCAAAGAACACAGCATCCCAGCAGAGATCACCTGAAGTACACAACACATGGGGGCTTTTTGACCATGATTATTTGTGGAAGTGAAATATTATAGTTTTGTGCTACAACTGCAAACAAAATTCTGACAGGCTCTATATGCTTGTAATCACTGTACTGAAAGAACATCTGTGTTTATGAAACACAAGTAATAAAGGCCTTTGTTTCCTTTTTTCCTTGAGACACAAAAAGGTGCTTGAGCCCACATCTCCAAAGGTGTTTCTGTCTTCTATATGTCACTTAACTCCCACTGAACGTGGTACTTAACTGCCTTGGAGAAGCTGACATTTACGTTTTATCTAGACAATTTTTGAAAATACCTTCAACTCCCTAGGAAGTAAAGGAACAAACGTTAGCAGAGTCTCTTAAAAATGGAGAACATTTGAGGAAGTAATGAATAATCCGAAACAGTCAAGAATGGAGCAAGTTTTGCAGAGATATGCCCCTTTAAGGTAGCAAGAAGAGTTTAAGTAATACAGTGATATAATTAAAAAAAATAGAAAATTAAAATAATGAAAGGTGAGCTCACCTTATTTAAAATTTACTTTGGCTGGACATATTTTGATTTTAGTGTTCTGCAGATAAATCAGCTGTAGTTCATTTTTTATGTTTTGAATTTTATAGGGATAGTTAAAAGCATGTACAGTTTTATTGTCTTTATACAAACAAAAAACAAAGTAGAAATGTCATAGAAAATTTCCAAAGGCTTTTACAGTTGTTTTTAAATACCTTTGTACTCTTACATCATTTTATAAATAATTTGTAACACTATCAGCTCTATTTTGTTTTGTATTTATCGAAAAAGTTAAGTGCCAACTTTGTGTCATACCATGTTGGATGCATCTAAATCTGCTAACTTGCATACAATTGAGTTCAGTACCTACGACCTTCTGTCCTTCAGTTTTCACAGCAGTAGCACAGTTCAATCCCAACCAGCCACCTTTAAAATACATTTAGAATGCTTCTCTGCACTTCTCCCCATTCTTCCTCAGAAATTACTGTACGAAAAATTCCTCAGTATGTGTGTGTGTGTGACAGGAAGAAAGAGGACATGCTCTAGTGATCACATGAAATGGTTGTGCCAGTTAATTAGATTAGATATTCACCACCACCCAAATTAAAACAACTCTTAAGTTCTTTAAAGAGCTGAGATATTTTTTCAGAAAAATTCCAAAGTTCTTCTGCCAAACAGAATATCCCCTAAAACTTCCTTTTACAAGCGATCACCACCACAGAGGGAAGCATGCCATTGCATACTCTAGTGCCAATTTCCAGGTTTGTCCACGGCCCCAGTTTTTGGCCAAAATTTTCACCAGTTGGATGTATTAAAAGCTAACATTGTCTACTTTGTTATGCAGAAACAACTAAAAAGAGGATTTGACCTTTACTTCTTTTTTCTAACAGGTGTTCAAAAATGAGCAAGAACAATGTTACATGGTCCCCTCAGTTCATCATGGAAAAGAAACAACTGCACTAGTTTCTTAAGGTTGAAAGCTATTTCATATTAGATTCATCAGACATATATCCCTCACATTAAAGGAGACAAGAAAACCTTGTGAATGGATCAGTAAGCTCAAACTATTCAAATCACTTTTACAAAT
This sequence comes from Pterocles orientalis, assembly GCA_011057875.1. Lineage (NCBI taxonomy): Eukaryota > Metazoa > Chordata > Aves > Pterocliformes > Pteroclidae > Pterocles > Pterocles orientalis. The sequence goes on from WKFP01014361.1 coordinate 847,751, forward strand.
GTCAAGTTTTAGAAAACAAGAATCTGTGCAGAATATACCTATACAATTGTATTTTACAAAATACACTTCAGACCACAATCCTCTGATACTGTTTTTATTAAAACCACAGCACCAGCAATCACTGCCAATAAACGATGTTGACCTGAAAGCTCTAGATGTATGAAGCAGCACCTTCAACAGAGAAGAATTTTTATTATTAAAAAGTTCTACAAAACTTTGTAATATAAAAAAGAAAGCTGTGTACCTTCTTAGAGAGAACCACCATAATCCTGCTGAGGAACATTAATCTGTGCAGCTGAACTATCCACACAAGGCTAGTAAAATATTTGACTAAATTCTCACAGTAAGTTCTGTATTCCCACACAAAACACTTCAGTAAACTGTTCTTAATGTTAACCAGGTGTCCAAAAGCAGATGAAAACCCTTCTGAGGAGCCCTTTTAATAAAACTGTTTAAAAGTAAATAATCATTTTTAACTACTAAATAAAGAGGGTGGGTTTTTTTCCTAAAGTAGAGCTCTGTGCTACTTCAAAGCTGCACTGAATTAAGCAGTTTGGCCCTGGGGGGAGGCATGTTGCAGTTCTATCCAGCAAGAGTGGACTCCGGTTACGTGGATGGGAACACACTTTTAAAAGAGTTACATAATTTAATTATGAGCTACAGAAGGAATAATACTGGGGTTTTTGCTTTTGTTTGTGTTTTGTTTGTTTGTTTTTAGCAGACCTAAAATGCTCACATGCCCTTTCCAACAATTGAAATTAATATTCAAGGTATCAGAGTCCCAGAAGAAACAATCCTCAAAATCTAGGATTACATAGGAAAAAAAAGTAAACAAACTATTTTTCAAGCACTAGTAACAGAGGATTCTTGACTTCAAGCCCAGCCACTGCTGAACAGAGTGCAGAAACCTCATGCATTCAAAGCACTGAAGAACATTTTCCCCAAGGAACATCCAGTAACTCTCAGACTACAGTCTTTCAATGAAAGGCAGGCTGGCAAAGAGGAGGGTTGGCTACAATGACCATGACCGCAGTCCCTCCCCGATTCCTTACAGAGCAAGCTTCTGCACTGGGCAAAGTAACTCAAGCGGAGTGCAGGGAGTTTCTTGCAGACATTCCCTCCTGTCAGTCCAGAGGGACAGCAGCTCCTTGTGCACCATCTTGCCTTTTGTGTAATTACTCCATAATGTAACATCTGCTTCAGACATGTCTGCAAACACCTGCCTGTGCTGGTTTCCAACTTAATTATGACAGACCTCCTAATTGGGTTCTCTAAAGATTCTTTTTGCTCATTTGGTATAATCCTAAAAGAAAAGCATCTAACTATATTGCTCTGCATGCTTTATTTAAAGATAATCTCTTCATGTCTTTAAGCATCCAGGCAGAATAAATATGGCTTCCGATTCCAAGCAGAGAAGCCTTTTTCTTGTTCACTGGCTTACTTATGACTATACAATTTAATTAACATTTCTGTAGTACCTTTTTTGCTAGATAACGACTTCTTTCTTCAACTTTGCTTTTCAAACACACTATATAATAAATCACAAGGGAAAAATCTTTATTTTTAATATTTCCATTTACGTATTTAATGAACACTATTGAACTTTTGCCAAGTACTTATTGGAAACTTAGAACAAATACCTGTGAACTACCATTTCATTTGTCTGTGAGGATGAAGTGTTCTGCTGACACCAGAATTTTAATAATAATTAGCTCCTTTATTAGAAATCTGCTCTTTGTTTTTAGTAATATTGTAAAAGGCTGAGTTTTAAACTAAACTAGAAATCAAAAGCTTTTTTTTATTGAAGCTTTTCTATCCTTTGAATATAGGTTTTGAGGAAATCTTCAAAAAACAGACTGCAGAATGCCAAGCCATGTCTAGTACTAATTAGTGCTCAGCACTGAATTTGGAGTTTTCAGCAACAAGTACCAGCCTGCCCTCTTGAACGGCCTTGGTTGTCCCTGTAGTTCCCTCTCTGAAACACACATTGTGCTGATGGATCTTCTGCATTTTTATGTGCAGCTCCTTAGACTTTTTCAATACCTTTCTGCTGGGAGGCCTCACTTTCCAGACGACCCATGATAGCTGCACCAATGGTTCCATCTCCCCACTTTGTCAAAGATTCTAATTCTCTGAATTCTTTGTTCTCATTTATTAACCTACCTCCGTAAAGGAATTTTTCCCCTTCCATTTAAGTGTAGGCATTTCAGCTTTAATTCCCTAACAATGAGTAATAGTGAAATGCCAGCACAAACACCATAGCTCTTACTATACTCATCCCCATTTTTTTTTGTCATATACTCATGGAAAAATTACTGTCACTAAGTTCGCAGGAGTATATTGAGTGACAAAATGGGATCTACTTTATCACAGATCTCCAAGGCACGGCATTGATTGTTTAATTATGAAACACAACGAGCTTTCTTTAGAAAAAATTACTTTTGCAAGAAGCTGTGTTATCACATTATTTCAACAGTAAGGTAAAATAGAACTCAATATTTAGAAGGAATATTGCCTGCATGCTGATATTTTGACAGGATCAGGTCCATTAAAATAGAGCTTTTAGTGCATGGTCCTTTATGTCTGTGTGTAAACTACCATAGTTGTCTGAAGTTTTCACACTTATAATGTATCTGAAGCATCAATTATAAATCAAAGCATTCAAGGTTCAGTAGGTTTCATATTATGAATGATCTTGATCATATTTCATCTTACAGCTTCTTTGACAAACTATAAGACAAAAGATTTTTTTTAAAGCCTAATCTTTACTAAATAATTGGGTATGTAATTGTTATGTTTTTGCATTTATGAAAAGGAACTGTATATTTTCATTCTGAATTCTTTCTAGGCTAAGGGAACAACAAAACCAAACCAAAAGACATCTGAGACCACATTGCATACCTCCCCTATTAACAAAGAACCCTTCCTACAATATCCACAGATTCATTAGAAACAGAGGTTAAATTAAACAGTCATCATATGACATAACAAAATTACAATTTGGTTACTTGATGTGCACGTAATCCTATATCAGAAGCACTTTAATGGGAAGTTACAGTTTGGCAAGTACTAGTGCCATACTATTTTGATGTGCAGCCCTGCCTAGTGTTTTAAGAAACACTACCAGTTTCTTTTCTGGACATTAAAAAATTCTTGATCCAAGAGCTAAGCTGTAGGCCAATATTTATATGAGTGAAAAATAAATCTCAATGTTGAGGAATATAAATGTCAGTGGTGGAAGTCTGTGCACATGCACATACCCTTTTGCTTGAAATCAGGGTAGATGTTTCCCTACCGCAGGCTTTTCTGTACCTACCTTCAGTATTTCACATCATACCAGACCCAGGATTAGGACCCAGCATGAAATGCTATCCTCTCTCCTGCAAGCAGAAAGAATAGAAATTGTGGCATATTCCTCTAAAAAAGCACTCCTGTGTTTCATTAGCAACAGCATAATAGCAAGCTGACTTCTAAGATACATGTTCTCTATATGCAGAGCGCAGACTGGACTGTTCACGCCAAGGCTGTCCTTTCCTGCCATTGACCAACCAGAATTAACTCTGGATTTCTTCATCTCTAAGATAAAGAAACTATTTCCCATGAAACCTCATCCTCTCTTCAGGTCTGCTTTCCTCCAATTAGTTCATTTTTTGCTGTGCTTTTACCAAAGTGTCCCCTCTTTCTCACATTCTAGGAGAGCTAGCCAAATGAGTTGCTGTATTTTTATGCCATTCTCAGCTGTGGAAATCTGAGATATGATTCACAGTTTACTGAAATAAGTGGACAGCCTGCCATTGATCTCAACAGATAAAGAACCTGACCTTTTATGTTCAAGTTTTTGCTCCCAAAGGAAAGGCAGTAATAGCTCAAAAAGAAAGCCTAGAAGTTAAAGACCTAGTGCAGTCAATTTTTTTCACTCGCATCTTTTCTTTCTTTCTTTGCTTATATCCCGATATCTTTCTAGATTTGTGGGCAACCATAATTTGAAGACAGAACCTTCTAGTATTTCTGGGAGAGGCAGACAGGCACAAATCACACCGATTTTTTAGTACAGAGTTCTCCTGTAGGGTGACCATCTATAACCATGGCTTTGCTATATACAGTGGAAGGCCTTTATTTATGTACAACTGGTATCTTCTAGAGGAAACACCTTAACTGTAGCACTTCCTAAGAACTAAGTACTCAACTTCACATCCCTTTTTAATACAATGATAAACATGTATGTATCTATAATGATTCTATATAGGGTATTGTTAAAGTGCAAACCACTGTACCATACAGAAAAAAAGATAATTTGCACATCAGATTTAAGTATAGTTCAGCATTCTCCAGGTTAACAGGACTTTAACTCTAGTTAAAAACCACTTTTTATGCCATTTTGTCAATTTAGTTAGGCTTTTCTTCAGTACATCAAAACCAAGATTCTGAAGACCTGACAGAAGAATCTGAAAACAAAATTTGGAACAGTTTGCTGTTATCATGTACACATGAACAAACTGCTCAGCTCCCTCGATGCTTTCCTTTTCTATGCAAATGGCAACAACTCTGAAAGCACGAGGTTTGGTGCAGAAGTGTTTGCCTACATTCACAAGAACCTGAAATACCTTTGGAAATGTAAAGGGCCTTGTTCATTTCAAGACTGATAACTCACAGTAAAGTATTTATCCCTTTAAGTGCCAATATAGTTAGTTGTGATCATCAAACCTGTCTGAAGCTTCACATTACTCCATCTATGTAATCTGCAAATAACCACTCTTTGAAACAAGTAGCAAGACTGTAGATAGCTCAAATAGACTTAGAGTTAAGGAAAGTTATCCTTGAAATGGTAATATTTAAACACAGAGCCAAGAAATTAAACAACCCTCTAGAAAAATACTGAACTTAAGCAAAATGCCACCAATTGACTGAAAGACAGTGTTTACTTTCCCCTACATGACATCTTAGATTCGGATACCATTAATTCTGACAATGAAACAGTTCCTAAGAAGTGCTATTTAGGACAAATATACAGAAGTTTTTGCCAAGTAAAGTACTTGCCAAACCATACAAGTTGGGGGAAGGGGCTATTTTACTTATTTTCTGCAACAAGACCCTTGGGATACATTAGACTAATGATTCAATAATCATTAAGAGCTTATAAGTCTGAAGCCTTTTTTAAAAAGATGCTTACTGAACACATCAGTTTCAAACAGACTAACACTGTATTCTGGATTCTCATTTCTGGCAGAGTACTCATGCTTGGAAGACTGCATAAGAAACAGAGCAACATTTGAAGAAATCCAAGATATGTTTAATTTCATTAAACATGTTTAATCTCATTGAATACTTTTCATGTATCCTTTATAAGACATCTGAATGTTGCCCAGGTTATTTCATACAGATCTTCATGAGTTACACTAGAATAAAAGAAGAGAGTCACCCTTTCTAGCTTTCGCTGCTGTTTCACCTATAGCCAGGCTGTTCCCTGATCTGGTGTTTCGCAGACCTGCTAGAACATGTACAGTGATTCCTAAACTTTTTAAACCACTTCTGTCTTTTTTTTTTACCTAAGCCCACCAGCAGCTGCAGCATTCAAAGCCTCTCTATTCAGAGGAGGTCCTTTCTTTGGTGGCCCAGTCAGTAGCAGCCTGGAAATGAAATAGCCTTAGTACCAACAAGGGAGTTTTCTTTTTCTTTGATGCCTCAAATCAATATGTTCAAACACTTCACAAAAAACAAAATTAACTACAGATAGCTTTCAGAGATTTGGTAAATGAGGAAATAAATAAAAAAAAAACAAGCGTGTTTCCTTCCTCCCCACATGTTTTTGCTGCTGTTATCTCCCACAGAAAACCACTTGTGTTACACTTTCAGTGTACTCCGGTGAGAAGGGCACCAAGGCAATCTATTCCTTCAGCAAAATTAAGCCAAGAAACACAAAAAAGGAGTTAAATGCTGTTGATTAAGGAATTGGCTCTTATCATACTTTGCAAGTTTAGGGTTGGGGTATATAAATGTACTCTCTTGTATTTATGCAAGAAAGAACGATGTTGTTTGTATATAATGGAAACACACCAAAGTCAGTGACCTTTTAAGTCTCAGATGATGCCAGCATGTGATATAGACACACATTTAGTACAAGGAGCTGTGTCTAATTACTATGCTCTTCAATTCCACATGAGACTGATGCTGAGAGAGTTCAACACTTTAATTCATCAGCTGACCAGTGAAATACAAAGCAGTATTAAACATGCTGGAATGTTGACTATCACTATAATAAAAATATTTAATTCAGTCAGATGGCCATTTGCAGCATCTAAATCTGTAAAACACTCACTGTATTTAATTTGCAGGAGGAGGGAAAGATTTCAACATTACAAGTTTTGATAACCATAATATTGGTAGCATACAAAGTTATCAGTGATACCAAACAAGTCACAGTAAAGATTGTTGGACCAGGCCAAGGGGAGAAAGTTTGATTGTTGCTTTTCCTAGGAACCACAGATTTAACTGTTCCACAAACCTACAATCTAAATCTGACTATCAGGTAATTCACAGTCATTTTACAAAAGCAGATTTAGACAGTTTCTCTGATATTGTATCCACACAAGTAAAAGCTAACCTCAGCATAAAGCCTGCAAAAAATCTTCAAATTATTTTTGCACTATATAGCTGCAGCAACATATGAATTTTGCTACCTTTCATTAGGATTTAGCAAACACAAAACTATCATTTGGATACTGAATAAGTAATCCTTTTTTCTTAATCCCAAGATTTCAAGAAGAGAAAAAAACACCTTTCACTTTCCTTACTCTTGTTGGCCTCAAAGACAACCAAAGTCACCAAACAAATTAGATTCGTAGATTGAAAATAGGAGATTACATGCTCTTTCAGCCATTTTGGCATATAGAAGGTTCAAATTAAACTACCAAGATTTGAACATTGGAAATGAAAGAAAGCCTCAACAGGAAAACAAGTTGTTAGGAAAAAAGATATAAAACTGAGCAGCCTCGTAGACAGTGCATTTATATTTTATTGCCAGTAAAAGTTCCACATTAAAACAGCCAGTGGGGCAGAATCATTACCTGTAGATCACGAATCAGTTGCTTTTCAACAATTTGCGATGTTCCACTTGATACTACAACCAAGAGTAATGTTATGGCACCTTGCAATTGAAGCAAATTTGTCTTTTGGAATTGGACTGATTTCTACCCTAGTTGTTTTGGGAACGAAACAGATCATCAGGAAAAACAGATTTAAAAAGTTTAGAGTGACATTATAGAGTTCCTACTCACAACACACCACTTGAAGTCTGACCCTGCACTGCCTGCTCTGAGCAACACAATGAAATGCCCATTCCTGCTCACCTAACAAGAATAATTCATGAGCAAGCATTATTCACATAGTATTTACAAGAAGAGATCTTCTTCGACCTTCCAAATACATTATCATATACTTAGAAGTCATGGCGCTAAGAGCCGTATTTTATGGCTTTATATTTACATTTTCTAAGTAAATAGACATGGTAATAATTATTTTCTTTAACACTTAAAGTGTAATTTCTGAAAAGTTTCACTCCTAACATTATATCCAGTTACTATTAATACACACCAACTCTAGAAGGACTACTGGTGTAAAGGATTAAATTATGACCAAAAGGTTTTTGTTGCTGAAGTCAAATTAATAAAAGCTTGTAGGATGATCCCAAATCAAACCATAATCCTGACTGCCTAATATAGGTAAAATTAGATTTTTATGTAAGGTCAAATTTTGCTATTTATGCCACTTATTTAATCTTAAATATTTAAATTATCTGTACTAATACTCAACAGCAAATCTTGATCTAAAACATTTTTCTCTAATATACAAGAATCATGTACTACTTGACTAGCATATACTGGATGTTAGATTTTGGACAGAGCATGGAATAAACAGAATGAACACTGCATTGCCTAAGTACGATGATTTAACAGATTGTGTTTACCTTGTTTATGTAGGGAAGAAGAACAGAAGTATCACTTAAAAGGCAATGGCTTGGACATTATATCCTTTGGAAATCAAAAACAACTGTAGAAAACAATTTTTATTCAAAGGGAGCAAGCAAAAGCCAAGAACAGGTAATGCATGACTTCAGGCAATGAGACTACAGGATCATTGCTGTACCTTTCCCTGGTGGTGATGTGCACCCCAAGCAGAATTATCACATCCCCCAGGGTTAATATGACAGGTCCATAAAACAGATCTTAAAGCCCTCTTCTTCCATCATACTCCTTGTGGTTAAAGAATTGAAATGCCTGTTTTTGCTTATCTTGTCTACTCATTTGTAATTTCATTTCAGTCTTCTACCGATTTAAAGCCTTACAAACTATATTGTCCTTCATATCCAATCACAGTATCAGCTCAAGTTTCAATCCACAGCAGTGAATTATCGGGCTGGAGAAAGAAAGAGCAAGAGATCTGTTTCTGCACCTGAGGCCTGAACAGCCTTGTTTACCAATGTCATTGATGACAAACTTGGTAATTCCATTTCTTCATAAATATTTGAATGTTACATTTTGCTAGGTACATATCTGTTCATTTGATCTAATGTCTGTCCTTTCGAAAATGTCATAGACAGCCATTAGCATAGCTTCACCAGTGTCAAACGGGTAGACGTAAATGGTGATTGTTGAGAACAATATTCTTTGCCCACAGCACAGTGATGTAAGGGTTGGATAATTTTATTACCTTTAATAGCATTTGCAGCTATGCAAGCTAAGCCAATGATATGGGTAATCAAATCTCAGGCTTATAAGATGACCACCTGTGGCTATTAGGAAAGGAATCCCCGCTGTCTCAAGCCCAGACACGATGCTACACAACCAACAGCCTGTGATTTCAGAGAGGGCAAAGAGACAGATAAGAAAATTGCTGTGGATGGCAAACAAATTTAGTTTTCATCAGAACTGGTCTGAACTATTGTTCATTCACAGAGGACTTTAAACTCGAAGTATGGGAAACTTCTGAAATCTCCCTTTTGCCCCCCACACCTTCCAGATCGCAAGTCTACTGCTTTGGCAGTCCTCTGACTATAACAGGCAGACATGCAGCACTGCCAAGAAGGGTAAACATGACCCCATGAATGTCCAGTGTGCTGCTATATTATTCTGGGACTGAAAGTGTTTGGAAGAACAAACTTTTCAACTGGAAGTGGGGGTCCCAGTACCACTGCTGGCTACCTTCCCTGGAAAGAGCAGCACAAACAAGCTGGGAAGAGCTCCAAAACATGCATTCTGTTTGCTTATTTAGATCACCTCATTTCCTTAATTGTAGGCTAATTGTTCTGGCTGACCAGAATCTAACGAGGTATAAAGAGAGAATAGCAACCTCCAAACTAGTTAAGCTGGGGTTCTAGGTATTTGCCCACTTACACTGCATTTTCTTCATTATTTTTTAGCCTTCTGTGTTTGTGGTCTCACCTCTGCAGACTTAATCTCCTCCCTGAATGTGGTACAGTGCAGAAAAGATGTGCTGCACTTCTGAAGTACTTCAAATAAGCAGGCAAGCTGCAATTTCAGGGCGATTTTATGCCGGTGTTGAAACTGTGTAAATACACTGCAGATTATATAGAAAATACATTAAAAGAGGAAGCACAAAATATTTAGTCCTGAATTACTACATATTTGACGTAAGATCTATTCCATGGCAACTACCATAGCTACTAAACCCTGAACTTTAGATCCAGAGATCTGCTGAACCAGATAAACAACAAAATATTGTTCAAATACGTAGATGATGTCAGAAATATCTCTTATGTGAAACTAGCAAACATGAAGGTAACTTTCTTTTATGATGTACTCACTTCCAAGAATACTGCATTGCAGAAAGCATTTAGCTTGTCATGTTCTTCTATTATTTTATTTTACACTTCAGTCGTTTCTATTACATAGCCTTGCACTTTATTATTAGGGTGTTCTGTTGTTGCAAACAGGCATACTGATTTCTGATCCAGTTATTCCAGTGGAAATTTTTTGTCAGCCTTTAAACTGAAACAAATGAATCAGTATGATACTCAACAGTTTTAATAATATGTGTTGACTCTTGGGTATTCATGGCCTTTAGATGCCTAAAAATAATAATGCTTTTATATGAAAAATGAATATTGATTAATGAACTGTAATTTTTTTTAAACAGCAGTCAAGCCAGTAGCTATACTTGTCAGGTTATTTGTTATAAATTACATAATGAATACTCAAGCAAAGATATACCAAGCAAATTGAATTTTTCCACTGCAAAATGCCTCCCTATCATAACCATATATTCTCTCCTGTCCCTAACAATGGAGGACAAATGCACAAATACTAAAAAGTCAGCTATCCTCCCTGACATATGCTTAACAAATTTATGCATGAATAATTATCAGAAAAATTTCAGCAATAGTGTAGCCATCTGTGAAAACAACAAGCTTCTACCTAAGCTAATATCCTACAGATGTAAGAATTCCTTGATCTTCCACTTCTATTACTGGAAAATATTACACTATTTCTGGAGCTGAAGATATGCTGGGTATTAACTACTTGCATTTTTTTTTCCCAGCAAAATACAGACTAAACTAACATTACTGTAATGAACTACTCGTGATTAAAGCAGCAATGAAATTAAACCTCAATATGCACAACACCCAGGAAAAACATGAAGAGTAAGATGTTGGGTTGGACTTGATGATCCTGGAGGTCTTTTCCAACCTTAATGATTCTATGATATCTCACAGGAAAATATTACAAATATTACTTTATTCTAGTCAAAATAAACACACTATGAACTTTTTAACAAAAAAATTATTTTTAACAAAATAAATATAAACCTATACTCCAAAGCATTTCTCTGGAATTTGAAACAGGAGATTCAAAGGACAGAAGATCATTCAGGGGCAGTACCAGGTAGCACACCCCTTCTACTAACCCACCCACTGCCAGCACATCTATCTGAAGAGCACACCCAAAACCTTCTTCCCCTGCCACCCCTAGCTTGAACATTTTGATGAGTTTGTTTTCCCCACTTGGGGTTACTGCTCTCAAAATGAAAGGAACTAGAGAATCCCACTCTTATTTTTAAAAGCATTACTATTTTAACACTATTATATATATTTCATTAACCACAACACTAAGGTCTGTTGCTGTGACTCTCATGATACTCAAAATCAAGAAAGGTGACAGAATCTAGGCATATCTTGCTTCTTTTACCTCCCCCTCCAAAATTTAACTTGTTTCACCATACTTACAAGATCCAGTAATAGTGGATATAGTAAACAAACTGCACGTAACAAGTATTGGGAATTTTACTTAGTGGCTTCTAGCCACTGTCATTACTTTTTATACTGAAATATTCGCAGGGAAGAAAACTTGTCTTATCACTACATTTCACATAAATTTTCCTCAATCACAGACATGATTTTCCACATTTTCTCTCAAAGCTCCTTGTGGAACTCCTTTGATTCGGAGATACTTTAAGTTGCCTATTACAGGAACAATAACTTTCTTCAATAACATGTAAAACACAGGCACTTCCATAAGTATGAGGTATTTTTCCCTAGTCTTTTAGATTAAAAAAAAAAATGTTATTTTAGAGAAAAAACCAAACACAGCAATTCTTAGCTGAGAGGCAACAAACCACTGTTGCAGTAATGTAATTTATTTCTGTACTTCTCAATCTTTGCAATTCAACAAAAAGTTACTTGTTCTTTTCACTCACCAGATCCAACACAGAAGGGCTGGTTATAAGGGAAGTCATTCTAATGCAGCACATAAGCCAGGGCATTCCTTAAATCTAGAAGACAAGCCAACCCTTCCTAATGATCTGTTTGTGAATAAAATTTCCTCTTTCTAGTATGCCTGGTAGCACTCAGGAGAACAATTTATAGATCCAAAAAGATAGTTTTGCTTTAACATATCTCTATTTTGTGGAAAAGCATTTAAAGTTTGTTTTCAGGGAGCCAGAACAGTTCACAAAATAAAAAAGGATATATAATTCATAATTATGCAAGTGATCCTGATTCGTTTACATACATTAATAAAACAAAGTACAATTTTATTAGACTGTTGTAATTGGAATCAACCAAAGTGCCTTAAAAATTTGCCTTGCTGTTCTTCAGTCTCCATTCTCTCGCCGATTGTAAATATTCAATAAGTTTCGTTTTTGCAAATAAGTATAAACTCATTTGTCTCAAAGAGAATAGTTTTATAACTTCATTTTAGATTGTGCCATCCCAGAATTTGCCACACGTATAAAACTTTAATTATTCATCTTCTCTAGAATTACCAATGCATTTCAAAACAATAAAATCATTTTCATTTCAGAATGAACAACATTTTACAAAAAATAATATTTGGTAAAAGAAACTGCTTTAGAAAAGTTGCATACTATCCTCGTATTTACCCTACACCTTTGTACAGGGTAACGATACCTATATAAAGAATATGAGTAAGTTATATTCAGCTCCTCCATTATAGATGTAATCATCTTACCACCTCAAAGCTACTTGGTAGAAAAAAGAAAATTTATCCTTACTGACAAAATACTTTTCTCATAGAACTTTCATTCTGCCTGTGAACACCTCAGAATTCTATTTTAATGACTAACTTCATAGGCAGGAAGCTATAGACTTTAAGAATGCAATGCAAAGTAAAGTCTCAGCTAATAATAATCTTTGGCTGAATACAATCTTACAAAGTACATGCTTAAGACTTTTGCTTAAACCCACTGCCTGAATGGTTCTAATTCTGAAACCCACATAATGTTTGCTTACAAATACACTGTTTTATATTAACTGCATTATAGTAATTCATTCAACATGAGAGACTGAAGAGGAAAAAAGTGGGAACAAATGAATATATTTATTACTGAAAGTATACTTAGTAGTTTTTGTATAATAAATGCTTTCTACAGAAGAATTTAGAATTCCAGAGGTAGTTACAGCTCCTAAATTTCTGAACATACTGACATTTCTCCATGTATGTCTAGTTAATATTCACATTTCAGTTAATTCGAAGATTCCTCATAATATTAAAAAGTCAACCTGTTTTAAAATGCAGAATACAAACATATCCGTTGTGTTTTCAGTTCTATCTTTCAACAACATGTGATTAAATTATTTCTCCTTAGCTTGTAGTGTAATAGTCAGTTAAATACAATAGTTTAGGACAGTATCGCATTACAAATTTATAGGCCTATGACCATACAAACAAGAATAGCTTGAGGGGTAGGGATAAAGATGCATACAATCTGTATTTAATCGTACCTCTTTACCTTGTCTAGTCATTCAGCCTGACTCTCTCACTGCACATTAAAAAGAGGAACATCTGCTGCATGATTTGTTTTGTAGGTTTAGGCCTAAAATAAATCAAGCATCTGGCACATATTAATAAATATATATCATGATCTTTTTCTTATGTCATTACTGAAAAAAACTTCATACTCTCAACCGAAGGCCTGAATACATTCCATGAAAGCAATGTACTAGTGAGAAATTCTTGAAGGAAAACAGGATTATTATAACACACAGCTCTAGATTGTGACCAAAGGTCAACCTCAAATGTGATATTTTATTTAAAGCAGAACAATCCTCAACATGGATTTAATTTGGTCAGATATAATTATCTTCCTTCTCCTTGCCTTTTTCATGGGTGTAAGAATGTATATAGATAATACACTTGTGTGTGAAAATGTCCAACAACACAGAGAAAGGCAACAGGATTTCCTCGTATTTTCTAGCATCGCTCTACCGATAAGCACATCAGGATAGGGGCTGCAGAAGGACCCTAGATTGTCTCTGCCAAGGACATAGTAGGATGTATATCTTCACTTCCCTGAGAACTACTGCATACCTCATGAGATAGACCAACACATGACAAACTTTGAAAGCACTATACATTGATTAGTACCATTTGGCAGACACTTCATATAGTGCAGATGAAACATTTATCAGCAGAGCTCTCCCTGGGTGTATTCCAGGCTCTGAAGATCCCTGAGGAGCTTTCACCAGCCATGGTAAAGGACAAGCTACAGATGAAGAGGTGGACGCCCAGTTGAAGATCATAGAATGGCCCGAGTTGAAAAGGACTTTAAAGATCATCTAGTTTCAACCCCTCTGCTGTAGGAATGGTTGCCAACCACTAGAGCAGGCTGCCCATTGCCACATGTCCCTGCTCATTGCAGGGGGGTTGGACTAGATGAAGTTCAAAGGTCCCTTTCAACCCAAACCATTCTACGATTCTGTGACACATTGGCACACACAGAAATGCACACATTGGCATCCACTCTTAATGACCAAAATGACATCAGGGAATACAAACAACCCCTTTCGGTGACTGCATTGATGTCTTTGGCTATATACCATAATATCACTGCATGACAAGTGGGAAACTGACTTTTCACTCACCATGGTGAAGGGAAACACAAACTTTGTCCTTTTGCTACATGAGGGTGCATTAGGAGACGCTAGGTGTATTAGGAGATGCTAGGTGTTAACAAATGCCTAGTGTGGAGAGAATGGGTAAATGCTGCTTCTGTATAGCACAGCAGGAAACCCAAAGAAATCCAAAACAGTGACACCGAACTGCAAGGGTTTCACCAGCTACTTCTCTGATCAACTCCTGGCTTCTCAAAATTCTTCAGACAGAAAAACCCTTCTTAAGAGAGGTTAAGGTTTATATACTACAGCAGTACTAATAACTCAAAACCTTCTAAATAAAGAATCAAAACCTTCTTCCTGTGACTTCTACTCTGTAGTTTGATCTGTAGGTCTCCACAGTTCTTTCCTTAGGAAGGAGCTATTGGAGGACAAAGTAAAGCACTTCTACATCAGCTTTGTACTTGTTGATCTGTTGGGTGCTGCTGCACAGCAACACAGCAGCTCTGCTGCTGCTATAGGTAGGAGACAAAATATTCAAAACCAAAAACAAAATAGTAGTTAGGATAAGTTAGCTTCAAAATAATCTGTTTAAGTTACTTCAACTCAAATGAATAAAGAAATACTAAACAGCATAATTAGGGAATACAGTGAAATAAAATACCTATAACCTGTTTTTCCTGATGAGAGGTAGTATTATACATTATTGTAGAACTAATGAGACCACTTATCCTGAGGATGCTCTTTACATGATTTTCAAGAAAACATTTATAATATTAATAAAATGTGTCTGTCTGAAAGTTCTATTCAATTGCCTTTTAAAAAAGTAATTCATATCTAAAAATATAAAATAAGTATAAAAAAATTTTGTATTTCATAGCATATTTGAAATGTGTTTCAAAAACATCAGTATAGAAAAGCAAATCTCATCAAGAAAAAAAAATATTTTAACTATTTTTCTTTTCATCAGTAGATAATATGATTAAAGAATCTTCCTGTATACCTTCTTTCCTTTAAAAAATATTCCTTAGTTATCCAGTTCTGAAGTACAAAGAACTGTAGTAGTCTTATTTTGATTATCAGAAGACTGATAAATGAAAATACTACAAAGTAACATCTTCACTGAAGCCAAAGAATAGTACAGTCTATATATTAAAGGTTACATGCCTTTAGTACAAATTAGGCAAAACAACACTCACGTATTCTATTATATATGTTTGCTTAGTTTTTCCATCATGATGATATTTCCTTTGATTCCACTTTTTCCTGTTGAGGTATTACCTTAATATTTAGCTTTAGCAAACTAATATGCATGTTGTCATAAACCTGTGCTTAACATTTATTCTATAGGCCTCTAAACAAAACCCTGATTTAGCCTATAGGTCAGAAAAATAGACTTGGAAAATGCACCACAAGGTGCAGGAGACTATTACATAAATTGGGTAATTTTTTAAAATTTACCTGAATCAAGGCTATTAATATCAACTTGTTTAAAAAAAGTGATATCTAAACATATGTGAATTGCATACAGAGAGAATGGTCTACAAAAAGTAACAAAATGTTTAAAACCCCTGTGCTTACAGTCAGAGTTAAGAAATTTTAGAATTAAAAAAGTGAATTTTCTTTTGTTCCAATCAAAATCCAGGTTATATTAGCAGCCTTGATATCCCTAATGTCACTACAGTTTTTTTACTGGGTTTGCATGGCAAAGTTTTGGTAGCAGGGGGACTGCAGAGGTGGCTTCTGTGAGAAGCTGCTGGAAGCTTCCCCTGTGTCCAACAGAGCCAGTGCCAGCCGGCTCCAAGATGGACCCAAGCACTGGGCAAGGATGAGACAATCGGCGACAGTGGCAGCACCTCAGTGATAATATAGTTAAGAAGGGGGAAAAACCTGCTGGGCAACAGCAGCCAGGAGAGAGGAGTAAGAATAGGTGAGAGAAAAGACTCTGCAGACCCCAAAGTCAGTGCAGGAGGTTTCCAAGTCAGCTCCAGAGGTTTGCCTGCAGCCCATGGTACAGCCCATGGTGTGGCAGCTGTTCCCTGCAGCCATGGAGGTAACAGGGGAGAAGATCCCCCTGCGGCCATGGAGGTAACAGGAGCAGATCTCAACCTGCAGCCCACAAAGGACCCCCCACTGGAGCAGGTAGGTTCCCAAAGGAAGCTGTGACCCTGTGGGAAGCCCGTGCCACTGTTGGGGAGGAGGTAGAAAATTCAGGAGTAAAGTTAAGCTTGGGAAGAATGGAAGAGTGGGGAGAAGGTGTTTTAAGAGTTAGTTTTTGTTTCTCATTATCCTACTCTGGTTTGACTGGTAATAAATTAATTTCCCCAAGTCGAGCCTGTTTTGCCTGTGTCAATAATTGCTCTGGTGATGTCTCCCCTGTCCTCATCTCAACCCACGAACTTTGTTATATTTTCTCTTCCCTGTCCAGCTGAGAGGGGGAGTGATAGAGCAGCTTTAGTGGGCACCTGGCATCCAGCCAGGGTCAACCCACCATGGTTTTCTACTGCTTTAACACTGAGAACATTATTTAATTCTAAAAGTTATCTTTGACTACTCCAAGCAATTCCCCACCCTAATAACACAGTCAGATGAATTCATAGCATTGTTACAAATGGTCAGGAAGAGCTATGTGGAAGACTACAGAAAAGCCGTTTCACATAAATACAGCTGGGTAAAGTGACAGCAGGCATATTAACAGATGGAAACAGGTCTCTGACAAGCAGAGAGAACTCGATGTTTAAGAGAATTTCTTACCTCAAAGTTCACTGACAAGCCAAAGACAAAAAGTAGCAGAGGTAATTTTTAAAAACTTTTCCAGCTATCAGTTTTGCCAGCGCTTATACTTTTATCACAATCCAACACAGAGCAAATATCACAAGCCTCTTCTCAAGCACCTGTTCACACAGACAGCTCCACACTTAGGAATCTTCAGTTTTATTTGGAAAGTAGCTTACAGGCACGAAGAATTTGATTCCTAATACAAAAAGGTTAAACCTGGCTCAAGCACCAGCACTCAAAATGTACCAGTACAGAAGAAAAGTGAAGAAAAACATATATATATATATATATATGTGTGTGTGTGTGTGTATCTCCAAGCTTTATGCATGCCTTATGCCTTCCTGCTATCTGCATCGTACAGCTCTGAAAACTATTTGATTGCTTCAATATTAAGCATTTACAGAATTTTTGGGGAGAGCTTTGGGGAGCTGAAGGGGGAGGGAAATATTATAACCAGCCAAGAAAGTCACCTACAGACTAGAGAAATAACAAACCTAAGAGAAAATGAATTTAAGGCTTGGATTAAATCAAACTGATTGTTGTTCACGTACTCTGAATTATCCTGGAGGACAAGTAAAAACGTTATAGCCTTGGAAGATTTTTGTTTCAGTATATCCTGAGGCAGGGTTAAAACTAGAGAATTAGAGAAAGATTTTATTTAACATACAAGGATAAAGCCACAAATGACATTAGGCACTGAAGTGCCATTTAGATGACAGAGCACTCTCATGGTTCTGGAAACCTTTGTTCAGCTGGTGCCTATATCTAACACTCTGCAATACCTTCTAAAAGCTGATGTGCTCCATGCTGATCCCAGTGAGTTACTCGGTTATAACCAGCATGGTTCAGGCTCGCTGTGAATTGACTTCATCTGGATCTGAAGTGCTCAGAGTTGCCAAGTCTAAGCATTCAAAGTCTGTAAATAAGGTCCCCATCTCTGCAGAGCTTTAATTTCATCTCCCCCTCCATTTTGTCCCAGAGGTTCCACTGCATATGCAGTTATCAAGGGAATTCAGGCACTTACAGAGCAAGATATCAGCAGAGAGACAAAAAGACCAGATCCTTGCTTACTGCTGAAGACTGGGCCTTACTTTCTTTCAAATAGTGGACTCAAGCAACAGGTTTCCATCAGTTTTAACTCAGAGGAGCTTTTGAAGTAAGAAATTCCTCTGTTGCATCTGCTCTTCAGGGTGCCACAATTTTAAAATAAAGTTAAAATATATACAGGGAGAAACCCGTATACATCATCAGGACAAAGGTCTGCTTGCCCTGTCACCTGACTTCTAACAAGCTACTCACAGGTGTTCGAGGAAACAGCATAAGCATCAGGACATGCAGTACATATCAGGAGAAAGATCCATCCATGTAATACCCTACGAGCATCTGAATCATGTTTTTAGGGAAGGTGTTTTATAGCTAGTAATGGACACTGGACTCAATTTTTTTTTCTTATTCTCTAGGAGCAGGGAGGCCAAGAAGCCCTAAGTTTAACTTTTCTCAAAGGGGTAAGAGGAATATTATTTTCTACTTTAGAGCTGCTGCTTGAATAATGGCATTGGGCAACTCTTAAATCTGGAACTGTCAGAAACAGTGAGCAATCACTCCCTATTCACCTTCTCTATACTCTTGTGATTTTGTAGATCTCCATCATATTTCACAGCTCCCATAATTTTTTTCTAATTTGAAGAGTCAGTCTCATCTTTCTTTTAAGACTTTCTCTTCTTCCACACTTCCATTCTTTCCCACTCTGGGCCTATTCTGGTTCTTTAATATAATTCCAAGCTGTCTTTCCTAAATGCTGAGAACTAAATTAGACCCCAACATTGCATATATGCTGATGTAGCTGTTTTATCTTGTCTTTAAGCGCATCACTTTGCATTTATGAATACTGTAGTTCTGCATGCCTTTCAGTCACATCATATGAGTATTCTTCAGAAAGTCAAGTATAAAGCTGCCTGAACAGCTGTGTACTTAACTGTCATATTATTTATCCCTTTTCCCCAGATTATTTACAAAGGTTCAACAGCCCAATTTCCAGCGTATATTCTGTGAGATCTGAACAGGAAGTTTGCCCTGTGTAGCATCAGAACAAGAAATAGTATTGGCAGTTATCAGCTTGTTTTCCTTTGATAGCAAGCCTGATTTAATGCAAGGTCATGCTATACAACCGTTCATTCAGCCGCTTCATTTCTTAATTTCCCAAGGACACTTAGGTAATACTATGCTAACCTTAGGTTTGTTACAGCTCATTTTCTTGTTTTAGCCTCAAACTCCTAATATTGGTACTGCAGTTAGATGCTGTTCCTCAGGGTTCTCCCTGGAGGAGTCAAAACCCCACTTCAGGGTGTTCCTAAACTCCTCGTGGGCAAACAGTGCCGCAAAACACTAGCTCTGCCTGCTTGCTACAGCCACACTTTCTCTCAAAGCTCCTTTTGTCACCCCACTTCTCTACTCCTCCATCTCTTAGCCAGTCCCACCAGTTTACCAGTATGCTTTACCAACTCATTTAACAGAGGCTTATGATCCACATCCACATCCAAACCCACCACCGTCACTCCTAATGATGTTTATAGAACTTAAAAGGAAATCACATGTACCTGATGAGGAAAGGAATTGACTTAACTAAACTTGTATTCTTTCTTTCAAAAATCAAGGGCAGAATTCTTCACCATCTGGTTTGTCAAGGCAAACAAAGGTTGACAGCAATTGAGTTTCTACAGCTCCCAGTAATCTCGATACTAACTTCAGAGAAGGGTGTTCAACATCACTAGCATGACAGATCAAACCCTTCATTGTCATTTTGATATCATCTATTCCCAATGCTTTGTTTCTAATCGGGGGACAAAAGGCTACACTTTAAAATTTTCACATGAATAATATGAAGTGACAGGAACTATTGTTAAGAAGAAAATCTGACTCCTTTTATTTTTCCTAAACTAAAAATAGGTTAGATGCATTTCATTTGAGGTCCAAGTTCATTCTACTCACTCTGTGGGACAGCAATAACCATTTTTAAAGTAAAAATACCTCAGGGCCTGCAAGCACTCAGTCTTGTCAGTTATAGCTGACACATCTAATGCTCAACTGGATTTCTGAAGTTTGTATCGCAACAAGTATTCCCTCTGAATTCACAGGAAACATACAGTGAATTCAAGTGAAGCTAACGGGACCACTTTTGCAGCAAAACACCTGTCAGCCATAGTAGTGCTGTCACAATCTGGCCTTTGCAAAATACTTTACCAAAACAGAGTTAAGTTACTACCAGGTAACAACACCTGTTGCTTTGATATCACAAAATAAATTTTAGATATGTGATTTTTAGCTGAAAGATTTTTTTTTTAATTGTCCATCTCTTCTTACATTCATTGCAAAGCATCTGTTCACTTGCATGATTATGACGTCAGCCTTGCATTTGCCTTTTTTTTTTTTTACTTATTCGACTGTTGTGGCCAAGATTTTCTGATCTGTTCTATGCTCCTTCTGCTGAAGACCATTCATCTTAACAGAATTGAGGTTATGAAACATGAATTGATAATTCCTTCAAGTCAATATAAACCTATGCCAGTACACATAACCAAACAGCATGGTACAATAGAAATGTAATAAACTGTGTAAGTACTACAATCTGTTGGGCAATTAAAAATCTATGAAAGATTAGCAAGGGTTTCTGAAGTTTAAATATTTAAATTATATTCAGCTGATGTAAACACACAGTTCCAATGACATCACTGGTATTACTAAAATTTGTCTCATAACACCTAGCATTAAAAAAAGATCAATCATAAGTGAACTTCCAGACATCTTTCTCTAAAGAAATAGAAACATTCAAAAGAAAGGTTGTTCATCTGTCCAAGGCAGGTGCAGCTAAGTGCTGCCATCTGTCTTATCCTTCTCTTTTGTAATATCCCTGCGATCACCTTATATTTCTGTGTGTAATTCAGTCTGTTTCTCCCAGACCGCTGAGCTGCCCAGAGATGAAGTGCAGGTATTTAGCAGCTATTCTTTATAGTACTCAATCTACCATTTTTTCCCCCAGATTCAAAAGTAGTTGGACTAGGACAAAAAAGTCGTTTTTTCACTGTTCAACTATTCAACTGCCAACATCTACATTAATGTATAATTTAAGCAAGGAACACATGTGCTGTTTTCGCCTACATTCACAATATTTTTCAAGTTCATACTGCTACAGTATTTAATAGGTATTAACTACATGAGTTAAGCAAAAGGCTGTTTTGCTTTTAAAAAGAAAACTCAATTTACTTTTCTTTTTTAGGTGGCTCTCAGCTAGCATTATAAATAGCAGATAAAATTATTTATTTCACAATTCCTGGTGGTAAAGCCATTTCTTAATTAATATCCACTACTAATAAAATTTAATGTCAAAATACCACTTGAGAAATCACATGCGATGTCAAAGAATCCATATCATTTAGTCATCTTACATACAAGGTGACAGCAAGGGCAGCAAATAACATCTGAACATTAGCTGTAGAGCTCTATTATCAAAACATAACTGCAACATATACATTTCCCTTCCAAGAGGAAGTAGTCTCAGGCTATTTCAGAACATCCAGCAGGGAACATATCACAGTTTGGTCTGGGTTTTTCACAAGCAAATGGTTCATCAAATTTGAAGACAAAAAAATCCCTCCCCAAAACACAAGAAGTGCCACACAAAAGCACTGATCAATTAATATCAATGGATCTCCTGTTCCAGCAGCATAGAAGTAAAATAAAATTTTCAAGAACATAACGAAGCACCAATTACTCTTACTTTTGTATCTATCTGCTTTCCATAATCAAACTATTTTCTTCTACCTTTATTTCTACTGTCATTGAATCTTCTCATTTTTAACTGTAGTCTATGTTCCCTCATTGCTGACTTCACTTCAAAGCAGGATTTGCAGTTGGGTTTCACATGAGATTTCAATGAAAAACCTATCAAAATCCTTTATGACCTCTGCCCTATTCTTGGGGACAAAAATAATATCAAAGTGCTTCGTACATATTGTAAGCACGTGACCCTCCTTCCCAGGCTGCCAAAATACAAAAATATAGCTGCATTCAATTTTGATGAAATTCTCACAGAGCAGTAATGCATCTTAAGCTTTGTGGCTCAGAAAGGAAAGCACCAGAAATTGAATGCAGATGTAAGTAAACTCTGATAATAGTGTTGTTCTTGCAAAACAAACCTTTATACATCACTGAAGGAAAACCTAAGTTTAACTGTTTTGCATTAGACAGACTTTTTACACCTTCCATGTCATATTCAAATAAAGCATTCAGAACTTTAAACAAAAAAATAACTCTTGACCTTTTCAGTAAGGGGAAGTACTATGAGATTTGACTTGTATTCACAAAACTTCTAAATCATATTACCTGACCCTGATGCTTCACATTATCCGTTTCTTTATTACTTATGATTTCCTTATGATCTTCTAAGATAATTAAAGATATTGCATCATTCTCTAAATTAGTAGTCCATAAGATGAAGATGAAAATATAAACCAAATTACTTACCTCTGGCCCCAAAACCTTAATCCTTTTACTTGGCTTTCAGGAAAGAAGAGCAATTTCCTACAGCATCGTACTAAAAAAAAAAAAAGATAAAAGAAATAGCTTCAGTCGCTAAGAAACCAAAAGTATGGAAAGGGTGAAAGCGTTCATAATTTTAAGTTATACAAATAAAAGTATCAAAATATGCTCCATTTAATCATTTCCATCTTGCAGCACTATTTTATTAAATAGTGAAATATTTATAACTTCTAAGGCTCTAATTAAAATGTTTTCTCAAAATGATCTTGCTTTTTTCATACGAAGACTTAACATATGAAAACAGACAACCCAGTAAATATTTGAAAGGAAATGATCCATGAATATTCACTCACGAATGTCAGAGTGATAAAGAACAAACACACGAAAGCTACTCTGAGCATAATCTTCTCCAAACCAGCAAAGCATAGCCAGATCTAACTCATGTGGCTACAACAACTTGTAACTGCCTCTTGAAAATGCTTTGGTTTTGAATAAAGGACTGAAAAATTCTCAAGATAAGCAATTTTAGACTGTCACTACAGTAATAGACCAACCATTTTTGCCCCCCATTGTCAAAAGCAACACAACAATAGAACTACTCAGCTGACCCTTTAAACACAGAAAGGCAGAGAAGATAGAGGTACGAGTTCAAACTAACCTATTAGATTAAAAACAACCAGTCCTGCAGACATGGGACAACACTTACATCCCCTACAGAGATGAACGTTACTGTTTATGCTGCCTCTACCACCACTGGCAGCCTTCACCTTTCCATAGGTGGAGAGCACCCCCTCTTACCCTTGCATTATCTGCACTAGAAATCTTTTCTGTTTTGCCTTTTACTTTTTAAGTTGAAAGCTTAAATACATCTTTATCCAGAAAACCTGCCCTCAGAACCTCCACTCTCAGGGAAAGGACTTTCACCTCATTTTAAGCAAAGAGCAGGGTACACCACCACCAGTGTTGTTGTGGTTACATGGCTGCTTTCCAAATTGTTCTTCCATGATTTAACTCACCTGTGTAACTCTGATAGCACACTATCAACAAGCACTTACACACGGACACCTTCACACAATTTGAATACAGAGGTGTCTAGCTGTCAATGCCTATACAGGTACCAGCACAAAACAGGAGTCCACTGACAGTCTCATGCCATGGCAGAGATCCCACTACTACACAAATACCACCTCCCAAGTGCCTACTATTTGTTATTCAGGAGCAGCCACATACTTGTGGCTTTCCTGGGACAGAAAGTCAGAAGAGAAGCAAGGATAACTGTGCAAATGACTCCAGTGCAGGTTGGGGGGGAGAGGACCAGGAAATTACCCTTACAGCATTGCTCACATCCTGTCTGTCCTAGCAGTGGATGAAAGGATACCAAGCTCCTGCATTCAAATATCTATGGTCCGTTTGGTGCCCAAAAATGGAAGTTAGTGACTCTTGTCAATCTCACGCCAAGCCCAAAATTATGCAGATGATTTGTAGCATCTACATAACTGAGTGTTCTTCACTTTATTTAGAGATGGACTGGTAATAAGATGCCTAAATAATTACATACCATTTATCAGTTGCATCAACAGTTTACTGACTTTAGATGTTCAGCTGATTTCAGCTAAAGTCCATTTGGATTTGTATAAGCATAGGGACTAAATATTTACCAGACCTAATGGCCTTCTTCAAAATAAATAAATATACAGCTAACTCAGGCAAAGCAATAAAAATTCCTACTGTTTAGTATTTTATTTATAGTAATTGTTGTGTGGTGGGGGTTTTAAGAAAACTTGAAAAAAATCTAATTAAAAAATGTAATATTTTAAAGCCTTATTTCAAATGCTTGAGGCATTTTATTTGTCAGTTATAAACATCACCCTTCTCATTTCCCTCTGAAGAAGAAATTGCGAATGATTACTGTCATTCTTGCTACATTTCCTCCATATTTTCAGCAGTAGCTTTCTTTTTTCTTGGGGGGGGGGGGATATTTTTTGTTGCTGTTGGTTTTGGGGTTTGTGGTGTTTTTTTTAATCAAGTTATAGACAGGCTTGTGGCAGGTTAGCCAGCCGCAGGCCTAGCTGCATTCTCCTTGCCTCTCCTCAGCAAGACAAGGGGAGGAAACAAGAGGAAGAAGCTCACCGGCTGAGATGAGGACAGAGAGGTCACTCACCCGTTACTGCCACAGGCAAAACAGGCTTGACTTGGGGGAGATCAACCTACTGCCAATTAAAGATGGAGTAGAACTGAGAGAAAAAGGCAAAACCAAACCCAGCATCCCCTCACACCACCTTCCCAAGCAGAGCTTCACTCTCCACTCTTCTACCTGCTCCCCACAAGGGGCTGACCCACACCCTGCGGTGGGCAGTTGGAGCCGACTGGAACCGGCTGTGTCCAGCCCGGGGCAGCCCCGGCCGCCCCTCATAGCAGCACCCTGCAGCCCCCTGCCAGCGCCTGGGCACCCACACCCCAGTAACACACTTAAGAGCAGCAGCAGGTTCCCAGTTTTGGGCCTTTGCACTCTCTAGCCTCTCTTAACAACAATCTCTTCTTCTTGTTTTGCGCAGCTTCTCTTCCACCACCAGAAGATGGAAAGATCACAGACAGGCAGAGAGGAAAGGCTGAGGGACAAAGGAAGGGATGCTCTCCAGTGGTGTTGGCGTTATCCCTGTGGTTCGGCTTGGTGCGTTATTTCTATAAACAGAAACATTTATTAAAAAGCCGAATCCTCCAGTAACAGACAAGGACAAAGAAATTATCTACCTTCCAATGTTGAGTGTTAGGCATGCAGTCTCTAAATTGGTACTGCTTAAGATTTCCTTCTTCTGGTGTCCATCTATTATGGACAGGTACAGGTAAGCACCACACAGCCCAATCCTTGATGCTACAGACACGTGGGGAAAGATGCGCCCTGCTTTGCTGCCTGAAGCATTCAGTACCATGCACGCTGTACCTTGTTCAGCAGCAAGCCTGAAATATATACCACTGAAGAAGGTTATTTTAGCCCCCTTAAGTTTTGGGCTCAATTTCTTCTGTCACGTTTCTTTCATCAGAAAGACAAAAGAAATCAACTGTGTCAAATACCAGGGAATTACTCAACAATACAGTTTAATGTCTGAAATACTGCACTGGAGTCATAACTGACTAGTATTCACACTTTCAGATCAAGAGAATATAAAGGCAAACACCATTAGAGATATCGAAAGAAAGGAGCTTGAAGCTAAGCACACAATTCAAATGAGTTAATAAGATACAAATCACTAAGGTCCACGTTCACTCCACAGAAAATCAGAGAAGTCAGAATGTTAGCACTTTTAAAAGTGTGTGTTCCAAAAAAAACAACAACTTGAATTTGATATTTTTTGATGAAAGATAAAAGCCCAGTACCTATGAAATAAGAGTTGTGGAATTAGCATTACAGCAAATTTATTCCTATAGTACACATTGTACAAATATTTGGTGGCAAAGTTGTATCAATTTTCTACTTTTTATTCCTGCTAAATACCAAATCAATGACACTTGTGCAAAAGCAATAACAGTAAAACTGATCTACTGTCAGACTGTTGCGGCCTCACAAAAGATATTTATGGAGACAGCTCACACAAAGCAAGGACCTAGCTTAATCTTTAGATTCTTGGTTAAATACGTTTCTGAAATCATAAAATAGTTGGCAGTCTTGAAAAAAATCTTATCAATATATCACATTTGATATAAAGTTAACCTTGATCCTCCAATACACTTTTATGGAGTTCATCTAAACATTAAGATCCTCGATTTTGCATGTGTGTCTTCAAATACTGAAAGAATTTTATAAGCTAAACCTTATATGAATCCATTACCATGATTTGCACATGCTACTACCTTTTCACTCCACTATGAAAGAGGAAAATACTACAGATGACAAAATACTCCTCCATCTTCTTTATAAATGGCTGGGAAATTTCTGGGGCTGTTACAACACACACTCTGGACACTCATTCCAGCAATAAGAAGATGGCCACTCTGTGTTAAAGTACAATGAGCCCCACCACTACTTTAGGAGGTGCTCTCTATATGTATAAATCCTGGCTGTCAGTCAATTATTTTTAACAATTAGTGTGGGAGCAAGTGGTCAAGTTAGTTTTTGCATCTAATCTCCCTAAAGACCTGGCAGAACTTTATGAAATACAATGACACAAAACTCTGACACAGTCCTTGTTACAAAATACGCCTCAGATGGCAGTTAATCAGAGGATGCCATGAGCTCAACAAAACCTTCAATAAATACAACAGGACTGAACATCTACAGCTATTGTTTCAGCTGTAAATCTTGTGACTGCTTTTTACTGTAGCAACAAGCTGCTAATAAATTCAACTTGCATTACCAGAAACATATAAAGGACAGGATACACTTCATGATGTTTTTTCAGTGTCCTCCATGAGCCCATGCACTCAGGCATATTGTTTCCAGAAATATTTTATAGTTAGCAGTGATACAACATCCCCACTACCCTCTCCCATGACTGATGAGACAGAACATTGACTGAAGGCCATCACCTGCCACTACATCCCTCTTGTTCAAAAGGGATGGGGGGCTTTATGCTTACAATTCACATTAGCTTTAGCAGAAATTATGAACATTAATTGCACATGTAAATAGACTTCTTTCTTAAAAAAATATATATATATAACCGTAGTACAAGTGCTCTCCCTGCTACTGTGTAGAAGTGATGGAGTTTGAGAATTCTTCTAATGCATATATTCAATAAGTGAGACTGACAAGCCAGCCACAGATAAGGTTACTCAAAGAGTCTCAAGTTTTCAACATACTTCAAATACTAATTGAATAAAGTTGCACAAAAGATAGGAATTTGTCATCCACATTCATTTAATTTCAAAGAGAAATTATTCCTTCAGTGAGATTTATAGAAGCATTCACATCTCACACAGCTTTAATCCCTACCAACTACAACAAAGGTCACTGGCTTGTTTCTACTTTCACCTTATATTACCACGTTTTGTTCTGAATAAGGACTTGATAGATCCAAAGAGAGCAACTGCTATTGTCTGACATCAAAAGCTGGTCAAAACAAAAGATCATAGCCCTATGCCTCAGGTCTAGAAATCCCTACTGGTATTAAGTTGGATTAGGATCAAACTAAGCCAGGTTGAACGTACACGGCTTGTCAGCAAGCTGCGCTCCATGTAACGCAGTAGTTTACTGACAACAGCAAACACCAGCTGGGAGGGGAAGAACCACTCAAAGCTAGCAGGATAGGTGTTTGCTCTTCATGTATTTCATCTTTATGTTCTTACTCAACTTTTTATTTATTTGCTCCTTCATTTCTTGGAGGTTTGAAACCCACCAATATCCGCAGCCTTCAGAAGCTGATTGACCACAAAGGATTAAAGTGCAAGGTACTGGAGGTTTTTCTCTCTCCACATCCTCACCTACTTACCAACACAAATGGAAGAGGCAAATAGAGAACTGTTCCACAGAAAAGTAACTTGTTGCCACCTACCCCAATAAGAGGAAATAAAGATGATATAGCTGTTTCTCAGACCATTACCTATGATACATTTCAGCGTAACCTGTTGAGTCAGGGAAGACTACAAATTTAAAGCTTATCCCAGAGACATATAATCTCAGTTTTGGCTGATGTTCATCCTTAATTCAAAGCAGCTGCTGCACTGCAATTTTCACAGCTGGTCATCTGCTTTCTGGAAGTAGAGCCATCTAAGACAAATGGGAAGTGTTATGGTTTTGACCATGTCTGGCAGCAAAACACCACAACTGCTCACTCACCCTCCCCCCTTGAAGGCATAGGGGAGAGAATTAAAGGGGTGAAGGGAAAAGAGACTCATGGGTTGAGATAAGAAAAATTTACTCACTAACTACAATAACACTGACAATACTTATTATAATGATAACAGTAATAAATATACAAATAAATGATACACAGTGATACCCCTTACTACCCAGTGACTAAGGCTCAGCTCATTCCCAGCCAATGATCCCAGAGCAGAGTGTCCCAAAACCACAATCTCAGAATAGAGACAAGAGCCTGAGTGTCCAAGCAACCAAGACAATTTTTTAGTAGCTTTTATTTTGTTAAAGAAATATAGGTGGAATTTTCTGGAGAGATTTTAAACAGCTGCATTAGAACAACAGATACCAGCTCACAAGAAGCTTGATTACCTTCTACCTGGAGACTGAGCAAGCAATTTTAAGATACCCAGTATCAGAAGGTACTGCTGCTGGTGTTTCGTTAGTTGGTATTTACTAACAGAGACCACAACAGGTATGTATCTTTGTTTCAGGGCAGTTTAAGGGAAAGCTGTTCATTCTTTTACAAACTAAGACCTCCTTCCTTGTGTTCAGTCACATGACAGCCTGCGGTTCACAAGTACCAAATACTAGCCAGCATTGTAAAGATGGAATCAATAGTATAATCCTATTAAATTCTGAAATGCAGGCTACTTTTCAGATATATAGTGGAATCCTCTTAAATTTTTTTTTTACTTAAAAGGAAGGGTTACGTGGGGGTTTAGCTAGAAACTTAAA
Organism: Pterocles orientalis; assembly: GCA_011057875.1. Lineage (NCBI taxonomy): Eukaryota > Metazoa > Chordata > Aves > Pterocliformes > Pteroclidae > Pterocles > Pterocles orientalis. The sequence continues at coordinate 876,961 of WKFP01014361.1, forward strand.
ATATTGTCTGTGTAATGCTCTTAAGTAGCAGTTCAAGCCTGTTTTTCTCTGTACAGTTTCTGTATATTGGCTGGCATGTAACCGTAATACTTTACTAGATGATTTTCCAAAATAAAACCAAACCGTATTTATTATAAACATAGAGCAATGAAATAATTGATGAACTTACTCAGAGAACACTTCAAAGAGAACAGACACTTCTATTTTTATGTTATTGACATCAATTTACAGAAATATGTTCACTAACATGATCAGATTGTTCTTATTTATGTTGAAAGCTCGTGTTATTATTTGCTTGTGCTCTTGCAGTTTACTCCATCCCAAACTTCATCTGCTTATATTTGAAGAATGCAGGACCTCTACACCTATTTTGAACTACTATAATGTTTGAACCTATATGAAGATTTAATCTATTTCCCTCACATAGCAGGAAGATAAGCACCACCTGCAGCACTAGCTACTTGATGTTACATCAAAAACAAATGTTACGTATCTCAGTCCACATCCAGTCCACTGCAGGTGAGCCATGTGGGTTATGTTGATAGTTGCTGTTGGGCAGACCTACATTTCCAGTTCTATCACAGAATCCATCCAGCAAGTCGTGCCATAGTTCCTGCATATTCCAGGACAGCCTGATATTTTTCCTTACATCCCTCAGAGCAAAGAAACTACATACAGGAAATTAATAAATTTTCGCTTTTTCCCTAGAAAAGGTCATCTTTAAGTGTCCTACTGCCTGTCTTTCCCTGTACTGCCAGTGCTTCCCAGTTGTGCAGACACTGTAGATCCTGATGGTATTAGCAGATGTACAAAAAACTGGAGTCTTTACAGTACCCTCAACTACCTTGAGACGTATCAACATCTCTAACTACAATTTGCAACTCAGAACACCATAGCAACTCTACAATCAGAATGATACACTGACACTGCCAAAAATGATGGATTTCTCATTTCTACAAGCAATAAATGTACATATTCAATGTTCTCTAGACTGATTTGATGTCTTTTCTAGATTAATTTTTATTGACGGTGTCATACTAATATCAGAATGTCTACATCCACAAATCCACAGTAGCATCCCTCACATATACAGCACTAGCCGGACACCTCCTTCTCTGAAATGGAGTAGGTGGAAACAGATCAAAGCTGGAGGCTGGGCAATGCCACTGCTTGACCCCCTGGTACAACAGGGCCATGAGGAGCCAGGGAGAACACCCAGAACCCTGCCTCTGCCTCATCCATCTTTCACAATTTAGATTAATGTCTCAAGAGATCACAACGTTATAAAGGTTTGGGATTGACAGGAGGAAAAAAAAAAAGCAGAAGTGTAGCAACCTCATTAGGATTCTGCTCTCAAAAGTGCCACACAGCTCTGTCTTTTCAAGAGTAAAAAAGCTACTTCACAAGTCAACAATAGCTCGGTTCCCCCCCAGAACAGCTATGGTAACAGTCTTCATTGCACAAACATGTTTCTTGAACTGCTTTCCCAAGTCTCTGCTAACACAAACCTGTGGAGTGAAATAAATGCAAGACAGTTCTTTTGTTTTCCCACTTTTTTTAAGCACTTCACATGACAAGTATGTCACTTGTTTTCCTGTCTTTTGCGTTCAATTACAAATAATTCATCAAAATACACAGCTGAGATCAGGAATAAGTGGTTTATGTGACTGGAAGTCCACAGCATCAGTTGTCACAACCACAGGCAAAGAGCCTAAGATTTCAGAGGATTTTTATGCAAGAGGAACCAGTTGGCAGTGTACTTCAAGATGTAGTTCAAGCATGTCAAACTTTTTAGGGCTAACAGGACTGCTTTTGGGTGGTTACACAATTATGCTAATCAGAGAACTGCAAGAAAACCAATTTACCCACCCCAATAAAACAGCTGTAGCTCTTCTCATTTTTGGAGACAAGCAGGTAGAAGTATTGATTTTCCACTTTACTCCCATTTAATCTCAAAATCTGGACACACACCTCTCCCAGAACACAAGCACCTATCTGTTCTTACTGGAACACCCGCAGCCCAGAGAGAAGTGCACTCAAGTGCCATATCTGCCTGAGGAGGAGGCGGCAGCATGTTCCTCTTGCTCTCCAGACATTTCTCAGCTACTTCATCTAGCCTGAAAAATTCATGTTTAAATAGCATGGTCAGAAAAATAAATTGACTTAAGAATTGTCATATAGATGTGTAATATTAAAGCTCAACGGAGTGCCATTCTCTTGCTTTGCATGAAGCCTGAACAAAAAGATGTGGTTCTGTCTGGGTGAGGGGCAGGCTACATCAAGCACTTGCTCAGCAGCTGGTGCAATGATTTCTGTAATACTTATGGGAATTTGATCACTTCTGTCCAACTTTCGGCCACCAAGTTTCAGTGTTCTATTACAAACTCATGAAGATATTAAACACTTTCCTTTAAAACCCTTCTGCTGTACTGTATACTTCTGAAACCTGAACTCTGGGCATAAAGAAAAGGAAGCATTCGCTTGTTAACAAAATGCGTAAAAAGCAGATGGTTTTCTGATTGATAAATCAAAAGAACAACATTAATCTTGAGTAAATTAATAGAAACTGCAAAGCAGAGGTCAGGTTTTGAGATCTCTACTGATGAAAACTATATGTCAGCTGTAATAGGAAGTTGCTTACCCCAATCTTTACGCATACCCAAGTTTCTACAGAGTGCAAGAGACTGAAAATAAAGCAGCACTTTGAAATTGATATACATTTGGTTCACGCACAGTCCTAAACACAGGAGACAAATCTAGCCTTCTTTGAAGGATTGCTAACAGCAGTATCTTTTCCCTTCTCCCTGCTCCATCCCTTTGCCTTTGAGAGACCTGAATTGCAGAAGCAGAAACCACACCGTACTCTCAGCAGCACACCAGACATACCTGGCACCGCTTGCCTGTGTAGAATAACGCATAGGATTTCCTAGGCTTTATGAAATCAAAAGAGTTTTATGAATTCTCTAAATGACAAAAGTCAAATATACATGCTTAGGATAGCATATGTGGTGCTGTGTTCATTCAGAAGATGCTCAGGGACTCCACTCTTCAAGAAGCCCATGAATTTCTAAAACACCTTAGCCTTGCCCTTTGAACAGGCACAGAGAGATAAGCTTGGAAAGTCATTCAATACCTCTGGAAGGAAGAGGACAGTTTAAAAACAGTGGTTGGAAGGACCCAACACATGGACACAGCAGTAGCTCTGATTTCCCTGAACAGCACAGAGCTCTTCTGAAAGGAACTAAAGGATTAAGAAATCAGATTTCTCAATTTTGAACACTATCCATTTAAATTTAGTTAATGTAGAAGCCTGTACACCCCAGGAGTCAGAACACATTACTGCATTAAAACTTTTATTCAAAACAGGCTGAAGGTCAACAAACTTCCAGTAAAAATAATTTTAACACCTTTCTTCCTTCCTCTACTTTTTAAGCAGAATTAAAAAACCAACCCCAAAACAGCATGTTTTAGCAAGCACCAACAAATTAACAGAGAAAACAATCACATTTCTAAGATGACTTTGTGTTGTTTTTACACGTACAAGAGAAACATCAGTGATCTAAAAGTATTGTACAGAATATGACTGATTTAGTTGGTGTCATTGAGGCAAAGAGGATGAAACACCTTGCATGATCAGCAATTCATTCTCGATACAAACCAGAGAAAATAGAAGAATATGAATAGATAAGAAACGGGCATGGGAATCAAAGAGGGGGTATTCCAGCAGGACATACAGTGATTATAAAGACTCATCTAGGTGAATAAAAAGAGCAGAAAGCCTCAGTGTTTCCAAATAGCCTGACAGGGCAAGAGCTGTGCAGTGCTTTGGCTGTAAATTTTAGCTGCCCAGTGCAGGTGAGCAACAGGAGAACCGTGGTGGTACAGGTCAGCAGCACATCTGCATAGGTACAAATGAGAACAAGACACCCAACACCTAAAAGCATTTTGATAAGTTAACTTGCTAGAAAAATATTTGTGTAACCCACTATGAATACAAAAAGTATTTTCAGTGGAACACTTCTGATATTAAAAAAAAAAAAGCACAAATTGTTCCAATAAAGATCCATTTTGCAAGCACTATAGTTTCATCTTGCCCTTTCAGACTAGGAAGAAGAAGCGGGTAAGAAGAATTATGATTCAGAAATAAGTGAATCATTTTTCCCTGGAACTATGCTTAGAGAAAGATAGTATGAAGCCTGCTGTATTCAATGTTAACATCACAATATAACTCTTAGGCACAAATATTTCTAATTTGTCACCTAAATTACCTATTTCAAAGCTTTAACCTCATGCCTTTAATCTAAATCAATTGCACATCACCCTAATAATCTAACGAAGAATCTGATCTGTAAACCAACATACTCCTTCCATGGGGGAGAGGAGGAAAAAAAAAAAAACCAACACACCACAAACCTGGAGCCAGCAGCTAATATTCCTTTATAAAAGGCAATATACCAAAGGAGAGGGTTTTGCTGGAGCTGCTTCAGACTACCTCAGTGGAACTTGAAGCAGTGACATACTACTGATTTCACAGCCTTCTTTATCCTCCTTCCACTCATCCTGCACTTGACAGCTGGCTTCTTGTCTTCCACAGGGTAATGTCTTGGAGAAGTGGCAAATAGGCTTGGTGTTGGTTTTCTTGGGTTTTGTTTTGGGTTTTTTACAGCTTTTTTGGAAGTCCTCAGTGTCCTTCAGGCAGCATGCTCAGGCCAGAGGAGCACCAGCATTCATCACATATATAGTGCTGTGCCTTCACAACCCCGGTTCTGCTGCTGGTGGCCCCCCTGCAGCCTTGTGCAAGAAAGCAGAAGGTAACGTTTTCTGAGTGCGTCTTAGCAAGTCATGGTCTTCCTGAGTTGCAACAGGAAGTTTAGAGACTGTGGTGATCTGTTATTATGCCGTCACATTTAGAATAAGCTTTTTCAGAAAGGGAAATTGTACCCTTCACAGAATTTTTTAGTACTTCTGAGGTCTGTCTGGGTTTCATATATATAGCATGAGTTCTGGAAATACACTCCAAAGTGGATATGTACATACACACACCTACACAACCACACCTGATCCAGTACATTTTACTATTTGATGATTCATTAACATGAACCCCATCATAAGCATATTTTGCTCTCAATTACATCTATTTATATTTCATTTCTAAACATTTTAAACCAGATCTCTTCAACGCTTACAGCATCTAACACATTTTTCCCCTGACTCATACAGAAGAAAAATGCTTATGTCATCCATTAAAAATATGTCTTTTATAATAAGAACATTTTCAGCTAATTACCAAATACAGAACCTTTTACCGAGATTTTAGGAACATGAAATAAATGAGCATGAAAGCAGAGCTTTCATTTTGTAAGGGCCAGCTTCACATTGTACTGAACATGGATCTGCAAAGAGAAAGTGATTTACCCGAGTAAAGGGCTTTAAAATAGAGCCTGTGAGTAGCACATTGAAAGAGCTATAAAAAACTACTGACAATTCTGCTTGAAGAAAACCCCAAAGCCTCAGTTGTTCATGTAATTCAAATAAGGAATATTTAGTTAATTACCACATGCAAGTCTTAACTTCTGACATTCTTCCACACATCGCTCACACACCCTACAAAACCAAATCTTAGTCATGCATTCCTAACTGATTTCACACTGTCCCTCCAATCTGTCTTCCTAACGTTAAGAACTGTCTTGGAAAACCTCTTTGCAGTTTGGCAGTCTCAAGATCATATTTGTCATGCAATGAGTCAAAGATGACTTATTCTGTAGTCTAAATCATTCTTAAGTTGTTATGATTTTGTGGGTTTGCTTTGGGTTTTTTTTTTTTTTGCTTTGTTTTCTGTACTTAATTGATAATTATTTGTACAAAAGTGATGGACTATGACCCCAGTGTAGGAGAGATTGCATGTGCTCCCCCCCACCTATTTGGCCAAAAAGCCACCATGCTCTGCAAACTTCACATGAACCCAAAGATCAATGCCAGAATGTTTGGCAGGTTTCTTCTTCAAGCAAACAAAATCCTATTCCAAACAGTGCATATTGCAGGGGGAATACAATTGATAAGCCACCTGCTGCTTGTAATAAAGGCAAGAGGCCACAAACACAAAAGGCAACCTACCTAAGAAAAAAAGTCAGACAGGATTCTCCTTCTAAATAACTTGGATATAAAACAAATATTTTAATGACTTTTACTATCTCAAAATTACTGCCACAACTGGACTCTTACCATCTATGGAAGTTGATTGTGCAAACAGCTGCCATCCCCTCTGGGGGTGGGAGGAAACATCTCCAGAGGTGCAACAGGACAACAGCTGTCCCTTGACTCCCCTTCACAGGGGTCTGTTTCTTCCAACAGGAAAATCCTTTCTAGCATGAGTTGACATACTAAGAATTATGTTCTGCAACAGACAGTGTAGCGACGAAACCAAAACTGGGTAGACTGAGGACAGAGGAAATCTTTGAGCCACACAAAAATGTCATTTTTTCATTCTACTCTATTTCTGCAGTAGTATTTACATCATGTATAGTTTAACTTACAGCCTGGCTTTCCCTATTTTAACTGCTCTCCTTTATAAAACATTCAATCTCAGGAAGACTTAAAAAGTATTTTCAAGAACTTGACTAGCACGGAGGTATGCTCAGAAATTCATGGGAAATTATGAGGCTGTATTATAGGCTCCTTAATTCAACTTGAACACAGAAAGAAAGACTAGACTTGAATTGGTTTGGTGTGGTTTTTTTTTAGTTGCTAGAGAACACAAAAATGACAGCATCTCTTATGGCGTACACAGTCAAGTATGAACCATTCTCCTGTATCCCTTCCCACTTTTCATTACTACCAGAGAGCAGACTTTTGAGCCTGCTCCAGAGGATCTTTGTTTTCAATAATGAAACTAGTTAATTAGGTCTTTCATCAGGCAGTACAATGTGGGTAAATGTAGCTCTCAATTCTCCAGTTTTTAAATTACACATTCAGGAGACTACATTTAGTTGCATTTGACTTTTCTTCTGTCTTTCATACTTGTTTCAACTCAGAATTATAACTGAGTCCATCTATACACATTTCCTAAATGTTTTAATGAGGATGGGTAGCTAGTGAATTATCAAAAGGTTACAGAAACTGTTCTTGGCTCATTTCTATCCTTTACACCCACATTTGTTTTCAAAGGCCAAAGTCTCTCTAGGACAAGTATTTATCATTGTTCCACAACCTTCCCTACACACATTTATGGTAAAAGGATCCATGGTTCTTCCATCCATGCAAATTAAAGTTAAGAGTAAGAATATATCCAGCTGCCTACTGATAGACCAAAAGAACAGTCATCCTCATCAGGATTTTCTGTACTTTAAGACTTTGACAATAATCCTGTAAGTACTGACTGTTCCCTAGTACCACATTAGGAAGCTCTGTAGCTAGAAGACACACATTTTTGACACTGACTAGTGATTTGAAGGGGTCTTTTTCTTGAAGTAGTTTGAGACAATTTAAAATTAATCAAGCTAAGGGAGAATTCTTTCCTTGAAAGTGATTTGAAACAGCTCTCCAAACACTAAAGCATAAATTTACTGGTCAACTGACAATTTAAGACAAAATATTTTGTTGGTTTGTTACTCATTTAAATTATTCTGCAGGGTGCAATTTATCAAAGTTAATATTGATTTTGCTTTAAAGAATTTTATCAGTACAGCCCAGCAATATATTATATCTTCTGTGGTAACCTCTTCAAAGCAGCAGAAGTCATTAGGTTAAGACTGGAGAAGACAGTCCTTCCTAGAACACATTTTACATTTAATCTGAAGAGATGCACAAAACTGTTGATGCATTTAAATTGAACTATGGCATTGAGCACTGAGATGCATTCTTTATGCAAGTTGTTAATTATTCTGTTTTCAGTTTTTAAGCTTTTTTTAAAAAAGTTTTCTGTATTTTCTTTAGCTCCTGTCTAGTTACACATTTCTGAGATTTAGCAAATGTGTAGAAAATTCTAAAACCCTTAGCAAATGTCTTCCATGGCATCAATGGATTGAGCACAATTTTTCTCTACTGGTTTACTTCTATACTGACAGAAATGAAACTGTTCTTTGCTCTGAACTAACTATGTGTTGTTGCACTAAGTTTGCCAACCTACACTGATACTTTTCTGCCAGCTCTGAAGTATTAACATAGTCTGTTGGTTAGCTGCTAGTCTTTACTGGCATTTCAGAGGGCTGTAACATAGCTATTATGTGCCAAATACAGTGCAGCACGGCAGCTATGTGAAATTGTTCTGTAGATGTAGCTCTCCTGTATAAAACATGCGATGTATTTATCTTTACAGAATACATTGTTCAGCAGATGAACATTGGACCCTTTGAGAAGCAGTCCATCATTAAGGAAAACTATGGTCTCACAACAATGGATATTACGAGGAGAAAAGAGGAACTGACCACGTGTAATGGGAGCACATATGTTATTGGGTAAAAGTTTATTCCCAGGCCTGAACTATACAGAAGGAATATAAAGCATAGCCATCTAAGAAAAGAAAATTGTTTCCAGACTTCATCAGTAAAAGTAGAATCTACTTCTACCAAAACCAGGCATTATATTCAGCAAACATCTTTAGTAATAGCACTACTAATTCATTAATGAAGATCCAGCTTACAACACCAGTACATGCCTGTGAATGCGTTCTCACAAACTGCTCATATGTGGCTTCTGACACTCATAAAGACATTTTAGACAAATAACTGTATGGCTTCATCTAATTATCATGATTCCCCTGACACTGTAGTTTCAAAGGTCAAGTAGGGTATTTCTAAGCAGTTCAGTTCTTGAAGCAAACTAAGGAGAAATTAACATTTAGGGAAGAAGCAGGGGTACATGATTTCCTTTTGAACTCAGACATGTGGAATTCAGTGATTAGAACTGAATTAATACACAGAAGAATAAATCAAGCTCAAGCTTATTTCCAAGTAGTCTGTATGATGTACATCTCCATCTTAAAAATAATTTTTGAAAGAGTTTACATATTTGCAGACATCTTTACATTAAAGGAAATAGAATGCAAAGCAAAAGCATTGCTACTTTGCTAATCCCTGGCTTGCCTCCATGCTAGCATTGAATTACTCATTCCTCTAAATTCCTCATCCCTATTTTTTTCCGACTTATACTTCTACATAAGATAGAAAAGGGCATTGTTTAAGGACTGAAGGACCAAGGACACTTCTCACAAGCTTACTAGCAATTTCTAGAATAGGAACAGTTGTGAGAAAGTTATATTTTTTCAAGTGTTTCCAGTATAGCATCTGTATTCCAAAACACATGGTTCATATAGATAATTGCTTGCTTTCATGTCCTTGCCAGGAAGTGCTGGAAATTTATCTTTGACATGATAGAAAAGAACAGCTTTGTTGATATTAGCAATTTTTCTATGTAGTCTTGTTAGAAGACATTCTTAACTTACTAAAAAAAAAAGCCTTATCAAAACCTCACTGATTAAATTACAAGCAAGGTAAGAGTACATTGCATGAGTTTCTTCTACAACCTTCTGAAGTTATTAACACTGCAGCTTTCCTACTCAGTGTCAAACATCTTGTACTTATTTTTGAATGAGGACTTGTGCAAAACTGCCTTCCCATTGATATTATCTTGTGGGGAAAGTTATGTTGTTCCTTAGAGATCAGCACTTCTACTTCCAAATCTGGTATCCTCAGGATTACCAACCACAACTTCATCTGGCCCCAGCCAAGAAATACTAACAATCCCATTTTGTTAATATCATTAACTCTTTATATCATTCTGTGCATTCACCAATATGGACACAGACATTCACTGAAGTGGTCAATTGGGGTGGAAAGGCCAAAAGTTATGCTTCACAGATCAGACTTATTAGTAGCCTGGGGTCTGGTATAGCAATATTTGCATCTCCAAAGTGTTTGTCAGGGGTTTCAGGCATCTCTCATAAGATCAGCAAGCCTCTAAGGAAGACAGTTTAAACTGAACCCAATGAAGACTTCAGGTGAGTTCCTGAAGCAGCCCAGGAGGTTTTACAGACAGGAGCTGCAGCTGGGAGATGCACCCCAGCACTTCAGAGCTCTGGGGTGAGGGTCAGCAAAGCAGCTCAGGAGGTCAGATGAATGCAGGTACATCATGTAGAGCAATCTTCCCAATTGTACTTCTGTGTAGAAATGCTTCCTTTATTTCTTCACTAAAGCCTAAAAACGTTAGTACCCACGTTATCCATTTTGGAGGCAGCAAAGAATATAATTTGTATTTTAACCTAATTGCTTTGAATTAAAGGTCATTTCCAAGTGAAAAAAATCTAATTTCTTGCCAAAGGATAAGGTATCCAGCTATCAGGATTAAATAAGCATGCACATCCCACACAGAGCATTTCAGAAGATACATGGATAGTAAGACGTGATTCCACAAAAGTGGTATGTACCAATATGAAAATTTATATAAGACTTCCAAGAACAGGAAACATCTTACAACAGACATCCAGAAGCTCTCCTTGCCCACTGTCAGGGTAGCAGACCTTGAAGTGTTTGGAGGGGTTGTTTAGCTGTTTTAGGGGTTTTTTGTTTATTTCTAAAAGAGTTTATGTCAGGTTCCTTTAATGAAAGAATAGTCGGCTCATCCAGCAGTTTCTACCTTCACACTGCTAGCTCTGACATGCCCAGTCAAACCTTTGACAAGCAAATGAAAATTAGCTTCAAGAAAACAGATAAATACAGAGCTAGTCCTCAGATCAGTCTCATGCACAAGTATTAGGGTATAATCAAGCAGCAGATATGAACTTCCAACATCACCCACCACAATACAG
>WKFP01014361.1:894631-935850 GCA_011057875.1 Pterocles orientalis
TTATATTTTTTCAAGTGTTTCCAGTATAGCATCTGTATTCCAAAACACATGGTTCATATAGATAATTGCTTGCTTTCATGTCCTTGCCAGGAAGTGCTGGAAATTTATCTTTGACATGATAGAAAAGAACAGCTTTGTTGATATTAGCAATTTTTCTATGTAGTCTTGTTAGAAGACATTCTTAACTTACTAAAAAAAAAAAGCCTTATCAAAACCTCACTGATTAAATTACAAGCAAGGTAAGAGTACATTGCATGAGTTTCTTCTACAACCTTCTGAAGTTATTAACACTGCAGCTTTCCTACTCAGTGTCAAACATCTTGTACTTATTTTTGAATGAGGACTTGTGCAAAACTGCCTTCCCATTGATATTATCATGTGGGGAAAGTTATGTTGTTCCTTAGAGATCAGGACTTCTCCTTCCAAATCTGGTATCCTCAGGATTACCAACCACAACTTCATCTGGTCCCAGCCAAGAGATACTAACAATCCCATTTTGTTAATATCATTAACTCTCTATATCATTCTGTGCATTCACCAATATGGACACAGACATTCACTGAAGTGGTCAATTGGGGTGGAGAGGCCAAAAGTTATGCTTCACGGATCAGACTTATTAGTAACCTGGGGTCTGGTATAGCAATATTTGCATCTCCAAAGTGTGCTAGTCCTGTGTTTGTCAGGGGTTTCAGGCATCTCTCATAAGATCAGCAAGCCTCTAAGGAAGACAGTTTAAACTGAACCCAATGAAGACTTCAGGTGAGTTCCTGAAGCAGCCCAGGAGGTTTTACAGACAGGAGCTGCAGCTGGGAGATGCACCCCAGCACTTCAGAGCTCTGGGGTGAGGGTCAGCAAAGCAGCTCAGGAGGTCAGATGAATGCAGGTACATCATGTAGAGCAATCTTCCCAATTGTACTTCTGTGTAGAAATGCTTCCTTTATTTCTTCACTAAAGCCTAAAAACATTAGTACCCACGTTATCCATTTTGGAGGCAGCAAAGAATATAATTTGAATTTTAACCTAATTGCTTTGAATTAAAGGTCATTTCCAAGTGAAAAAAAAATCTAATTTCTTGCCAAAGGATAAGGTATCCAGCTACCAGGATTAAATAAGCATGCACATCCCACACAGAGCATTTCAGAAGATACATGGATAGTAAGACGTGATTCCACAAAAGTGGTATGTACCAATATGAAAATTTGTATAAGACTTCCAAGAACAGGAAACATCTTACAACAACAGACATCCAGGAGCTCTCCTTGCCCACTGTCAGGGTAGCAGACCTTGAAGTGTTTGGAGGGGTTGTTTAGCTGTTTTAGGGTTTTTTTTTGTTTATTTCTAAACGAGTTTATGTCAGGTTCCTTTAATGAAAGAATAGTCAGCTCATCCAGCAGTTTCTACCTTCACACTGCTAGCTCTGACATGCCCAGTCAAACCTTTGACAAGTAAATGAAAATTAGCTTCAAGAAAACAGATAAATACAGAGCTAGTCCTCAGATCAGTCTCATGCACAAGTATTAGGGTATAATCAAGCAGCAGATATGAACTTCCAACATCACCCACCACAATACAGTAAATCAGGCCACTGCCATTTCAATGATTGATCCCCTGAGTAAGGCTCAAGAAGTCATGTAAAAATCAATGTAGAAAATTTGAGGGTTATTTCCACCTTCCATTGAAATAGATAAAAATCTCTTACACAAAGTCTTTCCTTGATCTACTTATAAGCACTGTCATAACTATTTATGTTTAGGAACACTGTATGGAATTGATTAGAAGTTCAATAATAGAAAATTACTTGACCTTAGGAACAAGGACCACTTAAAAATAGTAAGGGAATTTGAAAGTTTAATAGATGCATTTTATCATGAAAACACTTTAGTAAACAAGCTGTAACTGGAAGAAATCAAAGTCTTTGGTACCATCTGAAAAGGTACCAATTTTCAAGTAGAGAGATGATTAATAGAACAGACTGAAAGATACTAAAGAATTCTTTATCTTCAGGATCCATAACCAAGGCATGTACTATAATTTAGTCAAACATGTTGCTTGGATCAACCTACATACATTCAGCAGCTGTACAGAAATTCAAAATGCTAGAGGTTATTCACTGTGGACTTAATTGATGAATTTATGTATTACTGGATTTAAGGCAATATCTTCATAGAGATTAAGTAGCTTCAATGTTATACAGAAGACAGTGTTCAGCTGGTTGTCTCAGCAGGGCAGAATGTTGCCCTGCTAGCTGAGGGACAAGACCCTCTCAACAGCTGTATCTAGAGCAGCAGGAATGGATCTACCTGCTTATCTCTCAGTTCACCGACTGTTCCTGTCACCATTAGCTGATGTTTTCACAGTCAGTGAAGCTACTGGTATAGCAGGCTTTATAATTATCCAGCTTACACTACTAGAAATACACACTTGTATTCACTAGAAAATACTTTAGCCAAAAAGAAAGGGGGAATGACTTTTGTCCTAAGATTGCAGAAAGGCTGATTTCCTTCATTTAACAGATGTTTTTCCAAGATCCAACCACGGTTGAGAAATGACTGTATATAACAGGTCAACATCAGACATCTGAACAGATCAACAGCAGATGCTCTATTCCTTTTTTTCCCCTCCATGTTGATGGTCCCAAGAAAAAAAGTGCATGATCAGCATGTACCACCTTTAACGGGACTAAATTAGATACCAGCTGATAGAAGACTATTGACTAGTCCATCTTTCTCCTCTGCCTTTTCTCCTGAAGTAATAAGATTTTTGTTACTATTTGGGTAGTAACTCAAACATTTGCTTTAAAAAGGAAAATTACCTGTTCAATACCTTTTGCAGAGAGACTTAACAGAATCAATTAACACGAATATACTTTGTTAGGCTCCTATGAATAAAAATTCAGACATCACACTAGAAGTTACAGCAGGAGATAGAGTTACCTCGGAATTCAAGAAAAGGTTACTGCCTGCTAAAAGAAGATATTTTGAATGGCAGTAAACAAACAAAAAGTATCTTTTGTTTTTATCTACTGTATATATTCATTTTCCAGACATGCAGAGGAACCAGTCATTAATACATGACTAACTTCTGGCTACACAGATTACCTCAGTCTTTCATCAGCATTTACGTTGCTGCAATTATATTAAAAACATAAGATTGCTCCTGACTAATGCCTAGGAATAACCTAATAATCAGAAAGTTGCATCTTAAGATACCAGGTCTTTTCTTTCCTTTTTAAAAGACAGACCTCTATAATAATTTCCGTTAATAATTTAACTATTGTGTAACATTCTTTGCAATGCAGTTCACCCCTATGAAGCAAACTTTTTAGACTTAGTTTTTGCTAATTATATTTCTCTGGATCAAGACAACTTTTAGGGGTTAATAAGACTTTGGTCAAGCATGTGAGCTACCTTGAGCTCATCCTGAATTCTTTATTTACTTGCTTAAAGAAAATCCAGTAATATAATTGGGATTTATACCCCTTGCATAAAATTATTTATGCTATTTTGTATGTCTTCTTTCAGAAGACTAGTAACACTATTAAGAGGTTTCTTCTAAAGTTTATTTTATCATTTTCTAATGCATAACTTATGATACTTTTTGTAGATAAACTTGTCGGGAACAAGCAGTATTTGCACCGATTGTCATGAGTTGAGGCTTTTAACAGCTGTAGACAGCTATGGCCTTTAGCATAAACCCCTGCTGGTTTGCAGATTTGAATGATGTCCTTCATCAATATTTCTCTGCTCTACTTTGTGACAGTAAGAAACTTACTGAGTAGTAAAAAGCATCTTTACTTCTCTAATGTGAACAACCAGTGACAAGTGCAAAATCATTTTGACATTTGGAGAGTTGTTAACATGCTCACATTCTCTTTAGCATCTTGAACATGCTAATTACAAATTTCATTACTGGAAAAAAAAGGAGTAAGCTCAGAGCTTCACTTCTGCCACATCTTCTCACTGCATGATCATATTAGAGTGATGAATTTGGGATAAAGCAAGTTACTGGCTTATACCACTTCAGAGCACTACCACATTTAGGAAATAAGACTCTTACTAAAAATTGCACAAAACTACTCTAAGTAAAAGAACACAGTCAGTGATATTCAGGTAGCAAATGGCACAATGGTTCCCCAGTGCCAGAGATGACGTGCATCCTTCGTCAGTGACACACTGAAACTCGTGATGCCCCAAGGAAACAGGGGTGGTAAGAATCAACACAGGACACACACAGCCCACCCTTTCACTCACAAGGCCTCTGGGCAGAAGCACTGACCAATTCTTGAAATCCCAGTGTGCTATGGCTTTACTGGTAGGGATAAATTCTCTGCCTTCACATATTCTACCAGAAACTCCTTCAATGGGGCATATTTTTCCTCCAGATATTTGTCCATAAAATGCCCTAACAGTACCACATGATTAAGTCATCTGTTCATAGTTTATGATGTTGCTTTTCATGAACATGGGGAACAGCACCTTATTACAACAGATGAAATTGACAACCTTACTACATGCTACAGAAGTTTCCTTCAGCAGGACAGCCATTGATATGAAAGCTTCCTTACCAAAGATACTTCTCCTAAGTATGCATGAGCCGTGTATAAAAAACCTGACTTGCCTTCTACCATACAAATATTTAATATACATAAAATATATCTTTCCTAGATTAAAACAGTCAAGAAAAAACTAGAGTAAAATCAAGCTTTTCAATCAAGAGATAGACATGCACAGAAATATGCCATTACTACGGAGTCACAGTTGTCTAAGCAAGGCAAGGTTTAGAGAAAACTGAGCAGAAACAGCTAATGTAGCTCAATTGAAAGGGGTTTCTGGAAGAACAATCCTTAAACGAAAACATGTAAATAAACATCCCTAACCCTTCACTTTGGCAGGTGGCATTGTAAACCAAACAAGATCAAACATAAAACAGTAATCAGTCCTCTATTAGAAACAGGATGCTTTTTTAAAGCACCATATTGACATCAATTTCACAACACAAATAATAAGCTGTGCCTTTCCTTCAGAGGCAAGGCATTACTTTACATAATAAATAACCGTGGGGAAGATGATGTTATGCTGCACCACTGAACTGTAGCCCCCAAATCAGCTTCATTGTTGCCTGTGTCCCATCATAGCAGGACTGAATCAAGTGCTCAAAAGGGAAATCTTGTGTTCCCTCTGGTTTTAAAATCCAGTTTTACTACACACCCAGTATAGAGCTGATTGTTATTACTTCTTATCTGCTAATTACCACAGATTGTGATGATCTATTTATATCTTCAGAAAATATTCCTCAATGCACTGCAAAATACTTGCCAGAGCATTCAGAAGCCAGAAGTGATCATTTGGCAGATACTGTATTTTTCTGCACAGCCAAATTATATTGCTGTTTCTCATTTCAAAAATCACCAGTTTATGGAGAGAAAAAAAAATTGAAGTGAATGAGAAAATCTGTTTTTAAATCTAACAGAAAGGAACTGTAACCAGCCTGCAGATTTTTTTCTTAATCATTCTGTCTGCATGTGGCAGGTATGCACATTTTACATGATAACCGTTTCCAGAAGACTCTACTTTGAAAGGGCCGTAGGTGCCATTCTGAAACAATACATCTCAAGCTTACAAAATAGCAAAGCAGCACCAAGTACCCCTAACCCAGTCCTAAGGGGTGTTTGTCTCACTGACCTGTCCTGACAAACCTGCATTGACAGGCACTGCCCAGAGATCTCACCCATCCAGCATGGGGAGAGCCCCTAACCTGCTCCTCCTGGGCTGTTACAAATCTTTCACAGGTTGTCCTCTGCTAAGCACACATGACAACACTTCAGTCCTTTTGCTACCTCTTGCCTGTATGACAGTAAACAATAAACAGCAGGAGCAGGCACTTAAACCCCATCAGCACACCCAGGCAAGCGTCCTTCCCCCTGACCCCCATCCCAGTTCCTGTGAGAGTGCTGAAGACATGGGAAAAGGATTTGTTGCGCAGAAGAGGTCACTTCTGTTACTGCACTGCTCAAGGTTTAGCAAGTTTATGGCTTATGAAATAGGAACAAAACAACTAAAATCACCATCATGAGCACTTAGTTTTTTTCTTGGTTTCTCCTTTCCAAAAAAACTGCTTAGTGTCTTGCTCTTTCCATTAGTTTTAATTGGTATCTGTCAAACTTTTCCACCCAGAGGAATGGCAGACACTTGACTTTGATGAGGAACATTAAATTTCTGAGTTTAACAGCCCTAGCTTCTGTTTAACTGATAATAGTCGAATCTGTTCAGCTATACAGATGGAAAGAGGTCTGGTATCTTACTTTACTTGCTCTCATTGTCCCTTCTTAGTAGCTGTAAGGTTATAACAAGCCTTTTTAGACCTTGTCAATGAGAGAACTGAAGAAAAATAAGGTCTGTAAACAGGTCAGCAGTTTAAAACTCAAGTTGTGTGCATGTTTTGCTTTAGGTGATAGCCTGCCATTGTTTCTAAAGTAGCCTGGTTCTTACTCTAGAGTAAACAGGACATGTAAAAAGGCAGTGAATCAACTCAAATGAGAATGAAGGCAACTATTTTAAGGATGCAAAAGGCACAGAGTACTGATGCATTTTTACTACTGAAGCTTTAATTAACACTCTACCTCTCATACCACAGGGCTGAAGAATTACCTGTTGACTTTTCATCCTCAGAAACGGTCTCATCAGCTTAACTTGAAGCAAACAAAAAAATGGACAGTGGGATTTCAAGCAGTTTTTGTCCTAACATGATAATACAAATGCTAGCACAAAGTGTGCCTTTCAACCAACAGCTCCTTGAAGCTTAAAGGTGATTAATGCTGCTACATTTCATGTTAGTGTTGTCAAGATCCTTTTGCACATATCCTGACAAAAATGAGATTTTAAAAGTGCATATTATTTGTTCTGAAAGCAAAGGGCCTTTGCAAGTGACAAGATGAGGTCTTTGCCCAGGAGCCAGTTTTGATGGCAGAAATCAGAGTCCTTCTCACTTTTTGTTCCACACTCATTAGCACTGTCAGAAGTAGTTGTAGGTGAGAAGCCATATCATCCTGCTCCTCCTCCTTTGGAATATCAGCAAGTCTTAAGGTTGACTCACACGATCTGTCTTCCAAATCTATTAATTCTCTTATGCTTGATAAAACGCAGGTTTTTCACAGCTTTATTATCTCCACTGCACTGTAATCTTATTCCTCTCTGCTCCACAATTCAGCACTTCCTAACATATTTTGACCATATAAGAGGAAAAATATCCTTGCTATATCTACGTATAATTAACTTGGATAGACTTTCCTATCCATACTGAGTCTAGCTGGGATGGAGTTGACTTTCTTCACAGCAGCCCACATGGTTTGTTTGTGACTAAAACAGTGTTGATAACACAGCAGTTTTGTGGCTATTGCAGAGCAGTGGCTCACACAGCACCAAGGCTCTCTTTTTCCCCACTCACCCCCCACAGCAAGTGAACTGGGGGTGAGCAAGAAGCTGGGAGAGAATGCAGCCAGGACAGGTGACCCAAACCGGCCAAAGGGACATTCCACACCATCCAATGCCATGCTCAGAGCTCACTGCCCCTCCTGCTACTCCCAGTGGGAAGAAGGCGCAGAACAAGCAGAGCCAAAGCACGAGAACTCATGGGTTGAGATAAAGACAGCTTGAAGGAAAAGGGGTGAAAGGCAAACAAGTGATGCAAAAGCAATCACTCACCACCTCCCACAAGCAAACTGACACCTAGCCAGTATGGGAGCAACAGCCACCTTGGAAGTCAAACCTCTCTTCTTCCTCTATCCCAGTTTTTTGGTTTGGGGTGGTTGTGGTGGTGTTTTTCTTTTTCCTCCAGAGTTCAGCCATTTACATTGCTAGTAGTAACAATTATTTGACAAAAATCAAGAATGCAAAATTGTTTCCAGTCCAAACTCAGAAGATGGAGAATAATTGTTTCTGAGGAATAGATTCTACCTTTGCACATGCTCCCTTAGTATTTACCATGCTGTGGTATCCTTCCGAGTTTTTACTGTGTAATAACCACATTTTAACATTTTTAAAATATGCCTTTTTCAGGATGAAAAAAGCATTTGTTTCAGAAAGAGCAGTTTGACTATTCTTGGCTGTGCAATCAGATGGCCAAGTCATCCCTTTGTCAGCCTCTTCATAACAAAACCAAAGTAAATTAGAAGGAAAAAAAAAAGCCATTCTAATCTTATCTCCACAATCCCAAATACAATTAGAAACTGTATTTAAAATTGCATCAAGATCAATGGCAAAACTCAGAGTGCAGAAAAGCAAGTTCACAACCATCTGCCTGGCTTGTATTTTGATAGATTCTCAGGGATGGTTAAGGGGAAAACTCCCTCGATATTACAGCATCAATCCATTAAGCTCTAAAACAACTTCCAAATCAATTTTTGAGAAATTCTGTAAGTTCACACAATATATACATCAATTCAATTAATTTAGCCAAGCAAACCATTTCTGCCCCCAGCTCATATTTTTTCTATATGATCTCAAACAATCTACAATAATTTGCCTGAGAAAATTATTTGTTCAATTCAACTTAAAAAAAATCTCTGCCTCCTCATTTGGGCTTTCTCACATCTGACTGCTGCCAGATGTTACAGGTAGAGGCAGACAGAACAGGCCATCTGTACTACTGAATGTCTAAGGCATATCCTAACAGGCTGTTGGCTTCATCTGAACATTAATGGCTGATGGCAGCAGAGCAGATGCAGTGGAGGACCAATGGGAAATGTACTGAGAAGCCCGGAATGGGCTCAGTACTTATGCACCAGATTAAAGTTGTAAATTATAAAAGACAATGCAATGCAGATTGAAAGACTGAGAATACTGCTTCAATCACAGCTTTCATTTCCAAATAACACTACATGGTGTTATATTTTTAAAAAGGAAGTCTTAATCTATTGTATTTCACCGAAGTTGGAAATCAGAAAATTAATCACCAAGATATTTATAAACTGAAGTGCATTTTAACAGCTTGCTTGACATG
The DNA here is from genome assembly GCA_011057875.1 of Pterocles orientalis. NCBI lineage: Eukaryota > Metazoa > Chordata > Aves > Pterocliformes > Pteroclidae > Pterocles > Pterocles orientalis. The sequence goes on from WKFP01014361.1 coordinate 903,629, forward strand.
CTGCAAAAAGGTCCAAAACTATACACTTCAACTGCATCAGTATAATTGTCAGATAACATGAGAAATACATGACTATATATACACTTGTACGAATACAGACTTATTCCTTAGTTGCTTGTAAAATACAGAGCTATCACAAAGGGCATTCATTACACTGTTGTGCTGTTTCTAAGCAAACAGATCATGTACAAGCGCACAGGACTATCCTATATTCCTTTAAAGTAGAATAAAATCAAAACTTTAAGCTTTTTTTAAAGTTTTCTTCTATGAAGTTCTATCTAAAGCATTGCAAGAGAAACCTGCTTTATTATGGATGTATATATATATTATCGAAGTTATTTTCCTGTTATTGTTTTCTTTCAGTTCCTCTGTAACTAACACCATTTGTTACTTTGTTTTGCAAGATTTTCTCTCCCCACCAGGATCTGCACTGAATTATTTCACCACAAGATGTTAGGGAAAGAGTTAAAAACTTCAGTTACTCTCAGCAAATCAAATGTATTCCATAACTCAAGAGAAATATATAGCTGAAGCAGATTTTGCTCCAAGACTTTTCTGGCATAAGAAGTCCAATACATAGAAAATCACATCTGAACTTTGCTGACATAAAGCTTTTTCGTGGTACCCTGTAAGTATACCCATACCTATCAGGAAAGAGATGTCTTTAGACAATGAATAAATAAAACTAACCCCACTTATTATCCTGTTAAATGCCCAAGTTAGTTCACAGTCTGGGTTAACCCGGAAAAACCTCAACTACATTATTGGATATGTAATGTTTACATTACTTTGCCAGCAACTGAACCAAGACCTACTTATTACACACAGACAGAACTTTGTTTTTAAAGATCACTGTAAATTAGTTTCCTTAAAAGGCTGAAGTTACCATCTCACTAGCTTCTCTCTGACTCCACCAGTTACCTGGCACAGCTATAAGAAAAGTTCACAGCAGAGCTATAATTCTGAAGGTCTTTGTATGCCTAGAAATCTTAAACAAATAAAGGGAAAGAAACAGATATAAAAGAGACTAGACAAATCTGATGAAATATGTGATGTGCCTGATCATTTTTGCTCATCAAAAATTTAATGACTACCATTGCTTCTCACTTCCTAAATTATGTTCGAGTCTCTCTCAGCACACCAGATAAATTCTAATCCTGTTTCCAACCTCGCACTGCAGGTCCTTTAATCACAACTCCCCTGTGAAGAAGCCCGCCACACAAAATGCCAGTGACACAGAGCGCCCGCTGTGTGCCCTGCCACCACCCAGGGATCAGCAGCTGGCAGCAGATCCCATTACTGCACAGGCATCTGTGGGCACTTTGGGGTCTTTCTTGATGAACAGCTATATACACACACATACTTCAACAGTTACCACAAGCAATTTCAGACCAATCACTGAGATATGTCACCAGTGTAATAAAATTACCTGTTTTGCTTTGGTTTGCTGAAGCAAAGGTGAAGATCACACTGCACTCCATCTATTCTGCTTTACCCAACTGCTTTGTCAACCAGCACAGGATCAAAATGACAGAGGACTCTCGTTTCTGTAAGTCAAATCCAGTAGTTCAGATGGTGGGGAGGGGAGGAACAAATACTAGATTTTCATCACAATAGCTAAAGGACTTGGAAGTGTTTGCTTGCTTCCCCCATTTAGTATTGAGTTTATTAAGCCTTGATCAATACTGTAAATTACATTCAGTATGCCCTTGCATCTATCAAATGCAAATAAGGGCTTTCATTAAACAAAAGGTAGGATTCATTTCCCAGTCACAGAACATCCTAGATGTTCTCTAAGCAGAACAGAGGAAACTTATGGCTTTTCTTTTGTTTGTTTTAATTCAAACACCCTAATGCTTCCAACTACTTAAAAAAATTAATTCACTAGTCTAAAGCTTTGGCTGCCTATGTGCCTATCTCTTTCTCAACATTTAATTGGATATCACACAAATTCAGAGGACAAAAATCTTCATTCTTTAATTCACACAATTAGCTTTACTCATGCCAATAGCTCCATTAGAGTCAATGGAAGCATTTCTTTAAGGGAAGGTTTTCAGGTTAGTTCATGGTTTTTCTTGTTTACTTTTCTTTCAGGCAGACACAGGTGAAACAATGAAGTTAATTAACTTCAAAATAGCTCCATAGGGTTTCAGTAGTATGAATCTGATCCATTGTTTAACATTATATTTCTTGACGTTTTCCTTTATTATCCTTTGAATAATTAAAACCCTTGAAAGCCTGTTCCATTAAACAACTAAATTTCACATCATTAGTTGCTTGAATAGCTGAAAGGGCAAACATAATACGAGCTATAGATAGTTTTGAAAAAACTTTGTTTCTTTATGTTGAATGACACCCACAAGCCCTGTCAACATAGATCTTTACAGCCTATATTACTGAAAGGTAGCTTCTGTAAAATGTGCATATGGTATTAATAGCAGATTTCAGTTCAGCAGCAAAATACCACTGCTATTAATCATAATCTGAAACTAAATTAAGCTATATTAAACTCTGAAAAAAATTAAGATTTTTATGTTAACCACACTTGCTCCATTTCTTCCCACATGCTCAAGCTATAGGATACTTTTAATTTAGCAGAAGGATAGGTAACATTTTTCCTCAGATAGAATCAATATTAAGGTAGGTATCAGTTACCATCTTAAAACAAGAGCTCTTGGGCCTAAATGCACAAAGGCAAAACAGGAATTGATTCCTACAAGTGAACAGGGTCAAACAGGAATTTTATTATTCCTTCTTTCTTCCCTAGAAACTATTGCAGTCTATATATCATCATTAATGGAAGGGGAAAAAAAAGGGTACCAAAATATCATCCCACACTTTCTTTAATCATATAAAAAAGTCATCACATAAGCATTATTCATTCAAAAACTGTCTCATTTTCAACAGCCTGGGGCTAAAGGGAGATACAGATAGGAGGAAGTTAACGGAACAATCTACAGAAAGGAACTTGTCATGCAAAGCACTATTTCAAAGGAAATAAAAGATAGAGGAAGACTATTCTGCACTTGCTCCACTGTTAAATATAGGTTGGAAGATAGCCATTTAAATTATTTATTACTGCTTATATGCTCATATATGCCTATTTCTTCCAATTATTTTTTTTCAATCAAGAAGCTTTGTAGGACCATATTTCCATTTCAAATGTGATAAGGTTAAAGATATTTCCAGTATTGCATTTTCCTCCCTCTAATGATTTAAGCAGTACAAGCTACTGGATCTTTTTCCACATGTTAGTTATAAACATTCTTTAACATGATTTGGTTTATAGCTTTATGAACTGTTTCAACACCTTTGAATATTTAACCAGTAAAAATAAACCAAACAGCTGAGGCCCAAATATCCAAGTTGGGAATCCCATCAGGAGATCCAGCTTCAGAAGTCCTGGTATAGGATAGGATATATATCCAATAGGATACCAGCTCCTCACTGGTCATCCTCCCTGGGTTTTGACCTCAGATTGATGGTTGCTCTCAGAAAGCTCCCAAATAACATTTTACTGACACTAATGACTAAATTGGATAGACTACAGTACATGCTGGGAAATAATGGTAAAACAAATCTATGATGTCCATAGTTAACCATACAGAAGGAAAACTAAGGTTCTGTTCCGGCTTTTTGACTACTATCACAGCAGGGCTACTGGCATTCAAGGCCAAGAGCAAGCTGATAATATCTAAAGCCTATAATGGCTTTTGCTGGGCTCAGAACAGTTAAATGCCAATGCTGCTGAGTAATCCTATAGCAAAAAGCTTCCTCACACCACTTTCTTTTCTTGACCCTAATTAGTTGTGGTGCTGTTGCTTTAACACTGGTCCATACTCATCTCATGGTACACAAAAAAAATGCTCTCAAGCCAAACTTTCAGAAGTGTATCTTTTGACTAGGGTGCTGGATGATTTGAAAGCAAACTTAAGATGTAAGTGTACACTTGAAAAGTCCACATTATGACACACTTTTCAGGCCATCATCATCTAGAGACCTCCTTCCAGCTGCATGGAAGAACCTAGAACTGAAGTGCATGTTAGTGGCAAGCAAGGGAAGGGCTGCTTAGCATGGTCTGCCTGACCTGCACCCCAGATCATGCCAGTTTAAAAAAAATCAGAGAGCTGATACCTTCTCCAGTAGCATCTGAGTTTCAAGATTATATTTTGCTGCTAAACTCCCCTTCATAGACTGGGTCAGCTAGAGAATACAGAGTGCCTTGAAGGCAAAGTTCTCTCTCCAAAACATAAGATCCTTTATAACCTTTGCTGGTTTTACCAATGCACAATATGGCAACTTCAAGCGTATTATCCATTGGAATACTATACCACTGAGCAGTGCAAGATAGCCGTCCCTTGCTGTAGCACTGAATAAATTTGCTGAAGAAGGAAATAAGCTGTAGGAGGTGAAATGCATGCTCCAGTTTCCAAGGAAAGCACGTTAATGCCTAATACATGGTGAGGGAGGAATAGTAAAAAAATACAAAAAAAAGAATCCATTATAAAAAAGTGTTGCTGGTGGAAGATCAGCAAGACCTATAGTGATCTGCTGAGTAAATTCCAGTCATGCAAGCTGAAACTGCCCAAGAGCAGCTTTCAGTGACATATCCAATTTCAGCTTTTACAATGCATGAACTATTAAACTCCACCAATATGACTCTTTATGGCAGCCTTTTTCAGAGCTGTATGCTGACTAACACTTTCATATAGAAAAGTATTTTGTTTGCTCTTCAGAGCATATTTCTCAAGGAAAAGTGCTAGCTTGTAGTACAGATTGATTGAGATCCTGATGACAACAGGAAAATATCCCAAAACAAACTTTGTTTATGTCAAGATTCCTATTCACCAGCTATCTGCACACCAACATGACTCCTCTCTCAGGGTATTTTATTTGAGAAACAGGGATTGCAGGGAGTATAATTTAAACCTAACAAATTAGGTTTGACATTCTTGTCTCAACAAAATAAATAGTGCCATTAATAAGGGGCCAAGACTGAGGTTAAATATTTGTCTAAACAAATATTTACTTCTAGTTTTCTTGTGTGCTATTAATATAGTACTATCATTATTTAAATATACACCTCATCGCGGTACAGGTTTGTCACAGGCTATCTGAGTAGTGCCTTTGTCAGGCTTTTAAATGAGATCTTGACCATATCTGCCTGGCTGCAAGTGACTAGATTAACCCATTATGAGCTGGAAAAACAGAGGAAGAACAAACAACTTTGTTAGTAACTGCTACCAACTTCACATGTCCATAACACACTCAGGATGGGAATCCAGAGGGGAATGGAGGCCCTAGAACAACCACTGACTGGCCTTATATATAGCGTCAGTCAGAGGGATCAGCCTGGGGGCTACGCAGTCATCAAGACTGGTGGGCAGCATACACCAGCGATGTAATCTAGAAAGCCATGAGTAGCTAGAACAATAGCTCCTCCTGAGGTAGCACCACAGACTGACACCCAGCACCCTGTAGAGAGCAGGGCCATACTGGATCTGCTACACATTGGGGCATGGCCACCATCAGCTCAAATACATCAAGCTGTCAGTGACTATCCTGTTCCCCTGGGTCCGTGGTGCCAGTCTGAACTGGGCTGGAGTGCATGTATAAATATTTCCCCCAAGCACCTAGCGCTGTATTATTTTGTATTTGTCAAAACTATAAAAACTATTATCTACTGACCTAAATAAAACACAACCATGCAGGGAATGCACCAGGTCCTTTCAACATAGATGTGGTAGGTTACTGCCCTCTGCTCCCCATCCCCAGCAGGGACTGGTAATTATCAGCACCACATTTGTTCCCACTGCACAGTACATGCCCTATTGAAAAAAAGAGTTGAACAATATTATGTTACCAAAACACCTGCTATGACATTAAGACTTACACAAATCCAACAGCTAGACTCCATCATTATCTAATCTAGCAGACTGCTCTTTCTACTTCTACCTGTCTTACTATGGTAACCTTTAAGTTATACTTTAGATTTTTTCCCCCCTATTTATAGTGTATAAAAATTCAGATTTCACGTAATCATGTGTTTACTCTCATCATCCCTTAGCTTAATCAAATAAATACTCAAGTAAATTCTCCTATTCTTTAGGGTGAAGAGATCATAGTTACTTTTCAAATCTTCTCAGATTCCTACAGCAGCATAAATTTGGATGAGTTCTACTAAACAGAAATAGCAGCTGTCAACCTTCCCCATGGAGACAGATTAGAACTGAACATTCAACCCATGCCCAAAAGGACAGCAAGAAAGCAGCAGCAGCAAACTTGAAGATTCTTTACGCACATGGAAAGACTTGTTCCTTCAAATCAGTCTATCTCCAGCCAAGCTAGATGAAGCATTTGAATAGTGTGGGAGGATCTCTAAAGATGAGAGGGACAGAACTCAGTGGTTTGATGTGAGAAAACATTAAAAGCTTCAGAGGAATCTGAGCCCAGTCGCTAAAACAAGAGAGCTTACGCAGACCGCTGGTTTCCTTCACCCCAGAAATGTTGCATGTTCCCTCCAATTCCACAAGGGTAAAGAAGACTAGAAAGGACAAACGCTAGCTTGTCTACCCTCCCCTGTTTCAAGACATCATCAGCAAGAGTTAGATGATGTGAGTAAAGGACAAGAATTATAAACCATCAGAGAAGCAGTCCAGTGCTGTAAACGCTGAGAAATACCAGCCCTTCCTTGAAAGGGTATTTCAGTACATGCTGAGCCCAGTGAAGTAGCAGCAACATCGATACATGCCTACCATGTTTAACTGGCCGTTTTCGAGCCATGCAAGGCAGTTATACTGCCACCTGCAATTGCATTGTCCTTTCCTTAAGGAAGAAATACAGATCACTAAAATGGAAAGCCTAGAGAAACTGACACACAGGTAAGACAGCCCAATAAGTTATCATTCAAACATTGCTGATATGATTTGTACAGTACAGACAGATTGACATAGTTCAGAAGTTTTTTCAGAGAATGAAAACCACTATTTGAACACTGCATCTAGAACATGGCAAAACACACCAGCAACATGCACACGCTCTTCTCTTCCACCCCAGCCTGTAAAGGAGTTCAAGCTGCACTCAATTTAAAAAATAAGCAGTTAGACTTGGCTCTATATGATCTTTTTGAAAGTGTTTGGCACACTAAGATCTTCACTCTTTACAACTTCCAAAAAGTGCTACCAGTCAGCAAGCCTCAGCCAGCCTGCTGACACAGTCAAGTGACATCAGTTTGTATACAGCAATTTTCAGTCTCCAAGAGAGACTTGTATGACTAACCAGAACACTCTAGCACTTCTGGCATTAGTCTATATAGAGACTGAAATATTCATGCAGATGGTCTTCACAAAAGTACACTGAAGCATCTTAGAGATACTTGGACATCAATGCATTGATTGGGGAACATATCAAGTTAACTAATGCCAAAGAGTTACAATAATGCCACTTCATCTCATGGCACAGATGGAGATTAGTACCATAACCACTTTAGGTGGGTGTGCAGTCACCCTAACACAAGAACAAACAAATCCTTCAGATCCTATAATGCCTCTCTCTCAGCATGGCAACACCCGACACTCCCCGTTTTCCTCACGGGTACACAATCACGTTTTGTACAGAACTGCTGGTGGTGTTGCTGATGAGGATGCCTGTATTCAGCTTACAACTACACTTTGAACAAAAAGTTGAAATCAGCACCCACAAACAAAGAGCACAGAATTCAGCCTGCATTTTTTCATCACATCCATGCACGTAAATAGCTGACAGTATTAAAAATAAAAGCCTGGCAGCAGTAAAATATTTGCTTTTGTTCCAAGTAAGTTGATATTAAAAATTGCTGTCTTTTTACACTAACACTTTCTCCACATTTTGACTGCATGGGCTTGAAAAAAAAAACCCAAGGTCTGTGCTTGTTGGTGCATTTACCATTGGACCTCAACCAAAATTCAACCTTTACCCGCTTTGAAAGGTGTTACTAAATTCCCCTACGGACTACACATTGGCCTGTCCTCCGATCTGTACAATGAAGCAATGAATACACCTGCCTTGTCCTGCTGAGAAATACTGTTTCTGACCATACCACTTATGAAATGTGAGAAAGCAGATTCCAGTGCAACCACATTTATACTGTTCTGCACAAATGCAGAAGACCCTAAAGCTGATAGTAATTGCAGGAGAGGAAAAGTTGGGGTAGTTCTTCCCCCCCCTTTCTTTTTAATAGAAATAACGTATTAGGGCTTTGGCAATGAAATTTCAGGAAACTTAGCCATGCTTTAGTTTACTTCAAATATACATTGTAATTTAGGATAACTGCAGGATATGCCTACCAAATGAAAAGAACTCTTTACTGTACATGAAAGGTAAACTTTGCATTTCATTCACAGCAAACAATGAGAACTACCATGAAATTGTTAAAAGCATTGCCAAATCAACTTGTTTGTAAGAGCCAGAACAGGCATAAACAACTTCTTAATGAAACCTGAATGTCAACCATGCAAGTCTCAGGAGGAACTCTAAAGAATCACTATTTTGAAAACTCAACTCTGTATTAAGTTCAGTTAAAAAGCCAACCCATGAACAGGAAAAATCTTCTTGTCCTTCCTTCACACACACATACACTTTCTCAATACTTCTAACAGGCATATCCCTCATTTAAAATACTTATCCGTGTCTTTAAATATCAGTAGTAAAACAAAACTGTATTGCCTTTCAGGGCTTCTCTGCTAAGTATCTATCATACTTTGGCAGAAGTTCTTTTTGCATATACTTCTTTGCCTTTAATTTAAAAGGTACATATGCACATGCATTTTGTGTAGTATTTCCCCTACAACACTCTCAGCCAGCCTGGATCCAGCCCTGCAACTGCTGATCCAGCAACATGGCAATTCATGTCAAAGGCTAAAACAATTAGATATGAACTTGATGAAATAGCAGCACTGCCCATTTACTAAATGATGTTGAAGTGTTTTCATATCTGTGTGTTTGTAACTGCAGGTGCCCTGTGCATTAGCCCTAATGTTCGTCTCTGCCACTCTGACCCATAACCATGAACACACAGAACAGATTATAACCTTGATAGCCTATCTTTGTCACATTTCTCAGTTCTACTGTAAAATTGTTCCACCAACAAGTACCAGTGAAGTCTTAATGCTGACAGGATGCATTTCTGCTAAACTGCCTAAATAATAGTTGTTCCATAGAGAGGAGAGATCTCCCAAGGGTCAGAACAGAAGGAAGTTATCAGATACTTACCAACACCATGCAATAGGCAGTGAGGGAATATTATGCATGTAGACCATATGCAATGTACATTGTTTTCACTGCCACAGGTTAAATTTCATCAATAAAGGTAGAAGTTCTTTTCAACTTTGACTACAGCTAAAAATGTGACTCAAATTTCTATCCATACAATTTTCAGTGATGAGGAAAAAATATCAGAGAATGGTTTAGGTTGGAAAGAACCTTAAAGATCATTGAGTTTCCAACCCCCCTGCCATGGGCAGGGACACCTCCCACTAGCCCAGGTTGCTCAAAGCCTCATTCAGCCTGGCCTTGAACCCCTCCAGGGATGGGGCACCCACAGCTTCTCTGGGTGACCTAGGCCAGTGTCTCACAACCCTCACAGTAAAATATTTCTTAATATATAATCTAAATCTCCCCTCTCTCAGCTTAAAACCATTATTACTCATCCTATCACTACAATCCCTGATAGAGTGCTTCCTCATCTCTCCTGTAGCCCCCTTCAGGCACTGGAAGGCTGCTATAAGGTCTCCCTGGAGCCTTCTCTTCTCCAGGCTGAACAACACCAACTCTCTCAGCCTGTCCTCATAGGGGAGGTGCTCCAGCCCTCTGACCATCTTTGTCAGAGTCTGAAATAATATATATTTGATGTAATTGGCACTGTTGGCAAGGTAAGTCATATGACAAGAGTGCTAAAGCCCTTGATTACAGCTAGTTTGAGAACGATTTAGGGGATAAAAGGAAATGAAGGAGTGGGACAGCTGCTTTGTGAGGCCCAACCTTAAAGGAGGTAGAGCTTGGTTTTGGATCATTGATCATCCAGAAAGAGGAGATAAAATACAGACATACAGATCAAGATACTTTAAGACTAGTAGGACATTTCAGGAATGATCACCAAATCCCAGGTAGAAGAGATAAAATATTCTGGGGAAGATATAAGATAAACTTCATTGTTACAAGGAAAATCTGCAACTGTACTAGAAAGATGCACTAGAAGGATCAGTTCAAACAGAAGATTTTGACATCACTTAGCCAACATCACATCTGTTAATAAAAGTAAAACTGAGTAAAACATCCAGTTCATCATAAACCCACAGTCACTAGTAGCCTGAGCTAGAAACTGGTCTAGAATTCACAACTGAGGCACAAGAATACATTTAATTCAGGGCAGACAGTTGGGACTGATGGCACATTACACCAGAAGAGTTAGGCCTTGCAAGCTTTGTTTGGCACAGCTCTTGGGTCGTAGGCACACACCAAGATGTAGCTCCTGGGAGAGCTATCTATTCAAGGCCGGACTTCTAATGTGCAAGCCATATGCTAAGCTTAAACATTGTATACTCCTTCTGTTGAAGCTGAGCCATACTGAAGAAAGAAACCATATTGCAAGAGATTCATATATTAGCAGAAGAAAACCTAACCAAGGGGAAGCAGGATTCTCTAAGTCACTGGAGGCTCAGACCTCCTCCAAGGGCTAGTTCTGTATTTTCCCCAACAATCTTTTAACAAAGACATGCACGTGAAGTAAAAGTTTGAGTTCTTGCCTTGATTTTCTGTAAAAATAAATCATTCCTTCTTTAAAGAGCAAAACAAGCCAAAGCATGAATTTGCACATAAAAGACGATCTGATAGTAAAGGCAAATAGAGTAATTAATCTTCCCTCTCTCTTAATGAATGAAAAAAAGTAGAGGCTTTAGGATCAGGTCAGCAATGTTATTTATATAGCCAAGCTTATCAAGCAAGACAGCAAGACAAGAAGCCAACATTGGTGGGCAAGCAGGAGAATCAAAAACAAATCCAAATTTTCTTCTCAAGTCCTCCCAGATCTCTTGCAGGTGTCTAACATGATATGAAGAACAGGAAAAAAAAAATCAAAATTCTTGAAACAACTTTCCAAACCTCAAGAAAAAAAAGGGTTTCAGTAGTTTAAGCTCAGGCATCCAGCTGCACTGACATCAAAGAAAGAAGAAATTTTTTTAATAAGTCCTACATCCCCTAAACTCTTCGTCCAAAACAATCTCTGCCCAAAGGCAGAATGATAAACTGAGACACTGCTTCAAGGAGACAGTCTTTGAGGTACCTGGATCATCACTGTAACACAAGTCCATGTGAGTTTGGTTACTCTTCAGTCTCTTGGAGGAGCAAACCAGCAAATCAGACACCTCACTCTGGACATTTTTGACTGACAGAAGGTCTCAGCCAACTGTAACACTAAAATGCTGTTCAAGCATTCAAGAGTCTTACATGCAGCACAGAAGGACAGGAATTTATAGCAGTGATTTAGTTAGAAAAAAAAAATCACTGTGAAGTCCTAACTTCTGCTGAGCTAAGGCAATTTTCTCATGTAGAACCACCTTGATCAACTACCCACACAGAGGAATTGCACTTTGGCACAGTTGTATTGGCTGGAGATTTATACAAAGATCCTCAGGATTGATTGCATTCAGTTTTCTAAGAAACTGAAAAAAACAACTAAAATACACTACTTCTAAAGCATTACCATTTTTCAGAAAAAACATATTCCTGCACTTCTGGAGCTTACATACCTCTTTCTAATGCCCCTGCTGCTTCTGCACTTCAATATTTTTCTTACAGCCACTAATTAGCACACCAAAGTGTAGCAAAATTGACAGGTAAATTATCCTTTAAGAGCATTAAAAACATTTTCCAGATAAACTGTTATATTAAAATACATTAAAGCAATGATTTTTCTATACTAGGTCATGAAAAATATTTCTCAAAGTCTACACTGAAAATTTGCATTCCACCTGAAGTTATGATTTGCAATTTCTTTCACATATACCTTTTAGAGTAACAGAAAGCCTCCTTGCCTCCCTCCCTGTGCACTGCTCTTCTAAAACCAACAGGACCAAAAAATACCAGCCACTGCATGTACCTACCTGAGAGGAACAGCTGAACCTCTATAAGCTCCTCTTGGGTGATTATTCATTCCTCCCTTCTCTGGCACCAAAGGCAAATCTGCACTTGGATGCCAAGACCCTTCTTTACAGAGTCAGGCTTTAGCCCATGTAAGCACTCACTTGGATTTGTGCTAAAAGTGTACACAGAGCATGCGTCTACCTAAATTTGTCTTGAATGCCAAGGTAAAATAAAAGCTTTTCATATTAACAATCATATTTCTACAAGATAGTAAAAGTGGACTAATTTTTCTTTTAAACCTATAAAACATAACAGCCTGCACTGAGCTGTTTTGCACTACTAAACTACTGTAAGTACAGCATGTTTAAAAACTCATTTTGTTATTTCTACACTGCACTATACCTCAAAAAAGCAAACATGGTCAGGCTTTGCCAGAATCTAAACCAAGAATGCTGGTTAGAATTACTGAATAAAGTTATAGTTAAATTGAGAGAGCAATTTCAAGTGCCTTTAACTTCAGCTTTCCAATTTAAAACTACATCTTCTGAAAAGAAACAGAAAAATAAGATCACTCCCACACATCACAGGCTCTTAAGTTCTCTCAAAACAGGACAAAAATCCTCATGTTTGAAAACTGAAAGAACATCACTAAGACATAACCACAGAGGCACTCTGTTACCCATAATAACTAGAACGGCCATGCCACAACAGACATAAAATTCTAGAGATACATTTGCCCCCTGAGGCACACTGATCCACCCTTTTGGACAATGTGACATGTCACAAAGTCTTCCCAACTATCTCTCAAGAGAACTCTGTTAGTGGCACATCTGTTCAAGACCATGTCTTTCCAGTGGTACTTGGTGTGTTGCCTGTGATCTGGCCACAAGAGAGCACACAGGCAAGTCAGTAGAAACCCTGCAACATACTAAGAGCTGGTTTTTGTTTTGTTACACCAAATGTGACATACTTCCACACAAGTGGAAAGCAGTCTTAAAGTTTTTTAATATAGTGTCATTAATTATAGGACCATTAAACTAAACAGTAGCTGATATTGATAGTAAAAGACTGCTACATGCACACATATCTAGCTACGGGCCAAACCATATAAAAAGGGAAAAAAGACCAAATTTCAGTCTCAAACTCCCCTCTTGAAACTTCTTCCCTTTCTAAATATTGTTCTGTGGAACAAAGACTTCAACAGTTAAATCCACCATCTACAGAGATAACGGTCCCACACTGGGAAGCACTACAGGATGTGTCCAGTAACACTCCAGGAGAACCCCAAACCTCCCCTGTCCCAGATGAATCCAGATTTCATATGGAGCAAAACAGCTCCAGAACAGGAGCCTCAGAGTAGTTGACAGCCAAAATTCTCTTGAAAGATGGTGGTTTGACTAGCCTCATGAGAGGAGAGAACTGAGCCCAGTTTTCCCCACAGCTCCAGTATGTGTTTTAACAAGTTGGCTGAGTAAAACAGTACTGCGCAGCTATGATTACAGACTGCCACAGCTATATTTCACAATACACAAAAAAGCTATAAAAAAAATTTCAGTTCTTCCCCTTAAGATTTTATTTGCATGGAAGAAGTATTTCCCTATAGCTTAGCTTACTGACTTGCAATCTAGAGGGTTGAGCTGCATTGCAACCTATTGGCTGGGTTGAAAAAAACCCTTTCCCAGGCTTCTCCACCAGCACTGTGAGATATCCAGGTGCCCCACTCAGAGGTACTGACCTGATCTCAATTATTTAAACACAGGCTTTGTGATAGATCTTGTTACAACATCGATGCCCCCCCTCTAGATCTGACTCTTGACATTTACACTGAGTCCTATCTTCTTGGTGAAAGAATTTAGTACACACAAGGATTGTTTCTTCTGCTCTCAAATCCCTTTCTGTCATCCAATACACACAGCTGCTTTGCTGCTCTGGCATGGATAACTCAGACTAACTAAAAAAACCTCTGAAGTCTGGCTCATAAATAAACCAGACAACTGACCAAAACCTGTTCCCATCTCCCCTCTTTCAGTCTGTTCCAGACAAGCACACTCACAAATTACCCATAATATTGGCTATATATGCTGCCCCAACACAGTGGTGGCATTTTGCAGTTCAGGCTGCAACAATTCATGGTATATGGCATACCACTCAGCAAGGTGAAAGACATATCACAAGCTGGCTCCTTGGCTGCACCACACTTTAGCCTAGGTCTCTCTTAGCAGAAAAGAAAACAGAAACCCAAAAAATAACCCAAAGCATGACATGACTTTTATTCCCTGAGAGTCATACCATACATCACAAAATGCTGCAGTCCTGCTCTGTACAGAAGTATTTTCCATTGTTATGAGCTCTAAACAGTTGCCACTAAAATCTTGTTGGATTTCATTAAATATTGTTGGAATCCCTACTGCAAATAGAGCAGTCAGTGCAAGCACTTACCTTGGTATAGTGGTAATTGAAGAATAAAGGATAGGATTTGCCATGCAGATCTACATGCGAAAGTATTTCCAGCATAACCAAGCATCTCCTACTGAACTGTATGCAGGTTTAGGTTTCATTGACATTGTGCTTTTGTCTTTCAGAGACTGAAGCAGTCTCTGATGGATAAGATTAGGGCTCTGGAACATGCTTAGCAAGGCTGAAGATACTGCCAGAAACAATCTACCTTTCAGCAAGTATTTATTCTACCTAACCATCCATTCCACCATCAGAAAGCATAACTTCGTTTAAGGATTAGAGAAGAAAATATCAAACAACAAGGTAATCCAAATCTGGACACACCTATCTCATGACCTGATGGCTTGCTCCTCTCCATTGATCCTCATAGAGGATGTACGAGCCACACAGAGTACTGTTAACACACAAGAAATTCCCTAATCTGAAAGGGATAGTTATTTTGTTGTAGAACTACAAAGGTACTTTAAAATAAATCTTTAGAAAATTCTGTCTGTAAAGGAGGAGCACAGTTTTATACAATCCAAACGAACTTTCTGGAAGAACAGAGCGCCCATAGAGTTACTGCTCCATTTTTCAGCATTCTGTATTTATGGTATATTAGAAATCAAACATGGACCACCTGCACAGCACAAAGAATTCATCATTTGTGTTTTAGATTTTTTTTTAATCAATATCTGGAGATCCACAAAATACAGCTATTTTCAAAGCAAGTTGTTAGCAACACAATCAAAGCTTGTCTTTTCCAGCTGCACATGGAGGGGGGGAAGTCCTGATATTGGGTCCCAAAAAAATCTGAGTGTACCCAGAGTTGATTCAGACAGATATAGCTTAGCCATGAAAAGTCTTAAAGTCTAAGAACCCTGCCTCAGCTGTTCATTTATTTGCTAAGACTTCCTTTGTTAATGGTTAGTATGTTGCAGCATTGTAACAAGCAATATGAAAACAAGGCAGCCTCCCAACTACTGACCCAGTCAGGAGGTCATTGCTGTATTCCACTGACCGAGCTTTTCAAAAACTTAATACTGCACATGAGTTATTGCTGTACCAAAAAATTAAAGTTTAATTCAGAACTCAAGGCCCTTCATCTATACCTGCCCTAATATCTGCCCACCTTCTGGATATCCAACAGCAAATACTGCCCCAGTGACAAAACAAGTCCCATGGGAGACAAATTCTTGGGGAAAGTAAAAAAAGAGCATTTATCTCAAAACTCAATTTATTGAGTATGAATATTTATTAATTGTTGGCTTATTTCTAAGGCTATATGTGTTTTATGTCGTCTCTGCACAGCTCCTTGTGTGCCTGGCATTGCACTGCACTATCAGGCCACTCACACTTGGGAATTTACAGGACAAGAACTATTTGCTTGAGCAATTCCCACAAACTTTACTCATGAAATTAGTCCTCTAATTCACATTCAAATATTTGAAAACAAGGTTTATTTCTTTATAATCAATATAAGCATTACTTTTTTAGTTTCCTCTTTACTGACACCATTATACAAAAGTCGTTGGTGCTGCGTTTAGTGGAAGCTGAAGAGCCTTATGGAAAGCCTATAAAACCAAACGGGTTTGCTCCAAATAAACCAGAAATTAAGTCACTTTTACAAACATAAAAATACACATCTTAGTAGAAATGCAAGATAACTCCTGTACTTATTCATAAACAAAACCCACCCACAATCAACTCATTCCTCCTCTCTGACTACATAAATGGAAGGGGGGAAAAACATCATCTTAAGTAACAAACTGAGAAGACGGATGAGATAAAAGCTTTTGCCCACACACGTCCGGTTCTGACCACATCTCTAATCATGCTATGGTGAGTGTGCAAAAAAGCCCACACACTAACTGGGCTTTTCATTTGCTTAATACGAGTTCTGTTTGGGATTCTGCAAACATTTGATGTGGATAGGTAACTCAAAGTTTCAATAAAACCTAAGACAGCTTTTAGACAGATGACATTTTAACACCTTCATGACACGTATGGCCACCTTACCGTAAAGAAGTTATATTATGTCACATAAAGGACACTTTTACATGCAGCAGAGCACAATCACTTAAAAACCTCAAGTCTGAGTTCTTGCCATGCAGGAGCACTTTGTGCCAAGTTCCAAACTTCATTCATTCAAATACGCTTTCTTACAAAAGTTCACACGCCCACTCCCAAGTTCACTGATTATTGCCCAAGCAGTTTATTCAGGTGAATACGCACTTCATGTGCTGAAGTGTTCAGTAGCCATCCTGTAACACAACAGGGAGCTTACCGACAAGCTCTGGTAAATCTTACTTCAGCAGTTTACAGTTGCCAAACCTAAATTCCCACATACTCCCCTGTTGCTTATCTACCAGAAAAGAGAGTAAACGAAACTCTTCACTCCAGACTTCAGCTTCCTCGCATGAAGTCAGTTTAATTGGTCATTTAAGATAATAGTCCATACTTTGTAATGAAGCACATACATTACTGTTCTTCATTGTGCCCTGGAGAGCAGATCAACAAAAGGAATCAAGTGGGAAGGCAAACATGAACCACTCCAGCAGGATTCTCCAGGGCTCACCAGTTAGCAACCATAGTCAGAAGTATTTACTGCAGCCAAAAGGAGAAAGATTATTGTGATTGATGGGGGATTTTAACAGTCAAGTTTGATTTTTTTAAATTTAAAATACAAAACCAAAACTAAGGATAGAGTTGTGCATGGAACAAGGCAAGCCATGTCTCCAGAGACCTGACAGCAGCTGGACTCCAAAAACCATTACAAAGGAGACACACAAAAGGCTTTGGCAAGGACACCTCTCAACCTGGTAAAATCATTCTGCTTCCCTTGATATAGAATCATAGAATGATTAGGGTTGGAAGGGACCTTAAAGATCATCAAGTTCCAGCCCCCCTGCCATGGGCAGGGACACCTCCCACTAGACCAGGTTGCCCAAAGCCACATCCAGCCTGGCCTTGAACACTTCCAGGGATGGGGCATCCACAACCTCCCTGGGCAACCTGTTCCAGTGTCTCACCACCCTCATAGTGAAAAATTTCTTCCTAATATATCCTTCCTAATATATCCTTCTCAACTTCAGCAAGGGATATTTTCTCTGCCCTTTCCAGATCATGGTAAACCAAAACAGGATTTTAATGACTCAAGAAGATATATGGAAACTTCTGTTAGGAATATACTACCCTGCTTATCCCTGGAGGAACCTGAAATGCAAACAAACATTCAGTCCCTTGTTTGATCCAAGTGTTTCATGCAGCCAAACTAATTCAGCTGCATGCAGCTTCTTTTCCCAAAGGATTTAAAATACCTGGGTTTTGCACTATCCACAAGAGAATCAGCCTGGGAAACATGCCATCCAAGTCCACCTAGCTTTTATCTACAACAGATTCAAGTCTGCAATCTGGTACATTTAACCACTAGACATAGATCCAGCCTACCCGTACCAGCACATGGGCCCCCTGAATTCAAATGTAGCATCATGCTATGGTGATACACTGTCTCTACACTGATGATGTTCCTGTCACATTATACTTCATCTTTAGCATTGAGATTGAGTGGCTTGCGGTTCCTCAGGCTCTTCACTCAGCTGACCAAAGGAACAATTAGGTTTGGAAAAATAAAATAATTTACTAGTGCTTCTCCACCAACCTGAAAATTGATTTTATAGGTGACAAGTGAGATCAAATGGGAGTGAAAAGGGGAAAAAAAATCTCCATTCAAATTCTCAGAAAGTTTAACTGCCCTACCACCAAGTT
The DNA here is from genome assembly GCA_011057875.1 of Pterocles orientalis. NCBI lineage: Eukaryota > Metazoa > Chordata > Aves > Pterocliformes > Pteroclidae > Pterocles > Pterocles orientalis. Next base: position 921,950 of record WKFP01014361.1, read on the forward strand.
ACCATTGGTTTAAATGAACTGGAGGGAGATCCTTTGAAATCCTACTACAAATTGTTTCCACCTGCTCATGAAATAGGCAAAACCCAGATACCTCAGGATAGGAAAACACCACACAGGCTATTCCTGTTGTCCTATAAGGAGATCTTAGAGATGCAGAAAAGTCTAACAAGATCTTAATGAAAGTCACTTCCAGCTTCTTCACAGACTGCCCAAGTGCAGTTGCCAAAGCCAAGGAGTTAAACTTTCAGGAACATTGGCACTGGTTGTGGATGGGAGATATGTGAAATAGAACTTACATGGGAATGTATTTGACCTTGGGTTTACTCCTTGTGACTCAAACTTTCATTTACTTTCTGCAAAAGCACAATACATGTCTGTCTTGGTCAGATTACACTGAATCTGTATTCTTTCTGTAAATTAAGGAACTATTTGAAGACATGAGATGTTGGATAGTAAGTTATGGTAATTGCTCTTGCTCAAGAACAAAAAACTATGCAGCCATTGACAAAACTCAAGATGTAGGAATTACAGCCCTGTCCTCATTTGGGCTTGTAGCTGGGTTTGGTTCTTTATGTAAAATTTTAAAAGCTTTAAAGATTCTGAATGGCTGGCTTTAACTTTGGAACTAAAACTAGTCTTAATTGGTTTTGAATTAGCCACCAAATAACTTACTATTTTTAAATCACTTCTGCTAGCTCAGGAAGAGGTGCCCACCAACTGAGACATAGTATCACACTGTTAAATACATGGGCTGCCTTTCCCATTTGACGCCCCCACCTGAATCACAAAGTGAGCTTCAAGTGTCAGAGTGGGATCCCTGCAGAGAGATCCTCACAGACAGACGGATGCAGCAATGGAGTTTGACAAAGTTATTAATACACTTGCTCTTCTATGGAGCCTTTTCCAGTCATCACAGCTGTGCACATCAGGACTTGGCAGGTTTTTTGGATTACAACATCTTCAGGTAGGAACAGCAGTCAGAATGTGAAACAAAGTCTCTCTTACAGAAGAAGGGAGAATTTTAAATTAAGTTTAGCTTGTGCAAATTGCTTACATCTTTCATAGACAGAATCTGACAATAAGCAAGCACTAAGACATAATAGCATTGAATAAAGTACTTCATAGAGGGACTTGGTTCAGGAGCCAGAAAACACTTTAATGAGCAACTTCTGTCACAAGGCAGCTGATGATCTCTTCTGTGGCATTTCATGTATCTCTCAGTGTGCAGAAAAATGTTTGAGTCAAGCTTATCCTTGCAACTATCAATTAAAACTTAAGGAACCTTATTTTTCCAAGCCATTTAATAATGATGGTTCTTTGTTAGAAGTCACTTAAATGTAAACTCCACCTGTTATTTTGCAAATAGTGACAATTCAAGACTAACAGTAATAGATTTGATGGTCTTTATTCAAAAATAATTTTCTCAAACTAAAGTTTCATGAAAACAACTATTACTTGCTCCTACAAAGTCCAAGATAATTAATGTAATTTCCACCAGCTGTAATAGGAACAGTTTCAATTACCCTGCTTTTCAATTATTCTCCATAATATCTTATTTTAGAAAGACTGGAGTGTCTTATTAATAAGTGTTAAACAGATAATGATGATTGGGGAAGTTAGGTGAAGAGGTGAGAAACTGTCTACACAGAAAAAATTGTATCATCTATTATTTACCCTATCTCAGTCAAATTCCAAAGAAAAGGGAAAGACAGAATAAGTGACTTAATGTGAATATCTGAATTGGACACACAGATGAGTTATAAGGATTAAGGTCAAAGGATAGGTAAAGGACATAAATCTGCTCAATGTTCATTAAGATGCAGATGTTTTATTTAAAGACACCCCTAATTCAGACCAAGATTAATAATAATAAGAAACTATAAGACCAGCACTGTCAGATTTCTACTAAAGTAAGCTCTTCGAATCTTTGAGTGTGATTTAAGCTAGTGGCACAAATATGTAATTGGAGAAAGCTGTTTTTTGACGAGGTGCTTAAATCCCAATTTGAGGTATTATGCAGGGGGTGGGGATGGACAACACTGCACAATCCTTTACAGTCAAAATTGCTGTTTTCCAAAATAAAATCCTTACCTGACATATCATACCAGCTAATTAGCAAGTGTTCACATCCACATTAGCTAGTCAAGGATCTATGAGAACCTTGCACAGGCATAAGCAATGGTGTGTTCTGTTCCGAGGTTAAAGTGCTTTCAGAACACAACGGTAACAATGAACTCATCTACTAGTTCCAGTAGTGCCTTGATTATGCCAAGAAAGGCCATTTGACCATCAGATACTAGAAAATTTTTTTCATCTGAAAGAAGAAAGGTTTCAGTGCTTACAGTTCTGCTATTTAAAGTGCTGTACAGAGCTCTACAAGCCATGAAGTACTAAATATTTCATTCTATATAAAGTTTTCACAAATTGACTTATGAAGGGTTTTAACATGCAAAGATCAGAATGCATTGCTTTATTTATTTTATTTCACATAATCTTCTACTTCAGCATTTCAGAAAGCACCCCATTCATTTTGCTTGCCATTCCAGAAAAAGTTAATCAATGTAAAAACACTACATACCTTTTTGTGTTAGACTTGATAATTAAAGAGGTCAAGCCGATTTTATGAACTAGACATAGCTGTTTAGCAAAGTTTTGTTTATACTATGCCATCAAATACAGGTAAGACAGAACAGACAATTAAGAAAGCATAAAGACTACTAAAGGTATGAAATAGGCTAAAACTATAAGAAAAATCATATATAAACAAGTAACCCTTATAAAGGGAATACAAGATGTGTACAAGTGGTATCTCAAAAACATGCTCTATATTCAAATGTCTAATTGTGTTTCATTATAAATCCTGCTTTGTAGCAATTAAAGACTTATCTAAGTTGATTTTCATCAATGTGAAGCCTGGCATTACAGTGCTCAATTTAGATGCATCTCCTCTTTCCTAATTTCGCAGAACAGTTGATGTAAATCATTCCAGACCTTTTCATTATTAGATGAGAAGCTCATACCCTTATTGTTTCTCTAACCAATCAAAAAAGCTTAATAACAAAAACCTCATAATTTGTTGAATCATTCCTTTTTTTTAATGCCTAGGAGTAAAAAGAGTCTCCAAGACCTCCGTTACCAACGGTTCTTAACAAAGGCATCACATAGGCTGTACTCCAAAATAACAGCACTGAGTATGTAGAATCAAAAGGATACATCATCCAACATAATCTCTAAGTAAAAACCCAAAAAGGTCCAGTATAGCACCTCTTACTTGGTCCAAATTGCCTTTAATTGCAGTCTAGACATTATAAGATTAAGTCTATGATCACTCCATGTTAACAGCAGCATCAGTGTAATAGACAAATTCTCTTACAATGAGACACAGTTTTTAATAGCCTTAGGTAAGGTCTGTCACAAGAATTCACTTACAGCTTTGAGACAAGTCCTCACCCCGCTTTGGGTACACAGGTGTCTGTACACAGCAAACCTGCCCGTAACATAGGAAAGCAGAGCATCTGGAGCCATCCTTTCACACACACCAGAACAGATCCAAGAGAAAATACAGTTATTGAACTCTTCCTCACAATATCTTCACACTCTATCCTCCCTTGCTTAGAACCGAGACAGATTTCATAACAGTATATCCTTGAGAACACCAGGTGCTTCAATATTTAGGGATGAGCAGGTTGGAAGTGTACTTCAAGGAGCTTTCAAACATTCACATTTACCATGTGTCATTCCACACAGTGGAGGGGAGGTTGGGTTCCTTTTGGATGAAGCTAAATCACAGCACCCCTTGTACTCCAGACACAGCCCATGGAATCAGGATAATTTTAAATCTAAATAAAAACAGGTGCATTGATATGCTTAAGGTGTGCACATGAACTCCTCAGCTCCTCTCAGTTCACACTACATGTCCATCCCATTGGTTCGCACCTCTTCACAAGATCCATGTGGCCAGAAAGAGTCCAGTCAAAAAAACAACTCAGCCAGAAGGAGAAGAAAATCCTGCCCTGTGTACAAGACCTCATTCATTTGCTGCAAGTGCCAGTCCTCATGTAAACCTAGCCAAAGCTTTACTAAATTGTTCTGTATTTTAAATTATGCACAGGAAGAGATTATGTTAACCTGCAACCAGGCTGTTGGCAGCACAGTCCACAGAGCCATTCACTCCCATTTTCACTGCATTGCCAATGCTATTATTTAATGGCTGAATGTGAATACCTGACCCAATTATTAGCAGAAAACTTCTTAGAACAAATTCATGAAAAGAATATGAAATACGAGTGACCGAAACAGTCGGTCAACTGTTCAACCAAATGGTCCTAAGGGAATCTGCACGCAAAGATGCTGAATAACTACATCCTAGAACTTCTCACCTGCATGAACACATACGGAAGAGGAGTTGTATTTGCCATGGAACGATCTTTAAAAATTGTTTCAAGAGAACAGTAAATTTTTGGCCATCACTTGTGCGTAAAACAAAGTAAAACCACTAAAAAAGGAAAGTTACCAGACATGAACACAAACCAGGGGAAGTGGAACAATTTGTTTAGAATAAGAAAGGGCTTCTAGCCGAAGCCCTTTGAAGGGGTCAGCCAACACACAGATAATCCTGTCAATAAAGTATACTTATGTTTCCTAGAAGCTTTTGTCACAAATCCTTATTAAAGGCTCCTAAAGAAACTCAACTGTAATTAGATAAGAGAAGATCCTACCCTTCATTTCCTATCCTTTGATCACTTATTAACTCATGAACAAAGTAAACTGTCCTTTCAAAGCCGTTGCTAAGACAGTCCCTGAAAGATTTATATCTGGTTCTTTACTGTTCAATACACTTAAGTGATCAAGATGGAGCAGAGGGGAGGATGACATGTGAAGAGAAAGCAGAGTAGTGTACAGAGTTCACAGCCTAAGAGCTGAGGATTACTGTGACAGGTTGGAGAGTACCTTTAAGCAGATGAGTGAAGACAAATTAATGCAAAAACAGAGAAAAAAATCAGTCTCTACTTCACACAAACACTTAAGGCAGGAGAGTTACCACTCAGGGAGGATACTAGAATCAACTCTATTCAGAAGCAGCCAAATAGGTGGTTTGAAGTTATTAGGAAAGGAGCAGTAAACCAGAAAGCATCATGATATCCCTTCAAAAGGGATACACACACTTATGAATCTATATTGCATGCAGTTCTATTAATCCCATTTAAAAAAAAGTAGAAAAGACACAGAATGTTGCAAGGATAATCAAAGGTATGGGAAAATCTTCTTTAGAAAAGGATTAAGTAGATTAGTTTGCCATCTGAAGAGAGAACTAGGGGAGAGATACAGCAGTAGTCTACAAAATTACGCATTGAATAAAGAAGCTGAAGAGCAGATTAATTCTCTTCTACAGCAGAGCGAAGCAAATAGGTAGCCCCCAGTAGAGTCATCATTGACAAGGTTTAAAATGAACAAGTCAGATACAATGGATAGACTATCAGGTCTTTCTTAGCCTTGTTAGTGATTGACTGAAGGAAAGAGCAAGTAGCCCTCAGCCCCTTCAGCATTCTTAATCTACGACTCCATATCCGTGCAATACACCTTATATCTCCAGTTCTGTAAGGAGTCAGTGTATACACACAGCCTGTCAAACTGATTTTTTTTATTCACCTTATGCATCTGTTGTGTGTGGTTTGGTTTTTTGCTTGGTTGGTTTTGACGCTCTTCTTCACATTTCAAGCTAGCCTGGAAATGCTTTCACTTGGCTAATTCTTGTCTAACACACAGTACCCCAGTCTGCATAATGTTCCAAGGAGGATGGTGGAGAAGTTATTCTCCTATTCAACTTGAATGTTTCCTAAAGCATCCACTAAAATTCATTTTAGCATAAGACTTATTTGATCACTGCAAATGTTAAGGTTACAGAAAAAACATCAAAACCAGTCATTTGCAAATATTTCATTATTTGCACTTACAGAACAGTCACTTATTTTCTGTGAAGTCTATATGCTCAAAACCATTCACAGGCCTTTAAGCATCAGCTGGCTTCCCTTCCCTGCCTGATGCTCTTATGAGAGGGAGAAGGGAAAGCATGAATGGCAGCTTATGGATCTCACCCACAGCCACTCTTCCCTAGTATAAAATTCACTCTGGCACAAAACTATTACATTTCCACTGAAACCACCAAGACAAATACTTGGATACCTAGCCATATATGCATGTTTTTCCCATGTGATGTAAAATTTGATTTCATTTTCATCCCGACTACATCAGCTAAAGAAAGGTAGATGAAAGGAGCCTTACAAAATTTTGAGAGTATTCTGCCCATCTGTAACAGTAACCCAAATGCTGAAAAAAGTCAAAGAGCTGTCTATAGGAGGCTCCCAATTGTACATAAATGCTGAACTGAAGGATGCAAATTAAAAAAAAATAAAAAAACCCAGCACCAAACCAAAAAAATAACCTATCAGAGAACTAGCAACTGCTGGGCAGGTTTCCTAGTAAAGGACAGCCATGGCAGTCTTTAAAGTGGCTATAAACCAGTACGCCATGTTCACAAAGTTGGCTGATCAGGAGTTTGAAAAACCTATTAACCCATAAGTAACTGCAATACAATCTCTGTTTTTTATTACGGAGTTCTTAGGTGCAGTGGCTGTTCTTCCCACCAACAGCTGTTTTTAAAAACAAGGGCAACCCAGTGCCAGTTTGCATAATTATATTAATTTCAGAAGTAATACATCAATTTATATGAAGCATCAACCTATTTCATAATTTTCACACTAACAGAAGATAAGGAAAAGATTAGCAACTGAAGATTTTTATACAAAAGACTCCCCCTTCAAAATAATTTTGACAAGGATTAGAAAAACATAAAAGCATTCCTCACACTACTCTTGTTAAACTGGACAACTCCTATAGATCTTTAAGAAAGGAGAACTGAGAAAGGCACACCTTTCATTGCAGGAAAAAGATAATACATGAAGGCCAAGCTTCAGCTTGACCTTTATCTTCATAAGGGAGAACTCTCTAAAGTGACCAAAAGGTTAAGTAAACTTTAAAAAGGTCATCTGTCTTTAATCTGGCTATATAGATCCTTTTTTGATGTTCAATAATACACAGCTACTGTTCATTAAATATCACCCATCCCTTCTGTATTTTCACCTTCTGTTTTCAGCAGCAGCTAGATTTTTATTCCATCACATTAAATAACTTGCAACTTCTTTCAATCCAGCTCATTTTCAAGTTATGTAAACAAATTTCTCACTGTTGCCCTTTTCTAAGACTTCTGCAACATGGGAGGTACGTACGTATGTACACATACTAGTTCTAAGTACATTAGGGCCTTCTTAGCCCCAGTATCAGTCTTCCATACTTTTAAGATACAGTAATCATCTATTTCTCTCTTCAGAAGTGATGCAGCTCAAATCATAATCAGCTCAAGCACATTTCAAAACAATTATATAATACAAATTGTATCAGAAATGAAACACTGAACTCCAAATTTAACATATGAATGCAGGATCAGGTTCTTCACATGTCCAGAGTTAAGAAAGAACTGTGAACTGATAGAAAACATCAGGGTTGCTTCCTTGTTAAAAAACATAAATTTTCACTGCTATACATGCAAATACATCCTGAAAATTGACATATTATTGAATTATACAGGTTATTCTTGTCTCTCTTCTTTCCTTTTGACTATTTTGCAAGCCCTGCTAGTTACAGTTTAAGTTCAACACCGCAGGGAATGAAGTTTACCTTTTTTTTCCTCCTTTCAAGAAGAGTATTCTGACGTTCAGTTCCTTCTACTCTTCATTAATCAAAATCCAGCTGATCAGACAAGTGTTATCTTCTCATTTTTCATCAGGTATGTAACAAAATCCGTGAAAGACTTTATCTAGCACCCATCCAGTCAGCTTTCATGTTTTCTGCAGATCTTCCTCCAAGTCAATCTGAATATTCACTGTGAAGAACTTCACCTGTTTTATAAGGTTTCTTTGAAAGTTTTGGATGATTATCTAGCATAGAAAGGAAAGCTATTTTAAAAAGTAAACCAACTCTTCAAACTACACCATTAAGCTGATAGAAACTATGTATTAAGTTACTCAAAAAATGTGCTGGTGCTGGGTGGGCTTCTCCAGTCCTCCTTGCTCCTGGGATTAAGACAAAGAATGTAAGAGATCATGTCTAGCAATACAGGAGGAAATGGAGTGTACTTCCCCATCTATACTAACAATTTTCTTCCAGCTCTCTCCTATCTGCACAATAATTGTTATAATTATCATATTTATTGCAAAGTGCAAAAGTAATTCTTCATTGTCATGCCCAAATTTGCGCATGAAAAATCAATTTGGTCATCAATTCAAACCTAGCTCTTCATAGGAAGAGCCAAATAGCAATCATCATCCAACCATGCATGAGTTTGAAATGCTGAGAGAAGACAGGCTTTCAAAGCAGCGACATCTCTTGAAGGTAATGCCACCACAGACAGACATGCGTGAGACTCAAGGAAAGGGCAGGGGATGACTTAATCCCCAGCAACCACAGAGTAGCAGACAGGGCTGCTTGTCTTAGAGACTGACAAAAACAACTCGTGCAAGTCCATCTTTCCTGGATGGGAAGCACATAATGGCTTTATAATTCCAGAGAGAATCAAGGTTCTGTGTGATGAGGAGCGGTCCTCATGTGAGGAGTGGGTGTCCGTCCTCTCTAGTGTTCCAAGATTTGTACAAATCTTAGGGTGTCTCCTAATTTATTAGGCAACATTGTATTCTGGTTTCTTCAGGGGACAGTTGAGTGAAACATCATGAAGTACACAACTCCCACTTGCATGCAAATAGACATATGTTCTTTCACAGTCTCAGTCCAAGATATGAACCACTACGCACCACAGTTTACCGCTGGAGATACTGAAATCAACAAAAACATTATTTCCCAATATACAAAAGGATGAAACTAAGTAAGTTGTGGACTTTTCACACACTTGTATGTTTCTGAGCAAGCCTGCAGAGGCTGCCTTGTTACCCTACACAGCTGCGTTTCCAAAGTGTCAGTTTGTGAACAGTGGATGCAGGGAGCTGCCTTCCAACTCTTGCCTCTCACTACAAACAGCTCTCATATCAGAGATAATCTAATCTTATGAGTCAAAGCAAAAGGGAAGTTGTTTTGTCAAAAGGAAAATAGGATAAGAGATGAAAGGGATTTAAGAAGATGGGGTCAAGACCTCAGATTTAGATATAAGCTTATTGTTGCTAAAGAAGAGCAAGAAAGGGTCAAAATGTATGGGGCATAGTTTGTGAGTTTGCATATTATTTCTTCCACCTACAAAAGTCATTCTAATAGCAAATTACCAGGGTGTCACTTCAGTTGCCAAAATACAACCTTTCCTCATTTACTCTACAGTATCTGCAAGAAATAGGAAATGGCTCAAGGGATGAGCACCATAGCATGTACTACTGGTCAGCAGCTTAAGCCTTAGGCACGTCTGAGACTAATCACAGTCTGACAATTGCTTGGTGATGTATTATGAAATTAATTACCTGCATGCCCTGGGACTGAGACTATTGGTGTTCACACCCACAGACCTCACCCTGCAAGTAGTACTTACCAGCTCACCTGTTTCTATTTCCTTAGAAGAGGGCAAGCAACAAAGAGCTTTAGTATTAGCATCTACCTTTTCTACAGTTAGTTCTTAAGCGTAGGTTTACAAAGAAATAAATCACTGGATAATGAGATGCAACATCCTACACTGCATGTGTCAGTGTAGCATCCCCAAACTAAGTCTAATATAAAGTAGTCGCAACAATCAGAAGGGTAGATAATCATTAATTCACTTCTTGAATCTTCCAGTGGCATTTGTTGGCTTATATATGTCTGGGCTCATAAATATAGTGTGGAAAATGGATATATATTAAGCAAGAAGGTAGCACTAGGGATAATTACTTTCTCCCCAGCATGATTAAAAGAGTTTTCACAGGAAAAGACTTGTAAGCAGCAGTTTTATTATATGCAATGACAATAACCAGGTACATTAAAAACAGCAGTATGAAATGCAATTTCTGTCAAATTAAGTGAGGTTATTTTCATCAGACAAGTTCAGAAGCCTTACCCTCTATAAGTTAAATTGCCTACAGATTCCTCTTTTCCAAATTACTCCTTAACTAAAGAAAAATAACAAGTTTTTTTTATGCACCAGAAGACACAAAACCTGCTATATATCAAGAAAGAAATGGCCAAACATCTGTAACTTAAATTTCCAAGCTTGCATCTTGGGTATTCAAATACTGTCTCTAACCTGTTTTCTCCTCCATTCAAATTCCTTCTCTATTACTGCTTTAAAGTAAAGAGTCCAGCTGAATCAAAATACAGAACCATAGTGAGACTTGAGTTCAGCAAGGCTTGGAAGGGTGGCTGCCTAATCTTTTCATGCCTCTTCTTCAAAGAGTGCAGGCTTACAGACTTGAACAGTGTTTTATTAGAATGCACCAAGACATCATTTTGCAAGACAGCACATAAGCAGAAAAAACCCCTTAAATCCAGTGGGTGAGCAGATTAAAGAAACTGCTAAGGTAGGGGGAACATGTCCCTCCCCTATTCACATCTCTGAACTAACGGAAGGAGTCCCTCCCAATAGCCCAACAGCTCTCAGCACTTTCTCAAGCTGAGCAAACATCAGACAACCCTCTCCTAGGTCTTCATAAAGTCTAATCACTCTTCAACTTGGGCTTGGCCAGTACCTCCCTGCTGAAAGCAGGATCTCCTCTTACTGCCCATCTCACCAGCAGATGATTCATTCCATTCACCAGAGCCTTCCCCAGTCTGAGAGCACTAGAAAAGGAGATTTCTCCCTCTTTCCAGTGAAAGTAAAATATGACCAAGAGCAGAGCAGCAGCCAGGACATCTATACAGTTTCTCTTCCCTGTCCAGCTGCAACTTACCATAGCATACATGGTTCAGCTTCCCTTATCAACAAAACATGTCATACATTCTGAATGTGCTACTCCAAACATTGACCACTCAACCTATTCTTTGAATATTTCACCTCTTAAAACTTAGAACATACTATCTGAACTTGATGACAGTTTGCATTATAGTTGTCTAAATCAGAACTTTGTTTTCCAGATTTCTTATGTAATGAATAAATAAATCATGAGCCCAAAAATGAGATTCATATAGTGGCAGTTAACTGGGGAGCTCTTGGATTCAGTCCAGTCATTTCTCCAAATCCAGCTAACATCTATCATGCTCTACATACACCACATACTGATTCTGTAATAATTATCAGCCAAACAAAATCTTCCAGGAACCATAATGTCTGTAAACAGCAGTTCATGCATCTCAGTTCAGATATTTCAGCAAACAGATTGATAAAGTCAGAATAACATGCTGCCAAGCAAAGACACCAGTTCAGGTCCCAGAAGTAAAACAGTGGGTACAGCGCTGGATTGCATCTATTTAAAGAGTCAGGGAGGGAGGAAAACTTACTGAGGGCAGGATTTCACACTGAAGACAGCTGAGCTAGCTCAAGAACCACTGCATTACAGAGTGGACATGCTCTATTTCCCCTTTTAATTTTTTAAGTTTTAGCCCTTTAAAGTACACACTGAACACAGGATGAATACTCTGTGAGGTTGTAGGACCAATGAGCTGCTGAACATGTCCCCTTACCAAGGAAGTGCAAGCTTTCTTAATTATTCCTAACAAACATTGACAGATGTGTCATCTTCCATTTCATAGGGTGAGGGAAGTTACTGCACACCTGTCTGTCAGGAGCAAGGATTCACTTTCAGAACAAGAACATACATCCTATTGCTTTCTTATTTCCATGAGGATTTTCATATAATTTTCTAAAGCAGTAGGCCAAGGACAAGTTCTCTTCTTAAAATAATTTCCTTCACTAAAAGCAAAAGACAAACTCTTACACCAAATAATTCTAATATACGAGATCTTGACAGATAAATCGGACTTGCCATTACGTTCCCTCTCCCTTCCCACTGACAGAAATTTGTTGGTTACACAGAAGAAAATGTATTGTTCAAACTGGTGTTCTTGTCACTTTTTTCATTGTGGAAGAACAGCTTTCAGCAGGGAAAAAACTAGCACATAAAAATGAAAGCAGAACATATACCTGTATTTCAATATACAACCTTGGGGCAGATTTCCCAGGAATTAACAGCTCTTGGTCTCAAGAACCCTTGAAAAAACCTTAATCAAGTTTTCAGCTATTGCTGCAATCTAAGAACTTCATTAAAACTTCACTAGCCTCTACAAAACTTGAACTCTGAAAGCAGTTGCAAGATAATGATCATAGCAGAGGGTATCACTAAGTTCATTAAGTATTCCCACAGCTGAGCCAAATTCAGTTCTCACTGCCAGTGAATTTGAATTAGGATATTTGACCTCAGGAAGCTGATAACCTAGGGAGAAATCTGAATACAGAGAAAGTGGGGAAGGAAGAGAGGGTATTGGAAACAGGACAAGGAACTCTACAGTTGTAAAAGCACTTATTTCAACTTATATCACCTACTGGTTTCTACCACACAGAGTTGGTTTGTTTACTTGGTTAACTATAAAGATGCTACAAATCAGTGGTCCCCAAAGTGGGTTGCACACACCCTATGAAATGTGCAAGATAATCCACTGGAGTGCAGGAAAAAAAAAAAATATTTTTGTACCCTTGATAGATAGGTCGAGAAAATTTTTAAAACAGGATTTCTTTCCTCTTTATCTCATCCTTTTTAATGTCTATTTTGTGTATGTTTTAGAGTGTCCATAATATATCTGTACAGTAGTACATGAATATGATTTATAAAATCCATACTCATATATTGGGGGTGCATGCTCCCAAATTTTCTACTGTTAGGGGTGCGCAACCAAAAAAGTTTGGGGAATGGCTCTAAATAGGGCATCAATCCAAGAGTAACACTCTTAATATCAGTCAAGTATTTAAACCCCTCTCAAACACCTGGAACTACCACAGTTTCCTGATCCATCTCCAAGCCATACCAAACAACAAAAGACCATCTAGTAACAGGACCAAGTTAAACGCATCTAGCTATTCCACAACCAAATCCTAGTGCACATTCAGTTTTCTCTTTGTTCTTTATACCCTCTGAACATGTATAGTATATTTTCAAGTACTGAAGAAAAATAAAGTCTTCAAATTGGTTAGATCAAGGCAGAGGCTTTCCACAAAGGTGGAATAAAAAAAACCAAACAAAACAGGATATTTCCTAAGCTTGTACACAACCACCAGCTGACCATGACAGAGCAAGTTTTTTTAAGTTCTTAGCCTTCATCCTACACTTAGCCAAAGAAAACCTATTGTTTCACCCTTAAATAAAAAACTTTCATCAATATACATAAATAATTTCAAGACTCAGAACGTGTTACCTCCAGAGCAGTTATTTTCTACTCAGAGCTATTTCATTATTTATTACACCTCTAATAATAGTAATAGCAATAAGAAAAGCACAGAGGTTAGCTTCAGCCTACCAACCCCAAAAAAACCCAGCGCTGAGGTCCAGGAGCCTTGAAGGGAAATGAATGTCCCCGAGCACGGCTCCAGAACACTGCCTTAGGCAGCTTCAAGCCCACACCACCCCTTGAGCACAGCCCTCGTTATTCCTGCGCTGTTTCCCGTGGTTCGCCCGGCCAGCTGTTGAAACCCCGCCGGAGGGCGGGTGTGACCGGAGGCATTCGCGAGGCGCTCGCACACGGTGCTCACAGCCCCAGGAGAGCCCCCCACACCCACAGTGCCTTTCCAGCCCGCAAAGCCCACCCGGGTGGAGCAGCTTGCACTGGCCCACGCGATACCTATTTGCCCAGATCTCTTATTTTTATTGTCTAAGCGATTTTTACTGTCAGAGCCGCGCCCAGACACCCCCCCCCGAGCCCTCCCTGTGCCCCCGGCTGCTGCCTGACTC